>SJXQ01000680.1:0-42351 GCA_006408695.1 Aepyceros melampus | reverse complement strand
CCCTTTTTTCCTTCACAGGACATCTCTGCTGCCAAAACTGAGAATCCCTCTGACCTTGACAAAAATTCATTC
Organism: Aepyceros melampus; assembly: GCA_006408695.1. Taxonomy (NCBI): domain Eukaryota; kingdom Metazoa; phylum Chordata; class Mammalia; order Artiodactyla; family Bovidae; genus Aepyceros; species Aepyceros melampus. The sequence continues at coordinate 42,279 of SJXQ01000680.1, read as the reverse complement.
AGAGGGCATTTTGCCTAGCTATTAGTTCAGTCTAGGGTAGCAATTGCTTCATCTGGTAATCTTCGTAAACTTGGCCAGCTTGATTGCTAACAGAGAATTCTAACAGGGTTGGGAAAAGGAAACGGGAGAAATACGGTGAGAATCAACACTGTGCTGAAAATATTTTGGTGCTCTTAAATATCACCAAATCATTGGCTCTGCCATTTTCATTCTCTCTCAAAATATTATTTTGTGACTGTTACCTAACTACCAGATGCAAACCAAGAAATGTGGAGATATCAAAGAAGCACTCTGAGTTATTAAGATCACTTTAACTCAACTTAAAAAGATAAGAATGTAAACATTTTTAAAGTTAATTTCATTTTAATGCCCTTAGTCGGGCTTTTCCTGCAATTGGCAATGGAAAAGCAGACTTGGAAATCTCACTTCAAAATACATTTTTAAAAACTATTTTAAAAAAAAAGTCACCCAATTCTTAAATTTATTATTGCATTAACATATTTATTAACCTATCATTTCTTTTTACTACAGCTCCTCCAGGAACACACAGAATAATCAGAAAAGCAGGGAGATATAGTGTAGAGGATTGTGTTCTGTTTTTGACTTGTCAGGATTAGATCTGAGGCCTTGAACAAGTTATTTAATCTCTCTGAGTCTTGATATCTTCTCCTAAGTATTGCAGAATTTGATACCTGCTCCAAAGAGTTATTTTAAAGATTATTTAAGTTAAAGAAGTGTGTTAGTATAAGACTATACAAAATACATGTTAAAAATAGATGAAACTGGGTAAGGAGTACACAGGATATCTCTATGCTATTTCTTATCATTGCAAATGATTCTAATTATTTCCAAACAAAATATAGATTCCTGCTTAATACATATTAAACTGCACTTGTCCCTTTCCCCTTTTCCAAACACACACACATAGATATCTTTGTGGCATGACATAGATACAAGAAAGCCTCCATAAACATGCATTTTATTAGTCTTTCAACACAAAATTCAAACATTTTAATAATTTTGCCATATTACTTAGCAATACATGAAATATGAGGTATAGAGAAGACATTTGGGAAATAAGAAAAGGCAGTTTTTACAATAATCTAGTCATTAGGAGATCAATAGAAGATCTATAGGTGCAGAATGAATGCCACATGTCATTTATATTCATACCTTTTAGAATTATAGTACTAATATTTTGGCCACCTGATGTGAAGAGCTGACTTTCTGGAAAAGACCCTGATACAGGGAAAGACTGAGGGAAAGAGAAAAGGGCAACAGAGAATGAGATGATTGGACGGCATCACTGACTCAAAGGGCATGAGTTTGTGCAAACTCTGGGAGGTAGTGAAGGACAGGGAAGCCTGGTGTGGGGCAGTTCATGGGGTCTCAAAAGTCGGGCATGCCTTAGTAACTGAACAACATCAACAATAGTTGAATGCCTACTGTGTGCCAAATACAAAGCTATGTACTTTAGTCACAGTATCTCATCTAATACTTAAACCAGTGCTGTGAAGAACTGTTACTTGCCACATGTTACAAATGTAGAAATTTGGAAAAGACCCTGATACAGGGAAAGACTGAGGGAAAGAGAAAAGGGCAACAGAGAATGAGATGATTGGATGGCATCACTGACTCAAAGGGCATGAGTTTGTGCAAACTCTGGGAGGTAGTGAAGGACAGGGAAGCCTGGTGTGGGGCAGTTCATGGGGTCTCAAAAGTCGGGCATGCCTTAGTAACTGAACAACATCAACAATAGTTGAATGCCTACTGTGTGCCAAATACAAAGCTATGTACTTTAGTCACAGTATCTCATCTAATACTTAAACCAGTGCTGTGAAGAACTGTTACTTGCCACATGTTACAAATGTAGAAATTGCTCAGTGATGGTGAGTAATTCCCAGTGTCACACAACCAGTAAGTCACAAAGCCTGGGTACAAATCCAGGCAGCCCATTTTCAGGGTCTAGTGCTCTTTATATTGTACCACTTCCCATAGGAAGGCCATCCTGGATCTCCCCAAATAAGTGGCATCCTCAAAGCACTGCTGATGCCCACACATTTGATGCCTCTTGATAGCTGTATGGACCATATACACGTTATGTAATACATCGTCAGACCCTCTCCTGTAAAGATTTTAGGGGACACTGAGCAGGCAAAATGAGAACCTGGGTATCCTGAAAGGATAAAAAGTAGACATAAAACAAGAATGAAAAGGACAGAAAATAAAGGGTAAGCTTCCCACAGCATCATGAGATTTTGGAGTGAAAGGAATAAGACTATTGAAACTCAAAAGTCTCACTGTTCATGAGTTAGAAATAACATCTATGGGTCTCATATGACCCACTTGAAGGTCTTCAAATAGATCCATGCAGGTTAAAGAAGAATATTAATCCTGAGAATACCCAGCTCTTTAAAAATGAGGGCCATTCCAGTATATGAATAAACTATGTTTCCTGGAATGAAAGGAAGAAAAAATACCTCACAAGTTCCCCCAAATTTCAGGATGAACAAAAGTCAGTTGAAGGATAGGATAGACAGTTTTTAACCATAAGAAGTAGGTCTTAAGCATAGTTTCAGCACTGTTTGCTTGGGACCTGAGTGATGAGCAAGTCAGTCCATGATGCATAATAAGGTTCTTAGACTCACCTTGTGGTAAGCTGGGGAAATGGTGAGGATTTAGACAGAAACTAGTTAAATGAGTGTAGTAAGAACTTACTGTGCCTATAGATTAAACAATACTTTAAACCCTATCCTGGGGAAATCTGAATAAGATCAGTGGACTATACCAATGTCAGTATAGTGGTGATGATATAAATGAGAATTCTGCAAGATGTTTAAAATAGGCGAAACTGGATAAAGGGTACTGTTTCTTAAAATTGCTTATGAATCTATAATTCTAATAATCTATAATTATTTCAAATAAAATGTTAAATTTAAAAATACAAGTTCCCGATTGAAGTTTAAGAGGCCAGTCCTTAGAATAGTGATAAATATTAATGAAATGAATTAATGCATAAATTGTTGACACATTCACTATGAAGAGCTGTATGGAAGTACCTTAAAAAACTAAAAATAGAGCTACTATATGTCCCAGCGATCCCACTACTGGGGATATATCCAGAGAAAACTGTAATTCAAAAATACACATGCACCCCAACATTCGTTGCAGCACTATTCACAAAAGCTAGGACATGTAAACACCTAAATGTCCATCAACAGATGAATAGATGAAGAAGATGTGATATATACACAATGGAATATTACTTAGCAATAAAAAGAAATGAAGCTGGATCATTTGTAGAGTTGTGGATGGACCTAGAGTTTGTCGTACAGAATAAAGTTAAGTCAGAAAGAGAAAAACAAGTATTGTATATTAATGTTTGTATGTGGAATCTAGAAAAGTGGAACAGATGAACCTGTTTGAAGGGCAGGAATAGAGATGCAAACGTAGGGAACAGTTGTGTGGACAGGTGGGGGGAGGAAGGGATGAACTGGGAGATTGTGATTGACACATGTGCACTGCCATGAGTGATACAGATATCTAGTGGGAAGCTGCTGAATAGCACAGGGCTCAGCTCGGTGCTCCGTGGTAAGCTAGGTGAGTGGGATGGGGGTGGGGTGGGAGGAAGGTTTAAGAGGGAGAGGGGTATATGTATACCTATACTGATTCACTTCTTTGTACAGCAGAAACAAATAGCATTGTGAAGCAACTATACCTCAATAAAAAATAAATAAATTATTGACATCTGGTTATTTCACGTTTTGCTTTAAGGTCACCTTACAAAAATTGTTTATTTTTATCTTCCCATTATCATCATTCCTGGGCTATTGGAATAGCTCTCAAATTGGTCTGGTTTGCAATGTCTACTTTGCGCATGACTACCAGATACTTTTTTTCTAAAACACAATTTTGATGACTCTTTCTTAACACTTAAGAATCCAGTGATTTCTTATTCAAACTAGTATTCAGAGTTTCTCTCTTTCTGTGTTCTTGTGCCAATATTCTTTATGAATTTTCCACTCCAGGCAAGTAAATAAACTTCTTATTTCCACTAGATGCCTTAAGCTTACTTTCTTCTACAAGCTTTCTATTCAGACACACCTGCACTCATTCCTCATGTTGGCTGTTATTGCTATGTGACCTCAGGGAAGTCCCTTATTCTTCCAGTTTTAGTTTATTCATCTGAAAAAGGGGTATACTCATAATTACATCCAGAACATCATGAAGAATAAGATAATATATTTCTAATTCCTAACATGATACTTATTATGTACAATTTTGGTAAAGAATCATTTTGTTATGATTTTTTATCTTATAATTAAACTTCTCAGTCCCTTTCTTGCCCACTATGGTCCTTTTCTAAGATCATGGCATCTGATCTCATGACTTCATGGCAAATAGATGGGGAAACAATGGAAACAGTGACAGATTTTATTTTCTTCAGCTCCAAAATCACTGCAGATGGTGACTGCAGCCATGAAATTAAAAGATGCTTGCTTCTTGGAAGAAAAGTTATGACCACCTTAGACAGCATATTAAAAAGCAGAGACATTACTTTGCCAATAAAGGTTCATTTTGCCAAAGGTATGGTTTTTCCAGTAGGCATGTATGGATGTGAGAGTTAGACTATAAAGAAAGCTGAACGCCAAAGAATTGATGCTTTTGAACTGTCGTGTTGGAGAAGACTCTTGAGAGTCCCTTGGATAACAAGGAGATCAAACCAGTCAATCCTAAAGGAAATCAGTCCTGGATATTCATTGGAAGGACTGACACTGAAGCTGAAGCTACAATACTTCGGCTACCTGATGAAAAGAATTGAGTCATTTGAAAAGATACTGATGCTGGGAAAGATTGAAGGCTGGAGGAGAAGGGAACGACAGAGGATGAGATGGTTGGGTGGCATCACTGACTCAATGGACATGGGTTTGAGCAAGCTCCAGGAGATGGTGAAGGAGAGGGGCCCTGGCATGCTGCAGTGCGTGGGGTCGCAGAGTCGGACATGACTGAACAACTGAACTGACTAACTGATGGTCCTTTTCTCAGTGTACTTTTTACCTACCAGCTTGCACTAACTGTTCTATCACTTTAATCTTTGAGAATCATTTATTTAGAAAAAAATCTATTATTAGAGAAAGTATTTTTCTTAAAACATTTCAGCACCATCTTTTTCTGCAGTAAACAAACCCTGTACAGTTCAACCTCACCCACACACAATGTCAATCCATAAAGTAAAAAGTGCCAGCACTCCCACTGGATTGAAATCTGATAGGAACAGGAATCACATATTGGTGTGTTCTTTCAAGCAGGTTGTGGTTGCTGAATGAATAGCATTGAAAAAACATTGAGATGGCCACTCAGTTCTCCAGTATCACCATGTGACCTGCTTTAGGGCTATTTCAAGAGATATTAATGCACTATGAACACATAAATCCAAAGAATGGTTCAGATGTAAATGGTGCTTGTGTGAATGAAGGAACTGAGGTCTCCTGATGTAGGAGCTATAAGTTGAGATAACTAAAATAATATTTAATTGTCCTCTTACCGAAATAAGACCAAGAGATGGTCACTCCTCCTCTTCATTCTTTGCAGGCTATCATGTTCACATGCCTTTTCCTCTTCTGACTTACAGGAAGAATGGACGTCATGTCTTGAACTCTTTCTCAACCTAGACATCTTGCTACTTTTCCAGAGGTTGAGAGGAATATGAGGGCACAGAAGAGCAGAGATGCCTTCAGAGAAGTTTATGTTATTTTTTTTAAGCCACTGATAATGTCCTATAACCTAGGGATGGAGAGATGGGCTGTGCTTCTGCGAGGAGCATTTTGCAAGAAAAAGGCTCTGACTAGTGTTGAGAGACTGGGTTCTGCCACTGGCTCTGCCGTCACTGACTCCGTAGCTTTAGATGTTTTAATTCTCCTCTCTGGGTCTAGGTTTCTTCACACGTAGAATCAGGGAATTGGACTGAGTCACCTCAAAGTCTTTAGCAATGACAGTATCAGTCTTAAATTTTTGGTCCTTGATTATGTCTAAATTACTGGAGGGGTCCATTCTGTTTCACATGAGAGGAAAAGAAAGAATTCCTCATAAGCTTTGTTACGAATTTGTTGAAAACAACTGAAGAGCGTAGTATGCGCTCAAGTGTGTCTGACTGTTTGCGACCCCGTAACTGTAGCATGCCAGCCTGCCATTTCCTCCTCCAGGGGATCTTCCCAACCCAGGGATCGAACTCACATCTCTGGCATCTCATGCACTGGCAGGCAGATTATTTACCACTGAGCCAAATAGGCTTCCCAAAGAAAGAAAAGGTAAGGCTAAAAGGAGATGCATAATACAAATGCATTACCTGTGGAGCAGAACAAGATGGAATCAAATCAGTTAGCAGTGTTAGACATTAGGAATTCGTGCTCTGCTCATAAGCAGTTGGAGGGCTTCTCTGAGAGTAGTATAAGACAAACAGAACCTTGATTTCTGGCTTGGAGGAAAAGACTGGCTTCCTTCCATAAACATTAAAATGTTTCTGCAATGAGAAATAACCTTAAGCCTGGGGAGCCACATGAAGCAAAGTTAAAGAGTGATCAAAGAGGCACGAGGCGATTTGTTTCCCTCCTGTGATGTCCAGGAAGAAGTTGACTCTATGAATTGCTCATTTACTTGTTCACATTTTGAGATTGTGTCTTCTCCATCAAGGCATTTGCAAAATGAATATGTCATGATGTTCAATTCCTTTATGATCTTCAGTGCAGTGCTTGCTGGAAAGTAACAAACGCCCCATCCTTTCAAAGAATTTAATTCTGTTGTCAGGTTTTTCTTCACAAAACATCTTGGCAAGAACTGTGGGAAAAAGATTATCCAAAGGAACAGTGGATGGCAGTATTGGTTTGTAACTCCAAAGCAGAAAGCAATGAAAAGTACTTTTTTTTTTTTTTTTTAAAGAATAAAAGCAGCATATTCTCAATCTTCTGAAAGAGGCTCACATGGGCAAGGGTCTAAAACCTTGAAAAGTTACCTTTGCAGTTTCAAAACTTGTTAAAGCAACTACACCAGATGATTCGAGAGTCTTGCATTATAAAGTGCGGAGAAGAAAAAATGATGACCCAGCAAAAATGATGGGCTCTTTTAATTCAAAGTTTACATAATCATCTGAGTTTCTAAATAGCAGTTATTATACAGAACTAGCCAGTCAATAGGCAAAAAACACAAGAGGTATTTAAAATACAATAGCAATCCTATGTCTTTTGTGGGGTGGAAGAATTTAGATTAAAAGAAAGAGAGGCCAGGATGGAAAGGGGAGTAGGATGTAGTACAAATGGGCAGCTTGTTATGAATTATTAGTGATGAATATACATGTATCAATATTTAAATGGCACCTGTCCAATAGGGATACAGTTTATTATTTTTGTCTAATTCTTTTCCTTAATGAGGATTTCATATCTGCCTGTATACCTGCTTTGAACACATTTGTTCATGTATATATTCCTACATTCATTAACACATGCCTTTGAGAATGCAAGAAATGCAAGGTTTTAGGGATAACAGGTGCCCTAGGAGGATAATAGATTTGTAGATAGAAATGCCACACAATATGGTAAGTGATAGCTAAGTGGTTTGTGGAATTGTCTAACTTGGTGGAGTAAAGACAGGAGATCATTTTTCTTTTTCTCAAACCATTGTCCTTTTCAGTATGTCAAATTGTCTATCCTGTAGACATGTACTAAACCACATCTTAGCAGATTTCAAACACTTCCAGTTATTAAAGTTGTAACTTCATTTTCAGCCAGTAGTCTCTTGAAAGCTATTTTTTTAACCACACTTAAATACTCGTGTAGCTAAGGTTTATGACTGCAGGGATCTGAAGAAGGAAAGGGCAGGTTTCCTTTTCTAATTCTTCTGTCTTCTCCTTGACCTTGTTGGAGGGGCTGGAGGTCTTCAGGATCTACTCTAGGACACGTGCTCCACCCTGAGACATAACTTCTTTCACTATTTTCCAGGCCTAATTCTATGGGCATCTTTCCAGGTTGCCTATCTCTGTTTTTCTGGCTGTTTGGATCTCTGCGTGTAGGCATTAAAGCAGATCCAGCCGAATTTCTTCCAAACATTCCAGCTCCTATCCCCAGCAAAAACCATAGAGCTTCTTCCTGAGGCTTTTGACACAAGCTCCAGGCCTCTGGGACTCCCCGTTGACCTTTGGGGAACTCACACACCTTTGTGTATGACAGAGGCCACTCCATCTCTGTTCTTTTGCTCTGGGCTGTCATCTCTTTCACTCTCGTGGTTTTTATCCTGCCCAGATAGATGCTGGGCAAATGAACAAGTCAGTTGTCCAGCCAAATGACCAACTAAGAAACGAGATGCCAATCACTCTTCTTGTAGGCATCTTCAACCTTCTGGACTCCTCTCACAGAGCTCTACATTATAAAGACTATACCTCCAGAAGTGATGGCACATGGTATTAGGAAGCATATGGTGAGACTATGGCATTGAGGATGGTAAATTATTGGATGAGGAATAAGAAAAAAAGGGGGCTGAATGTATATGTTACTTGCTCAGTCATATCCAACTTTTTGCAACCCGACAGACTGTAGCCTGTCAGGCCCCTCTGTTCACGGAATTCCCCAGGCAAGAATTCTAGAGTGTGTTGCCATTCCTTTCTCCAGGGATCTTCCCAACTCAGGGATCAGTCCTGAGTGTCCTGCATTGCAGGCAGATTTTTTATTGTCTGAGCCACCAGGGAAATCCTGAGGATGCTGCAAATTCAACAGCAGTGGATACTTTGTAGATAGTGACATCATTTTCTAAGAGAGCAAAGAGGGCACAGGAACATTTTGGGATAGGTTGGGAAAAGGTTTCGTTTTAGACATAAAATGATGGATATCCATAAGGGAATGGACTAAATAGAATGCTAATTAGAACTAAAGAAATAAATTAAAATGACAACATACATTGGAAGATATTCTAAATTCAAATGAATATGCAATAAGAAAAATAAGAATAGGGTGTGCAGAATTTTGAAATTTCTGATTTTTAAGATTTCTGAAAGATCTTGGGATGTTCATGAACTAAATGGAATATTATGAGAACTGCTAAACAAGATCAAATTCATGTGCTCCACCCTGAGACATAACTTCTTTCACTATTTTCCAGGCCTAATTCTATGGGCATCTTTCCAGGTTGCCTATCTCTGTTTTTCTGGCTGTTTGGATCTCTGCGTGTAGGCATTAAAGCAGATCCAGCCGAATTTCTTCCAAACATTCCAGCTCCTATCCCCAGCAAAAACCATAGAGCTTCTTCCTGAGGCTTTTGACACAAGCTCCAGGCCTCTGGGACTCCCCGTTGACCTTTGGGGAACTCACACACCTTTGTGTATGACAGAGGCCACTCCATCTCTGTTCTTTTGCTCTGGGCTGTCATCTCTTTCACTCTCGTGGTTTTTATCCTGCCCAGATAGATGCTGGGCAAATGAACAAGTCAGTTGTCCAGCCAAATGACCAACTAAGAAACGAGATGCCAATCACTCTTCTTGTAGGCATCTTCAACCTTCTGGACTCCTCTCACAGAGCTCTACATTATAAAGACTATACCTCCAGAAGTGATGGCACATGGTATTAGGAAGCATATGGTGAGACTATGGCATTGAGGATGGTAAATTATTGGATGAGGAATAAGAAAAAAAGGGGGCTGAATGTATATGTTACTTGCTCAGTCATATCCAACTTTTGCAACCCGACGGACTGTAGCCTGTCAGGCCCCTCTGTTCACGGAATTCCCCAGGCAAGAATTCTAGAGTGTGTTGCCATTCCTTTCTCCAGGGATCTTCCCAACTCAGGGATCAGTCCTGAGTGTCCTGCATTGCAGGCAGATTCTTTATTGTCTGAGCCACCAGGGAAATCCTGAGGATGCTGCAAATTCAACAGCAGTGGAGACTTTGTAGATAGTGACATCATTTTCTAAGAGAGCAAAGAGGGCACAGGAACATTTTGGGATAGGCTGGGAAAAGGTTTAGTTTTAGACATAAAATGATGGATATCCATAAGGGAATGGACTAAATAGAATGCTAATTAGAACTAAAGAAATAAAATGACAACATACATTGGAAGATATTCTAAATTCAAATGAATATGCAATAAGAAAAATAAGAATAGGGTGTGCAGAATTTTGAAATTTCTGATTTTTAAGATTTCTGAAAGATCTTGGGATGTTCATGAACTAAATGGAATATTATGAGAACTGCTAAACAAGATCAAATTCAAAAGCATTCCAAAGAGAGATTAGGAAACAGATTTTTTTTAAGTTTTTTCAAGTTAGCAGTCCCAAAATAACAGGAGAAAAAGGTTGGTCAAATGATAGAAGAAATAAGAGGAGAAACTATTCATTTCAAAATAGCTTACATGTAGACTTTTTTAAGAGTCCATTTTAAAAGGCAACAAATACAGAAATGGGCAATCAAAAAACTGTAAAGATATTATAAATATAATTTCAAATACCCGTGAGCAATTCAATACTTGGGAAAATACACAATTTACAAATCACTGTTGTTTAAAAAAAGAAAAAAAGAGGGAAGGATTTGAAGGTACTTTACAAATCTCATTCAGTGTCTTCATTGGATAGAGGAGGAAATCAAACCCCTGGCTATGTACATGAATTGCATAACTAGTGAGAGAAAGATGTTTGAGATAATTAAAATCTCCTGAGTCCAGGATCAGATTTTCCTCTAGCCATCAGCATCATCTTCACCTACCATTTTAAAGTATCACTAAAGGCCACTCTTAGAGACCCATGAGGCATCTTTGAGATGAACCAGTGCATGGCTTCCTTTTTAGTTTTTTTTCAGAGTAGTTTTAGTTCTACCATAAAATTAAGTGGGAAGTACAAAGACTTCCCATTTACTTACCCCTTACTCACACACATGCATCAGTTCAGTTCAGTTCAGTTCATTCGTTTAGTCGTGTCTGACGCTTTGCGACCCCATGAATCGCAGCACTCCAGGCCTCCCTGTCCAGCACCAACTCTCAGAGTTTACCCAAACTCATGTCCATTGAGTCAGTGATGCCAACCAACCATCTCATCCTCTGTCATCCCCTTCTCCTCCTGCCTTCAATCTTTCCCAACATCAAGGTCTTTTCAAATGAATCAGCTCTTCGTGTCAGGTGTCCAAAGTATTGGAGTTTCATCTTCAGCATCAGTCCTTCCAATGAACACTCAGGATTGATCTCCTTTAGGATGGACTGGTTGGATGTCCTTGCAGTCCAAGGGACTCTCAAGAGTCTTCTCCAAAACCACAGTTAAAAGCATCAGTTCTTTTGCATTCAGCTTTCTTTATAGTCCAACTCTCACATCCACACATGACTTACTGGAAAAACCATAGCTTTGACTAGATGGACCTTTGTTGGCAAAGTAATATCTCTGCTTTTTAATATGCTGTCTAGGCTGGTCATAACTTTCCTTCCAAGGAGTAAGTGTCTTTTAATTTCATGGCTGCAGTCACCATCTGCAGTGATTCTGGAGCCCAAGAAAATAAAGTCTGACACTGTTTCCAGTTTCCCCATCTACTTGCCATTAAGTGATGGGATTGGATGCCATGACCTTAGTTTTCTGAATGTTGAGCTTTAAGCCAACTTTTTCACTCTCCTCTTTCACTTTTATCAAGAGGCCCTTTAGTTCTTCTTCATTTTCTACCATAAGGGTAGTGTCATTTGAATATCTGAGGTTATTGATATTTCTCCCAGAAATCTTGATTCTAGCTTGTGCTTCATCCAGCCCAGCATTTCTCATGATGTACTCTGCATGTAAGTTAAATAAGTAGTGTGACAATATACAGCCTTGACGTCTCATACACTCACCAAATGGTACATTTTATCTTTTACCCAGGATGAATCTATATTGGCATATTATAATCACCGCAAATCCATGGTTTACCTTAGGGTTCACTCTTGGTGATGTACACTCTACAGGCTTGGACCAAAGTACTATGACATGTATTTATCATAATATCTTACCGAGTATTTTCTCTACCCTAAGACTCCTCTGTGCTCTGCCTACTCATTTTCCCACATTCACCCTAACTCTGACAACCCCCTGATCTTTTTGTTGTCTCCATAATTTGCCTTTTCCAGAATGTCATATCATTGAAATCATACAATATGTAGCCTTTTCAGATTGGTTACTTTCACTTAATAACATGCATTAAAGATTCCCAATGGCTTCCTTTAAAAAAAAAAAATGAGTGAAAAAATCTAGTCTTCTCAATCATGCCAATCCTGGATTCCACATGACATTAGAAATTCCTAAATGATGTCACCAACCCACTGACTTGACTACATAGAAAACATTGGTCAAGTCTGTATCCTTTAGGAAGTTCACACAGACATTTCTGAAAGATTAGTTTATATATTATTATGACAAGTCTCTATCCCTAGTTTATTAAAAATTATATTTCTAAGTAAAATGGAGGGTTTAGTAAATTACCAGCAGAAGTAGTCCTGACGGTCCTTCTTTATATCTGTATCATCTAATAAAAGAAAGAGCTTTCTATAATTCTTGATTATGTTGTTACATGGCAAGAAAAATAGTAAATGTTGCCCCAAGACTCATGATTATCACTGATTCTGTCAAAAATTTGAATTATTTAAATAACAATAAAAGAGTAAAATACTTAAGAATGCCACAAGTGGCTGCCTCCCTTGATTTTTGTTCGTCTATTTGGTAATTCAATTCTACAATGTAAATAGTTGGCAGCAGCAGCGTTGTGTGCTAAATATCTCATTACAAAATACTAGAAAACAAGAGAATTACTGACAATTAAGGGTTGGTACACACAAATGGCCAAAATTACAGTTTACAAAAGAATGAAATTGCTGAAAAAGATAGAATTGATGCATATAATTGGATTTGGTCATTTAACTTTTTTCATGTGTTTGCATTATCTCAAATGGATGCATGCAGTTGCTATATGAATTAATAGGCATCATTTTTTATCCTAGCTTCCCTTTCCACACCTTTGCCCCTAACCTTCAGCCTCTACACTAAGAGTTTTCACTTTCTGTTTGACATCTCTGTTCATCTTATATTTTCCTTTCTGTACTCTATGATAATACTGGTGACATAGTTAGATGGCAAATTTTCAAATGCAAGACAGTTATAAGTATTTACATTAATATATATATAATGGAATAATACTTGATTATATTCAATTACTGACCAGTGGCAAAATCAAATTTCAAGTGTGGTGTAAGACCAGAGGTTGTATTAGCATTCATAATATTGCAATATTTATTCTTTTATGAGTATCATCAATTAATCATTGCTTCATTTGTTCTCATCAAGATTATAACTGTTTTTAACATTTATTCCAGAGAACAATCTCACATTTTCAAAAAGACACATAAATAACTGCCCATGAGACAAATTTAAAAGGTGTCATAGACAGCATATTGCAGAGGAGTAACAAAACAAAAATTGTTGGAGAAGGCACAGGTTATTGAGATAAGATAATAATCTTTAAAAAATGCTGATCTTCATAATTTTTTTTAACTACCTTTTTCTACTAAGATGAGTAAGACTCATTGTTAGCAGTGTAGGGGAACCAAAGAATGCTTCCTTATACTTGCCAATTTGCATAACTGGTTTCATATACCTGATCAATTCTATCACACTTCTGACAACTACAAAATATTTCTCTATTATATCTAGATGATTTGAAAATTTGGAAAACAATTGAAATTTGAATGGATTAGATAAATTTACTCCATCTCCAAGAACCCTGAAATTATGTGTGTGAAGAGTATCATGTTTAAAAATGTCTTCTGCACACCTGAAATCTTGAAGCATTTTTTCCTGCAAAGTCTTGTTAAAATTTGAAGTTTCCTGGAATGATAAAATTTTAATCCCTTCAAAGTCAACTCTGAATGGGTGGAAAAGAAGCTGCCAAGAAGGAGGAAAGAATGCTGATAGATATAGAGAGAGTTGGAGATTGTTGATTTGGCATTTAGGATGGTGTAAGTGAGCCATAGGGATTCATCTCCTGAAAGTGCTCATTTCAATGTTCTGCATCTTTGCTCCTAAATGAAGAGCATCGCCTCCTCCAAAGTGTTGTTTAAGACGCCATTCTCATGGCTTCTCATCACTAAAGCTTAGGTGTTTTCACTCAATTTACACAGCACCACCACCATTCTTCTCCCCTAAAAGTGAAAGAAAATCAACTTTTATGTCAAATATGACTTTGCCATTTCATCCCAGGCTTCCATTAGTATCAAAAAGAAATAATTTAAATCAGTCATTAATTTTACTTTAGGACTATATACCCAAAAATGATGCTAATGATTTCATTTTCTAAGTGTATTATATTTTTACTGTGCTCACTTTTGTGATTTAAATATAATTGAATCAGTTACCAAGATAGTGAAAGGGCACTCAAAGGAAGGAAGATAAACTCTCTCTCTATATATATAATTCTCATTCTAATTGGCAAATCTGGCATAACTGAAACAAGTTACACAGGTAGAAGAAATAAAGATCACTTGAGATTTACCCTAAAAAAAGTCAAAAATATGTTCATATTCAACAGGAAGAGATGCAACAAAAAAAGGACTGAGGACTGAAAAGCTCTCCGTATACGATTTTCTTGAGCATCTTAAATTGTGCTACATTATTAAAGATTATGTTCACAAGCTAGAAAAGACTTTCTTCACACCACTTATAAAAGCATATAGTTAAAACACTATTTTGCCACAGATTTACAAAAAAAAAGTTTAAAATGAGAAAAATAAATATCTTTGATTAGCAGAATTGAACCATAATGAAAAAAATACATAATAAATGTTGCTTGAATAAGTGGAAACTGAGGAAGGGTATGACTTAGTCAATCATTTTTTGAAAGGAACACAGAAGTGGAGCATCGAATAAGGAAATACTCAACACTGCGTATCAAGAGGTATTTTCTAACACTGATGTTTGTTGGACTCTGGAAAAATCACCCTTTCAAAGGAAATGGTGGAAATCCTTTTTCTTACTTCATTTGAACTGGATTGGATCAAGCTTTCCCTCTGGGGATTTAGTTCTATTTGGACAGACCATTGGTAGATGATTCTCATAAATTGTTTTTACTCCTGATTTCTTTGAACCAGAAATTCTAGGGCATCTGGCCATGGATTCTAAAAATAATTTCCCTTTCAATATGTTAACTCATTTATCTCTTCTCTCATCTCTAGGATCTACTTTTGAAAGCAATATAAAAGAAATGTAGTAGTATTTCATTGTTTTCTCAGAGTAAAATAAACCAAATAAATAAAGGAATTTCAAAGAGTGCATTTTTGGTTTGACATATTCTCAGAATAAAAATTTACACCTATTAAATAAGAACTAGAGATTTGACTATTGTTAGGAAAATATTTATCATAAATGTAATTCTAGAGTGATGTAGAATTTAGTTCTAGCCACAAAATTATCTATCAAACTAATCACTCAGAAAGGCCTCCATCTAAATGTTGTTATTATTACATATTTCTGGTGAAACCTAAAATTTTATTGTACATACTTAATAAAAATATTTATTATTTATACAATTTTATTTATAACTAATAGAAGCATGATATATAAAATATTCATAGCTTCTATAAGTATTATCCATTATCTTCATAATAGTGATAATAATTTTGGCATCTAATAAGCTAAGATGCTATCAGCGTACTAGTGACAAAAAGCTATGTTATTTCCTTGGGCTTTATAAAACTATATAACTTTTCAACATAAATAATATGAAATTTTCAGAGACACCAAAAAGAAATTTTGTTGGTTTTGGAACAGATTACAAATTCTGTGTGTTGAAATAAAAATAGCAAGTAGTATTCCCACATTTGCCCTTCAACCTAAATTCCAGGGCTATGGTGTGTGAGAAAAGGAGATTTCTCAAATATAAGAATATGAGAAATTCTCAGGTAAGCCAAGTAATTTTGACGAGGTCAGCATTACCAAAACAACTTAGGACCCCAAATGAAGGATCACATCTTATAACCAAAAAATAACTGACCACGATTTAACATCTATCTGTGTTTGCTGCTGCTGCTGCTGCTGCTAAGTCACTTAAGTCGTGTCCGACTTTGTGTGACCCCACAGACAGTACCCCATGAGGCTCCCTCGTCCCTGGGATTCTCCAGGCAAGAACGCTGGAGTGGGTTGCCATTTCCTTCTCCAATGGTACAGAAATTGCCTGGAAAGCCACTGTTCATGTCTTCTTGTTGACCACCCTGAACCAAGAACATTTGCTCATTCTAGGCAAAGAGTAGGCTTGCTGACATAAAATGTTTTCATTATACCTGAACACAATGATGCTATTTGCCTCCTTTTTAAAATGAAATGCTCAGTAATGTAGGGGGCTTCTAATCTGTTTACCAGCTGTACTGATGAACTGGATTTATTTAACTGTTTTCATCAAACTGACCTATATTACAGCAACAGATAATTAATGAACAAAAGCATCATCTTTTTGAGGCTTTGCTTTTCTATGAAAAGAGAAATTTATGTTCAAAGATTCTACTTTCCCCTACTTTTTAAATGTAAATATGTCAGAGATATATTAAAATAGCATTCGATATAGACTACTATTTTTAAAACAAAGTTGTCATTTGACTCTGGGTGAATTGCTCATAAATTCAGGACTGAATAAAGAGATCAGATTACATTAAATGCATTTTGGTATCTATAACTTTCTGCAATGAATTAAAACTGGCTGATCGTGTCTCCAGTGCATTTCATTTTCCGTTGATTCATGTACTGTAATATAACCTTCAAAATTCCCTTATGCCAACAAACTCACTCAGATATGCTGAGTGCAAGAGGAGATTAAAGTGGCTATAAGATTGAAAACTGTATGAAGGCATCAGATAATGTGGTAGAGGTATAATGAAAGTGTAAACAAAGCGGGTAAATATAGAAATTACTGTCATATAATCCACTGTTGAATTCAATGGAGAGTTTAGCTCCCTGCCAAATATATATTAATACCAAACAAATTGGAAAGATCAATACACCAAGCCTGTTTCATTCTTATTAAAGTGTTTTTCTCTTTGAGATTAAGCATAAGTAAGACATGTCATTCTCCTTTGGAAAAGGTAATGTTTCCTCCAATGCGAATTTAGCACTCAGGTATGCTCAGATTCCCAGCTCTGAGAAACTTGCATCGGATGCTTTTCTTCCACTCTTTAAAACTGAAGTTACAAAAATAATCTTTTATATTTTCCTGAGCACAAGCTTTTTGTATCTGCATTGTGAAAGCCAATCCATCCTTTAAAGGCTGTTTAAGCTGGCAAAAAAAAAAAAAAAGGATTATAACTGAGCTAGGAGACTCTATTGTTTCAGTAGTAGCAAGAGTTATGGATGAATGCTTTCAACAGAAGTTAAAAGAGATAATGAGTCTTTAATGATACAAAATCAGAGCCTTGTGTGCCTAGTGAAGCCTGACACAGGCTCCAGCTTGTAGCTAGTAAGGGAAGTTCATCCGCTATCTCTTTTATAGGCCAAAAATACCCACACAGTGCTTCCTTGGAAAATTGTATATCCCTTAAGATAGGATCAGTGGTGTTTGTCTGTTAGATTAAACTGTTCTGAGATGCAAATCAAAATAGAACAATAAGCCTATATTCTATTCCTCTCCATACCTCTGTTTAAAAGTTTACGGTAAATACATCTCTACCTTCAGTGAAGCAGCTTCTGTTTTATTCCAGACTTTTTTAAGAGCAATTTCCTTTTATTTCTTTTCCTCTTCACCAAAACTACAAGTAAGAAATTCCAGAGTCACCTGCTTGGGCAAACCCTCTTCTATGCTGACCAGATGGTAGATTATTTGGCTCAACTGAGAGAGATTTTTGTCCACCAAGTATTAGGAAATAGGTTTCGATGTCAGCTGTGTAAATGTTAAGTCCTAGCCAGAAACTTCTGGGGAGCAGTGAGGAAAAACCCTTCTCCTCGTGAACACAAGCCAGGCTCCTTGATGTTAAATCAGATTTGCTTCTGAAAGGATTGGCATGTCTGATATGGTTAGGAAGCTTCAGTTGTGCTGATTATAAATTAAAATCAAGAAAAACAGATTGATCTGGAAAATAAGAAACATAAGGGCACATTGCTGCACTCTACTCTTTGCAATGATGCTTTAAAAGTGATGGATATGGGAATTATTTATTGTAGGAATCCTAACTAGGTTACTGTATAAGATTTGCTTGCTATCATCATTGTATTAAGGTGCCAAAATCAGTTACAGAAATGAAGAAAAGAAAACATCAACATAACTTGACTTGGTGTATTATAAATATACATGCATTTTTCTTTCATTTAAAAAAAATGTTCATGGGTGTGAGTGAATCCAGTAGCTAGGGTAAAGATGGGATTATGAAGGCAAATAGTCCATCATTTAGTAAAAGGACTGAATTATTCTGCTAGTTTCTTTTTAGGAAAGACATTCACTTTCGTTTTCATTCAATTCCCCCCATTCACATTTCTAGTCACTTACCTCCTCAATTCTAGACACGTTGGTGCAGGCGAGAAATGATCATTAAAGTTAAAATATAGAAAAGCAATCTGTAGCATCTCTCTCTCACATCAGTTGTGTCCAGCTCCTTGAATCCCCTGGACTATAGCCCAGTATTTTTCTCTCTCCATGGAATTTTCCAGGCAAAAATACTGGAATGGGTTGCCATTTCCTCCTCCAGGGATCGAACCAGCATCTCTTGTGTCTCCTGCATTGGCAGGCAGATTCTTTACTACTGAGTCATCAGGGAAGCCCATATTTAGAGAAGTTAAAATGTACAAAGGGAGGGAGGAAAAGACAAGTGTGCGCTGTTTTGTTTTTTCTTTTACTCCAAGTTACTATTTCAAGCCATGTTATTATTGAGACACAAATGAGCAATAATTGTTGATAATGTCGGCATATTTTTAAGGATTGATTAATTTTAACTTTGTGATAATGAGGTTTCTCATCTATTACCTGGCATTGTGCCATATATGACTGTAAATAGATGAGTGTATTCTTAGAAAATCTATCCTATCATTACCAAATAATTGGAGTTCCTTCCTCATAAAAAAGTGTTAAATAGGAAAATTGTTATAATTATGCCCATCATGCCAGCTTATAATATTTCCAGGAATACAGAAAATACCAAGTGATGACATAAAAATTCTGTGTCCAGAAAGAGCCATCACTTGTTTTTCCCATCCCCTTCTTTTTTTTTAAATTAATTTTTATTTTTTAGTTTGTTTTGCTTTACAATACTGTATTCGTTTTGCTATACATTGACATGAATCAGCCACAAGTGTACATGAACTCCCAATCCCGACCCCCACCTCCCCCCTCCCGCCCCACACCTTCTCTCTGGATTATCCACATGCATCAGTCCCAAGCATCCTGCATCCTGCATCAAACCTAGACTGGCAATTCGTTTCACTTATGATATCATACATGTTACACTGCCACTCTGCCAACTCATCCCACCCTCTCCCTCTCCCACAGAGTCCAAACCATCTCCTTCTTGAGATTCTCTCAAGAACACTGGACAATATATAAGACCTTGTGAACTGTTTCTTTTATCAGTAAGCAGGGCATATTGAGTGCTGCACTCAATATGCCAGTAAATTTGAAAAACTCGGCAGTGGCCACAGGACTGGAGAAAGGTCAGTTTTCATTTCAATCCCAAAGAAGGACAATACCAAATAATGAACAAAGTTTGAACCAAAGAATGTTCAAACCACTGCACAGTTGCACTCATTTCACACTCTAGCAAAGTAATGCTCAAAATTCTCCACGCTAGGCTTCAACAGTATGTGAACTGACAACTTTCAGATGTACAAGCTGGGTTTAGAAAAGGCAGAGGAACAAGCAATCAAACTGCCAACCTCCACTGGATCATAGAGAAAGCAAGGGGATTTCAGAAAAATATCTACTTCTGCTTCACTGACTTCACTAAAGCCTTTGACTGTGTGGCTCACAGCAAACTGTGGAAAATTCTTAAAGAGATGGGATACCAGACCATCTTACCTGTCTCCTGAGAAACCTATATGTAGATCAAGAAGCAGCAGTTAGAACCAGACTTGGAAAAACTGGTTCAAAAGTGGGAAAGGAGTACGTCAAGGCTTTATATTGTTAGCCTGCTTATTCAACTTCTATATAGAATACATCATGCAAAATGCTTGGCTGGATGAATGACAACCTGGAATCAAGATTGCTGGGAGAAATATCAACTACCTCAGATATCCAGATGATACCCCTCTAATGGCAGAAATTGAAGAGGAACTAAAGAGCCTCTTGATGAGGATAAAAGAGGAGAGTGAAAAAGCTGGCTTAAAACTCCTCAACATTAAAAAAAGATTATGGCTTCTGGTCACATCACTTCATGGCAGAAGGGGAAAAGGTAGAAACAGTGACAGATTTTATCTTCTTGGGCTCCAAAATCACTGTGGACATGACTGCAGCCATGAAATTAAGGGATGCTTGCTCCTTGGAAGGAAAGTTATGACAAACCTAGACAGCATATTAAAAAAGCAGAGACATCACTTTGCTGACAAAGGTCCATATAGTCAAAACTATAGTTTTTCCAGCAGTCATATACAGATGTGAGAGTTGGACCATAAAGGCTGAACATTGAAGAACTGATGGTTTCAAACCGTGGTACTGGAGAAAACTCTTGAGAGTCCCATGGACTGCAAGATCAAATTAGTCAGTCCTAAAGCAAAAGAAACCCACATGTTCATTGGAAGGACTAATGCTGAAACTGAAGCTCCCATACTTTGGCCACCTAATGTGAAGTACCAACTCATTGGAAAAGACCCTGATGCTGGGAAATATTGAAGGCAAAATGAGAAAGGGTGGCAGAGGATGAGATGGTCAGATATCATTAACAACTCAATAGACATGAATTTTAGCAAACTCTGGGAGACAGTGAAGGAAAGAGGAGCCTGATATTCTGCAGTTCTTTGGGTTGCATAGAGTCAGACATGACTTAGTGAATGAATAACAACAACAAATACAGCATATGAAAAAAGCGACAAAAATCCATGCCTTATCTGGATGAGATGCTGAAATCACAGCAGTGAGTAAAATAAAAAGAGATCCTTGCACTATATCTGGAAGAGAGAAAAACTCTAATTGGAAAAGATACATATATCCCATTGTTCACAGCAGCACTATTCACAATAGTCAAGACATAGAAGCAACCTAAGGGTTCAGTGACAGATGAGTGGATAAAGGAGATGTGATATATTTATACAATGGAATATTGCTTGGCCACAAAAATGAAATAATGCCATTTTCAGCAACATGAATGGACCCAGAGATTATCACACTAAGAGATGTAAATCAGAGAAAGACAAATATAATGCAATATCACTTATATGTAGAATCTCAAAAAAATGATACTAATGAACTTATTTACAAAAAACAAACTCATAAAAACCAAACATGTTACCAAAGGAAAGGGAGTTAAATTAAGAATTTGGGGTTAACAGATTATATACTATTATACATAAAATAAACAAGAACCTACTTCCCCTGGTAGCTCAGCTAGTAAAGAATCCACCTGCAATGCAGGAGATCCCAGTTTGATTTCTAAGTCAGGAAGATCCCTTGGAGAAGGGATAGGCTAACCCTTTCCAGTATCCTTGGGTTTCCCTGGTGGCTCAGTCAGTAAAGAATCTGCCTGCAACGTGGGAGACCTGAGTTCAATATCTGGGTTGGGAAGATCCCCTGGAGGAGGGCATAGGGACCACTCCAGTATTCTTGCCTGGAGAATCCCTTTGGACGGAGGACATGACTGAGCAACTAAGCACAGGACTGTATAGCACAGAGAATAATATTCAATACCTTGTAATACTTTATAATGGAAAATAATCTATAATGTGTGTATGTGTATAACTGAATCACTTTGCTGTACACATGAAAATTTTTTAATCAACTATACTTAAATAAATAAATAAAAGAGATCCAGGTCATATGGCACTTGAAGTCTAATGGAGATGATAATGAACAAGCAAGTAAATATATATGTACATATATACAAAAGGCAGATAAGTATGAATGTGTGAAAAAAGGGTGGTGTGATAGAAGCATGGTAGAAGCTGATGTCTAAAATAAGGAGACTAGTGTCTCCACTGAAGCAAATTATTGAAACTGCTTATTTTTGCTTTATTCTCTGATCAACCATTTTACTGTTTTTGAGCTGAATAAATCTTAGAGTACTCCTGTTTTCTTTTCTGTTTAATTGACATTTTTTAAATGTGAACTTTTACTAAGAATCTAATTCTTTCCATCTCTCAGGATCAATTGCCAAATAAATAAACATTTTTTTCCTATCATCCAATATTTCATTTAACACTAATAATAAATTTTCAGGTAGATAAAGTGAAAGAGTTTGCATGTATTTAATCAGAATTTTAATCTAATCAATATCCAAAAATGAATTATATATGTATATTAGGTCAGTTCAGTTGCTCAGTCATGTCCAACTCTTTCCAACACCATGGACTGCAGCACACCAGTCTTCCTTCTCCTTCACCATCTCCCAGAGCTTGCTCAAACTCATGTCCATTGAGTGGGTGATGCCATCCAACTATCTCATGCTTTGTCACCCCCTGCCTCTCCTGCCTTCAATCTTTCCCAGCATCAAGGTCTTTTCTAATGAGTCTGTTCTTTGCCTCAGGGGGCCAAAGAATTGGAGCTTTAGCATCTGTCCTTCCAATGAATATTCAGGATTGTTTTCCTTTAGAATTGACTAGTTTGATCTCCTTGCAGTCCAAAGGACTCTCAATAGTCTTCTCTAATGCCACAGTTGAAAAGCATCCATTCTTTGGTACTCAGCTTTCTTTAAGGTCCAACTCTCACATCCATACATGATTACTGGAAAAATATATATACATATATAAATGTGTATATACATCCATATGTATATATCTATTTCTGCTTTATTGACTATGCCAAAGTCTTTGATTGTGTGGATCACAATAAACTGTGGAAAATTCTGAAAGAGATTGGAATACCAGACCACCTGACCTGCCTATTGAGAAAGTTATATGCAGGTCAGGAAGCAACAGTTGAACTAGACATGGAACAACAGACTGGTTCCAAATAGGAAAAGGAGTACATCAAGGCTGTATATTGTCACCCTGCTTATTTAACTTCTATGCAGAGTACATCATGAGAAACGCTGGACTGGAAGAAGCACAAGCTGGAATCAAGATTGTCAAGAGAAATATCAGTAACCTCAGATATGCAGATGACACCACCCTACGGCAGAAAGTGAAGAAGAACTAAAGAGCCTCTTGATGAAAGTGAAAGAGGAGAGTGAAAAAGTTGGTTTAAAGCTCAACATTCAGAAAACTAAGATCATGGCATCTGGTCCCATCACTTCATGGCAAATAGATGGGGAAACAGTGGAAAGAGTGGCTGACATTTTTCTAGGCTCCAAAATCACTGCAGATGGTGACTGTAGCCATGAAATTAAAAGACGTTTACTCCTTGGAAGGAAAGTTATGGCCAACCTAGATAGCATATTCAAAAGCAGAGACAATACTTTGCCAAAAAAGGTCCATCTAGTCAAGGCTATGGTTTTTCCAGTAGTCATGTATGTATGTGAGGTTTTGACTATAAGGAAAGCTGAGCGCAGAAGAATTGATGCTTTTGAACTGTGGTGTTGGAGAAGACTCTTGAGAGTCCCTTGGACTGCTAGGAGATCTAACCAGTCCATCCTAAAGGAGATCAGTCCTGGGTGTTCATTGGAAGGACTGATGCTGAAGCTGAAACTCCAATACTTTGGCCACCTGATGCAAAGAGCTGACTCATTTGAAAAGACCCTGATGATGGGAAAGATTGAGAGCAGGAGGAGAAGGGGATGACAGAGGATGAGATGGTTGGATGCTTTCACCAACTCAGCGGACATGGGTTTGGGTAGACTTCCGGAGTTGGTGACGGACAGGGAGGCCTGGCATGCTGTGGTTCATGGGGTTGCAAAGAGTTGGACACAACTGAGCGGCTGAACTAAACTGAATATATCCATATATATTTGTATTATTTATATATATATATATGTTTGTGTATATATATATAAAACAAAATGTAACAATTTAATTCTCTTGCACAAATATAAATACATGGAGTTGCCTACTGCATGTCCAATACTTTATTCTGCTCTATGAAAAAGATAAAAATACATGTTCAGCTTTTATCTTTGAAGCCTGTGATACACTGTAGCATTAAGGAAGGAAATGGCAGTCATAGCAGCATTACAAAGGCCTTGGCAGCAAGAGCACTTGACTTTGAGTACCAATTGTGATACCTATTATTTATGTGACTTCTCTTTTGCTGCTAGGTGTGTCAATTTAAAAAACTTTGACCTAGGGATCCAGGCTAGGTAGACCAGCAAATGAAGTCTTAAGAATCATCATGGGTCAGGAGATTAGGGAAGAGGTGAGAGATTGAAGGTTCTTATAACAATAAAGAGCAATTTCAGTGAGAAACAGGGATAAATGGAGATTAACAAAAAAGTAAACAAGCATTAACATTTTTCACTTTGTAGTCTTCACAAATCAATATTTGCATGTGTGTGAATGGATTATTTTTAAAATCAAACTGAAAATATGATATGAATTCATTGAAGTTTTCATTAAAGGATTCTCCTCTTAAATGTTAATGTCCATGTTTTTCATCTCTAATTTCAGCTGATTATCAGCCAAAGAGTACATGCCTCATACCCTACTAGAGAAACAGTACAAGACATAGTAATATTTATCATTCTTTAACATTTTGTTGCTTTGAATTGTACTTCATTAGACATCCTAGTCCACATTTTATAGCTAATATCTTTGAACTAATGAAAATGTCTTTTGCAGACTTTCCAAAGAGCATCCATATTAAAACTGGACCAAAGGCAAAGTTTTGATAGACTATAGTATCCTGAAAACATCTACTATATTAATAAGATAGCCATTTCCAATGAAAACATCTGCCTTGTCAGAAAGCATTTAATAACACCAATAAAGATTATGTGAGAAGTAAGTCTGCTAGCTTTATATTTCAAGAAAGGAATTTACATGGAACAGATATAACGTTTTAGCTATCCTTGGACACATTTTCTTCCTTAAATTTAAAATCAGCACACAATTTCCATAATCAATATTTATTATCTATTTTATTTTCAAAATATATATAAGTTTTGTCAAGTGTTTCTGGAAATTTATTTTTGTGGTATAGTTCATCATAATCTTAAGTAGCCTTCTATTTGTTTTATCCTCATTCTTTTGGCTTTATTGAATATCTTCTTTGTTCAGCTCCTTTCATCATATTATAATGGTTATGGATGATACCTGACATAGACTAATAATGTGAAGATAATTACTTATATTATCTTAGGACTCCTTTAGTGGCAAGCAAGCAACAGAAACCCACCCAGGACTAGCTACAGCAAAAAAGCAGAAATGTCACCAAATCAAGGGGAGGACAAGGAAATATCACTACAGTCTAGCTCATCTGCTGCCTCTCCTTTCCTCTATGCATCAGTGTTAATCTCTCTTATTGCAGATCAATTTCTTCCATTTACCCAAGCACACGCCATTGAGTTTCCATGGTTAATCTCACAGCTTGGACAGTACCAGTTTGAAAATCCCTGGGGGAGGACTCCAATTGACCTAATTTGTGTTCTATGCCACCTCTCAGAGCAGCTGTTCTCAATAGGAGTTACGTATTTCCTGAAGAGGGGTTTTGGAAATTTGCGGGGGTATTTTTTTGGTTATCTCAACAATTGGGAGATGCTATTGGCATTTGGTAGGCAGAAACCAGAGATAATGGATGCTCTACAATCCACAGAAAAATCCTACAACATGAAATGTTCCAGTAATGGTTTGCCTGAGTCACCTCGCCAACACTTGTTTTTTCCTGTAAAAACAACAAGAACTGTGTGTGAGTGTAGGGGGTGGGGAACGTGTGTTTCATTGTATCAGTGTGAATAATATACGTACACATCATACATATGAATATCAACACATACATTTATCAAGATTGCCTACTGTTCTAATTAAACAAAATTGCTTTCTTATTCATACTATGAAGGTTGTAAAATTGGCTGGATGCCCTGAAATACCATTTAAAGTGTAATGTAAGTTATCATCTCTGTTCTGTCCTTATTTACCAAGAAATCCCTCCAAATGAAATTGACAAAACAGACTCCACCATTTCTTTTGAAGCTGTCTTCTTGTCAATAAAGTTTACACATTTAAATGAATAGTACCCTGTATAATTTTCAGATTATATTACACATTTGCAGCTGGAACAGATACTAAAAACTGCCATAAAGTGCGCTCACTTTCTATGCATGACAGCTGCTTTAACAACCTTGATATCCTACACATTTCCATGTTTTCTTGTTTAAATGCACATTTTTTGAGAATTTTTATTTTGGGTATGCTGCTGCTGCTAAGTCACTTCAGTCATGTCTGACTCTGTGCGACCCCACTGACGGCAGCCCACTAGGCTCCTCTGTCCCTGGGATTCTCCAGGCAAGAACACTGGAGTTGGTTGCCATTTCCTTCTCCAATGCATGAAAGTGAAAAGTGAAAGGGAAGTCGCTCAGTTGTGTCCAACTGTTAGCAACCCCATGGACTGCAGCCCACCAGGCTCCTCCATCCATGGGGTTTTCCAGGCGAGAGAACTGGAGTGGGGTGCCATTGCCCAGGCAATGCTTTTCTTGGACTGAGGCTGGGATGGTAATTATCACCAATTTTGGCAAAAAGAAATATAGTATTATGTTTTGTTGTGGCTCAGTGAGTATACAGATTTAACGTTACATTGTTATAAGTGATCAAGTATGAAAGGCAGCACAAAAATGAAAACAATTCTAAAAATGTCATACATACTTGATAATGACTATAAAACTGTTCACAAAATGAGGTTAACCACCTAAAAGGTGTTAGAAAGCTAAGGTTCATGTCTTTTCTATGGCACTAAATTCACTATATAATCATGGCTAAGTTACTCAATCATCTTATACCTTTTCTGTGAATTGAAAAAATAGAAATAATGAAGCCTACTCAATGGAATTCTTTTGAAAATTAAATGTGATGATATATAAGAACAAACCCATTGCACTGTAATTACTTGTCCAGTTTGATGAATTTAAATCTCCATCTAATAAACCATTATGTTATGTGTTGCTAAGAACATAGTTATGAGCCCACAAGTGAGTGAGCTGTGATGTTCATCAGAAGCAGCCATTGAAGGCCATTTTCAAACCTGAAGTCCTAAGATGACTTCAGGAGACAAGATTACCACAAACTTTGCCCAGGAAATCACTCTGTCATCAGTGGCTTTTAGGCATTTTCTCACGTTTCATTCTAATCACTGAGAAACTGGAGGAGAAAAGATTAGCTAGTTGATAATAATGATAATCATATTTTTACTGCTGCTGTAATTTGAGTACTCCTGAATTCTCCAGCACTCTGAGTTCATCCTTTTGTTTAGTATCCAAAGAAATTAGGTCATGTCCACATCAGTATAACTGTAAGAAGTCAAGTCTCCTTAACAATATTTCTGCCTTTTCCTAGGGGAGAAATTTTATATCATTACTCAAACTAAATGTCTGCTCCTAGTTTTCTCTTTGAAAACCTGTAGTTGTGTCATTACTGTCTCTTGATGCTCCTGCGGTCTCTAACCCCAAATCAAGTATTTGCTTTGCCATACAATGAAAATGAAAGTTGAACTTTCATTCATTCATAATTCATGCATTAAAAAATGTTTCCCAGGACTCAGCTGGTGCAAAGGAAATGACAATGAACAGAACAGGCAATCCCTGATCTTCTGGAGGTTTATATTCAAAAGAGAAAGACAGCTATTAAGCAAGTAATTACATGATAAACAAATTTATTGCAGTTTAGATACTTCCAAAATATATATACACATTTCTGTGAAAGCATATATTAGGAAGACTCACTCTAAAGACTAGAGAAGAGTTCTCTGAAAAACTGGCAAAGTAAAAGTTTAAGTAAGAACTGAAATTACGCACGAAAAAAGGAGCATTATAGTCATAGATAACTGCACATATGAAGATAATGATTTAGGAAAAAATGTTCAAGAAACTTAAGGAGGCCATTGTGCATGAAGTTACTGAATGAGGGGAGCAATGACATAAAATGCGGCTATATCAGAAGGCAGGACCAGCCAGGAAATAACGTTCTGGTATATGTCCTAAAAAATGACAAGCAATTTGTGACTGTTGAGGTTGGAGAGTGATGATTTAAAAAGCCTAATCACTTAGTATTTATAAGACATCCAGAATTCTAAGCACAGATTTAATGGTACATACCCACTGGAAAAACATCTTTCAGATTTAGCCATCAAACATGTGACAGTCTTCTGAATGGCTGCACAGAATCAAGGCACTATTGCTCTTTCAGAGAAATGTCATATATGACAGGCTTAGTTTGTTATAAGTGATCATATAGAAATGTCATATATGACAGGAAACAGCTTAGTTTCCTGTTGGTAGAGAAAACTCCTGAGAAGGAACATTATAGATATTTAGGAAGTGAAACAACAGTCTAAAAACTGTTATGAATTATTTCAATGGATCCAAGAATTCAGTGAGGAATTTGTGATTTCAGTTCTGACATGGTAAGAGCTTAGAAGTCTTCATTCTATATCTTTATAACCCTACCAAAAAAACACAAAACAGAAACTTGACAAATGAGTTAGGAGTTGGTGATGGACCGGGAAACCTGGTATGCTGCAGTCCTTGGGGCTGCAAAGAGTCTGACATGACTGAGCAACTGAACTGAACTGAGACAAATGAAAATCAGTGATGTTTCTCAGATGCATCAGACAACTGAGGGCTTGGGACCAAGAGTGACACAAAAACCTGGAGGCATGTCCAGCAATTGTAACTGAGATTTGCTTCAGTTCCGTCTCTCAGTCGTGTCTGACTCTTTGCAACCCCATGAACTGCAGCACGCCAGGCCTCCCTGTCCATCATCAACTCCTGGAGTTCACTCAAACTCACATCCATTGAGTAGGTGATGCCATCCAGCCATCTCATCCTCTGTCGCCCCCTTCTCCTCCTGTCCCCAATCCCTCCCAGCATCAGAGTCTTTCCCAATGAGTCAACTCTTCGCATGAGGTGGCCAAAGTACTGGAGTTTCAACTTTAGCATCATTCCTTCCAAAGAAATCCCAGGGCTGATCTCTTCAGAATGGACTGGTTGGATCTCCTTGCAATCCAAGGGACTCTCAAGAGTCTTCTCCAACACCACAGTTCAAAAGCATCAATTCTTCTGCACTCAGCTTTTTTCACAGTCCAACTCTCACATCCATACATGACCACAGGAAAAACCATAGCCTTGATTAGACGGACCTTTGTTGGCAAAGCAATGTTTCTGCTTTTCAATATGCTATCTAGGTTGGTCATAACTTTCCTTCCAAGGGGTAAGCGCCTTTTAATTTCATGGCTGCAGTCACCATCTGCAGTGATTTTGGAGCCCAGAAAAATAATGTCAGCCACTGTTTCCACTGTTTCCCCATCTATTTGCCATGAAGTGATGGGACCAGATGCCATGATCTTCGTTTTCTGAATGTTGAGCTTTAAGCCAACTTTTTCACTCTCCTCTTTCATCAAGAGGCTTTTTAGTTAGTTCCTCTTTACTTTCTGCCATAAGGGTGGTGTCATCTGCATATCTGAGGTTATTGATATTTCTCCCAGCAATCTTGATTCCAGCTTGTGCTTCATCCAGCCCAGTGTTTCTCATGATNTTCAAAATATAATTATTTGTCATTGGTATATAAGAAAGCAATTAATTTTAGCATATTGCATAAGTACAATGTAATTGTTAGTCTTGTTCCTTTAGATTTGGTGTTTCTTCTTGCTGGTCCCCAACTTCTTTCAAGGTTTCCTTTTTGTCTGTGGTTTTCAGCAGTTAAAATTTTATATGTGTAGGGGTGTGTGTATGTTTGGTTTATTTCCTGCTTTGTGTTCAGTGAGCTCCTTGGATCTGTGGTTTTGTGTCTGTCATTAAGTTTGAAACAGTTTCAATCACTACTATTTAAAATATTTCTTCTACTCCATTCTGTTTTCTTCTGTCTTGTATTGCAATTATGTGAATGTTACATATTTTGAAGTTATGCCACAATTCCTGAATGTTTCCTCTTTTTTAAAAATTTTATTTTCCTCTTTGCATTTTAGTTTGGGAAATTTCTGTTGGTCTATATTCATGTTCCTCAGTTGTTTCAGGTCTCCTGAAGAACACATTGAGGCCTTTCTTTATTTCTATTACACCTTGTTTATTTCTTAAATTTCCTTTTGATTATTTCTTAGAGTTTAAATCTCTCTGATTACATGACACATTTGTTTTTTCTTGTTGTTCACATTTTCCATTAGAGCCCTTAGCATATAGTTATTTTAAGTCTCTGATAACAGGAACATTACAGTCATTTTGCAGTATGATTCTGATACTTACTTGTTCTCTTTAGACTCTTTTCTTGTTCTTTGACATACCAGACACATTGAATCAGATAGGAGGAACTTTTAGAGGTAATTAGGCCATTAGTGGAGGATTTATGTTAATTTGACTGTGACTTTCGGTTGTGTTAATCTTTGCTGTGCATGTCAGAGGCTTCAGATTCCTTTTATGTCTTTTTTTGTGTCTTCCCTTTTGACTTGGGGCTTCCCTAATTACTCCTCCTCAGAGAGAGTGTGTGTCTTGCAGCTTTTTCAGCTTTGACTGTGGTTATTTTATTGCTGTGTTTGTAAATTTGGGGGAAGGGGGAATATTCTATATTCCTCTAATTATCTCTTAGTCTTTTGGTAGACCTGTGTCCCAAGATTATGACCTTCCCAAGTGTTTCTCCAGTGGTTTAGTTTTTTCCCCTGCATCCTACTCTTTTCCCTGGCTTCAGTGTCCCAAATCTATTTTCCCAAAGACCTAACTGTTGTCCAGAGTTTCCCCCATAATTCAGGTGAAACAGGAAGGCTAGAGAAAACTGGAGTGGGAGGACTTTTCATCCTCACAGAAGGAAATAAGTCTTCAACAATGTCTTTTGTTTTGGAAAGTAGGCCTTTGTTATGGAGAAGGCTTAAAGAGAAGGCTCTGGATATATTCCACAAAGATTACTCCACTCTCCTTGCCAGAGCCAAGAGGGAACCTTTCTCAGATCTTTACCATGAAGATCTGGTAGGGTTCTTGGAGATAAAGCCAGCAAAAATATGGGAGCTCCTGTAAAACTGTGGCCCCTGGGAAGTTTCTCACTTCCACATTAGCCTCAAACTTGGCCAACAGCCATTTGTCAAAATGACTGTTTGCATGTTCCTACCGGTTCATGGCACAAGCAGCTTTAGTTCTAGGTAAGCAGATCTCAGTAAACTGTGGAAAATTCTGAAAGAGATGGGAATACCAGACCACCTGACCTGCCTCTTGAGAAATCCAACGAAAGGCAAAGCCAAAGAATGCTCAAACTACTGCACAATTGCACTCATCTCACATGCTAGCAAAGTAATGCTCAAAATTCTCCAAGCCAGGCTTCAACAATACATGAACCATGAACTCCCAGATGTTCAAGCTGGTTTTAGAAAAGGCAGAGGAACCAGAGATCAAATTACCAACGTTCACGGGATCATGGAAAAAGCAAGAGAGTTCTAGAAAAACATACATTTCTGCTTTATTGACTATGCCAAAGCCTTTGACTGTGTGGATCACAATAAACTGGAAAATTCTGAGAGATGGGAATACCAGACCACCTGACCTGCCTCTTGAGAAATCTGTATGCAGGTCAGGAAGCAATAGTTACAACTGGACATGGAACAACAGACTGGTCCCAAATAGGAAAAATAGGAAAAGGGATACATCAAGGCTGTATATTGTCACCCTACTTATTTAACTTATATGCAGACTACATCATGAGAAACACTGGGCTGCAGGAAGCACAAGCTAGAATCAAGATTGCCAGGAGAAATATCAGTAACTTCAGATATGCAGATGACACCACCCTTATGGCAGAAAGTGAAGAAGAACTAAAGAGCCTCTTGATGAAAGTGAAAGAGGAGAGTGAAAAAGTTGGCTTAAAGCTCAACATTCAGAAAATGAAGATCATGGCATCTGGTCCCATCACTTCATGGCAAATAGATGGGGAAACAGTGCAAACAGTGGCAGACTTTATTTTGGGGGGCTCCAAAATCACTGCAGATAGTGACTGCAGCCAGGAAATTAAACGATGCTTACTCCTTGGAAGGGAAGTTATGACCAACCTAGAGAGCATATTCAAAAGCAGAGACATTACTTTGCCAAAAAAGGTCCATCTAATCAAAGCTATGGTTTTTCCAGTGGTCATGTATGGATGTGAGAGTTGGACTGTAAAGAAAGCTGAGCACCGAAGAATTGATGCTTTTGAACTGTGGTGTTGGAGAAGACTCTTGAGGGTCCCTTGAACTACAAGGAGATCCAACCAGTCCATCCTAAAGGAGATCAGTCCTGGGTGTTCATCAGAAGGACTGATGTTAAAGCTGAAATTCCAATACTTTGGCCACCTGATGTGAAGAGCTGACTCCTTTGAAAAGATCCTGATGCTGGGAAAGATTGAGGGCAGGAGGAGAAGGGGACGACAGAGGATGAGATGGTTGAATCGTACCACCAACTCAATAGGCATGAGTTTTAGTAAGCTCCAGGAGTAGGTGATGGACAGGGAGGCCTGGCCTGCTGCAGTCCATGGGGTCACAAAGATCAGACAGGACTGAGTGACTAAACTGAACTGAATTGACAGTAATCAAGAGAGTGTGGTGTTGATGAAAAAATTAACACATTGATCAATGGAACAAAATAGAAAGCCCAGAAATAGGCTCACACAAACACAGTCAACTGATCTTTGATAGAAGAGCAAAGACAGTTCAAGGTAGAACTATTTTATAAGAAGTGACGCTGGAACAACAGGATATCCATATGTGAAAAAACTAAATTTAGACTCTGTTATGGACTGAATGTTTGTTCTATCAAAATAAATACATTCTAAAATACAATGTTTATTTAAAGAAAAAATGAGTTCAGTACCACGGCCATGGGTGCCCAATGGCTTCAGTAGCAGCAATGATGACAGCAAATGTCTAGTGATATTGAGAATAGAAGCTGGTCATAGGATCTTGGCAGCATCTTTGCCTTGACTATTTCTCCAACCAGTCCATTGATTCTGAGGTTTGTAAATTCTTTTCTTGCTTAGTTAATCATAGTCAGCTTTTTTGTTTTACAAATAAAATCTTGACTTCTAAAGAAATCAGTGATGCAAACAAAAGAATCTTGGATTAGTTACTGGGTCCAGTTGCACTTAAACATATTGAAAGGAAATAGTCCTTGGAAACTGTTGTTCCCCTTCAGCAGCAGTGATTGTTTAAAAGAAAATAAATTCTTGTCAGGTCCCACTTCCCCAGCCTTCACACAATACACTCCTCCTTTACCATCTCCTAGAGTATAAGCTAATTCAGAATCCAGCAATCCTCATAAATAAATTATGAAATCAAACTGAGAAAACAGCAGCTTATACTCCAAATGAAGTTTGAAGTTTTGCTGCACTTTATTGGAGATATTTGAGAGTATATATAGGAATAGATTCAGACTATGATAGAAGAAGAGAACAGATTTTGAATTGATATTATTTTATCAAATAAATGTGCTTATCTGAGTGACTGGAAATGGTGTTAATTAATTGACAATGTATCTAAATTATAACAGAGATCTAAATTAAGACAAAAATGCCCTACATCTATTGATTTAAAATAGAAGAGGAAACCCCAGAAATTAGGGAGTTGGAAACACCAGAGTAGATTTATCATGTGTCATGCATCTTCCAGTAAGTTATTTACTCCCTCAAGGGGGATCTAGAAGACTCTCAAAGAAACCAACATGGAATACAAATAGAATCCAGGTGGTGCTTTGAAGTACCTCCAGATATTTCAAAGTCTGGAAGTAAAAGTAAATGAAAGATGCTGCAGTTGTCTAGCTACATTATTTAATAAGTGCTTGTTGAGCATTTATTTAACAATTCATATAGTTAAAAATTCAGTTTATCTGTCTCATTGGCCTTATTTCAGCTGTTCAATAGTCACATGTAGGCAGTAGTTATGATACTGAAAAATGAGGATAAGAACAGTTTCCTCAATGCAGGAAGTTCTGCTGACAGTACTACCTTTACATAATGCTGTTTAAGGGCTCTGGATGCTGAGAAACAAAGATCTGGGACAACTCATTGGATAAGGATTACCAATTAAATGAGATATTGGCTGAAAGTAAAGAAAACATGGAAAGAGAAACTCATAACCCTGGTAAGGCCTCATTAACAACTCTAGAAACAAAGTCTATAGCATCTCTATCAGTTTCTTACTATTCATATGTACAGTTATTTAAGCTAAACATATCCTTTTTTGCTTCTTTTTTCCTTGATTATTGGAAATAAGGTATGTTGGTTGTTAAACGTATTTTAGTCCATAAGATACAGAATATTAAGATCTGATTGTTAACACAAAGTAACTATGTATGGTGCTGGATGTTAAGTATGTATGGTGACAGATGTTAATTACCTTAATTGTGATGATTATTTCACATGTATATCAAACATCAAATTGTATGTCTTAAATACAATTTTTGTCAATTATACCTCAATAAAGTTGAAAAAAGAGTAAAATATGGTATATTCTTCTGGGGAAGATAGAGGAGTAAGGGAAAGCATATATATTATATATGTATATTAATGTACATGTATATGTCTAAGCCTCATCAAGAGACTTAAGACTAAGAACTGGCACATGATCAGTTCTATTGTATATTATTGATCAATAGAAGTTATAGCTTAACAAGGCCAGTACAGATTCAAAAGATCTTTACCTCTTGATGAGTGAATATAAGGGAAAGGTGAGCACTGGGGTCATTTTTGCACTTAGTCTTAAACATACTTATAATCAGATCAAGATTTTATAACAAAAGAAATGGAGGTAGGCCTATAAAGCAAAATGTTGTAAAACCTCAGTTAGCTTTAATTATCACAGCATTGTAGGGGCAGACACACATGAAGATATAGGAAGTAATAAAGATAGGAAATCAGACTAAGGTCACTGAAGATAATTGGTGACAAAGCTCACATCCTTTTCAACTGAGTGAAAACCTGGAATTGGTGAAATAAGAAGCCCTGTCTAACACGTAATGAAAGGGTTTTGTACCTAAACAGTGAAATAATATGCTGAGAAAGTGCAAAATATTTCAGTGTGCTTGATTAACTGGTAAACCTACACTGAAAGTAAATATCACATTAAGACCAAACAGATAAATCAAACTTCTATTATCCCTCAAACAAAAAGCTATGATCTACAGTATCAGAGAAAGATGCATGTGTGTTTAGTTGCTCAGTCATGTCTGACTCTTTTGAGACACTTTGGATGGTAACCAGCCAGGCTCCTCTCTCCATGGGATTTTTAAGGCAAGAATACAGGAGTGGGTTGCCATATTCCCTTTCCAGGGGATATTCCTGACCCAGGGATTGAACTGGAGTCTCCTGTGCCTCCTGCACTGCAGGCAGATTCTTTATTCACTGAGCCATCATGGAACCATCAGAGAAAACTGAGGGGAAGGCGTATGCTCCTCTCTGGGGTATTTTCTGTCTTTTTTTCCCTTCTGCTTTATTGCACAAGTAGAATTCTTTAAGGAAGCCAATATAACTTACAAATTATCATATATTTAAGAAAATATTTAGGCATCACAAAAGAATACACAGACATAAACTCAACATGCACAAATCAAATTTGTAATAAGAAAAACATGAATATTTATTTTTTGACTATGTGGTTACTGCTATGCTACCTCTAAGGCAAAATAAAATTTCTCATCTGGAGTTCAAAATGATAGTTAATCCCTAAAAATACAGAAGTAAGAAAGAAGTGATGGAATTATCATTTGGTCATGCGTTAGATCTCTATGAAAATGTGCCTTCATTGTTTATTGATCATTATAAGCCTTTAAGTTTCTGGATTTCTTTTTCAATGAAATGCAATATTTGATTTTAAAGGAAATATAAAGCAAAGGATGATGCTTTACTTGCCGCAA
Organism: Aepyceros melampus; assembly: GCA_006408695.1. Lineage (NCBI taxonomy): Eukaryota > Metazoa > Chordata > Mammalia > Artiodactyla > Bovidae > Aepyceros > Aepyceros melampus. The sequence continues at coordinate 6,196 of SJXQ01000680.1, read as the reverse complement.
AGATCATCAGTTCAGTTCAGTTCAGTTGCTCAGTCATGTCCTACTCTTTGTAACCCCATGGACTGCAGCACGCCAGGCCTCCCTGTCCATCACCAACTCCCAGAGTTTACTCAAACTCATGTCCATTGAGTCGGTGATGCCATCCAACCATCTCATCTTCTGTTGTCCCCTTCTCCTCCCCAGCATCAGGGTCTTTTCCAGTGAGTCAGTTCTTCCCATCAGGTGGCCAAAGTAGCAAAAATTATGATAAACACCAAATAAGTAAGGTTTTCATGTTTATAAAAGTTGAAATAAGTACATGAGAATTTCAGGTAGAATGCCTAATCCAGGTGTTGGGCCCAAACAAGAGACAAAATATTAACCCTCTGTTCCTCTGTTTTTAAACAAAAAAATATTCTGAATTAAGAATCCTGATGAATATCAGTCAAGTTTCTACCTTGTAAAAATCTATGATATATCATATAATTTTATAGGTTTAAATAAAAGGTACATAGCCTATCACCAAAATCTAGAAATTTAAGGAATAGTAATGTAACATAATGCCTAAAAGGTATCTTTTCAAAAAGATTCATGCTTCCCTCTCCTCATTCTTAATTTTATTTTCATACTCCAAGAGGAAAGAGTATTTATTATGTGAGCTGAAATAAACTTTTTAGAAAAGAGGCACATAACAGTGACCAACAATCTTCAGAAAATAATGCCTTTTGTCCTGGAATGATTCAGTACTGGAAGTGCTGATATTAAAAAGCCCAGCTCATGCTCATGAGGGAAGCATCCACCAGTGTCTATTCTCACTTTCAAAAATCACCCACTAGGGTTTATAGATGGCAAAGACATAAATGAGTACCTTGTTCTCAGAGGCCTAGTGGGTTTGTCACGAAGCTTTTCTATATAAATAAAAGAGACACAGAGAATGGAAATTACATTATTTTTAGTGCTGTGTTAAAGGGAAAGGTCAAGTTAACCCCTTAAGAATTCAATGAGCAACATGATGTACTATGTGTCCAGCAAAGCAATCCCCGAATGGCCCTTATGGACATCTGGTGTAAATCATCCATCTTTTTGCCCCATTAAAATCAGTGGCACCTCATTAAAACAGTTAAAGCAGCTGAGTGCACACATTATTTGGTTTTCAAGGAGTTAACGGAAATAGCTGTAGGGATCAGGAAGGTTTTTGTCTTCAAGTGTTCACAGTCACCCAGACAAAGAAGCTGGTTGAAGCATTTCAAGAAGATCTACTTTCCCTGTCAAGGTGAGAAAGGTATAGCCATTTTTGAAATGGGGTTAAAAAAAAATCATCTCTATCTCTTGCAGCCCCTCATATTGCTAGCAATTACATCTTTGGGGGTCTGATAATTCTCTGGTCAGTAACAGTGCTGTCATATGTACCTTAACCCTGACCCGAAAGAATCAGTGAGTTGCTTAGAGGATATTTCAACCAAACCAGATGAGTATTTTGAAGTGTCACATTGTGGTGACCCCAATCACTCAGCCTTTAAGACAGGGAAGTTTGGTGGCTTGAAAGCAAGGACCTGCACTTTCTTCGACCAAATAAAGTGACTTAGGAGCACAACGGGTTGTATTATTTAATGCTGCTCTGATCCCGCCTTTCTTTATGTTCCCTGTCTTTCTCCATAGTTCTTTCTGTTTTCTTGCTGAGCATCTTTAAAAGCATGTCTACTGTGTCCTTGGAAAGTGAAACATTTCAGGCAACTAGATCAGCCTTTTGAAAATTACCAAAAAAACACCTTTAGTTGAAGAGCAACAACAATGGTGGGAAAGAGTACCAGGTGACATACACTATGTTGCCTACGACACAGAACTGCATGCAAGTTTCTATAGACCTTATATTTTCACAACATAAAATATATCAAATTGTAATAAACAATCAATTGCTACTCTGTTATTGTTGTTCAGTCACTAAGTCCTGTCTGACTCTTTGCAACACTGCAGACTGTAGCCTGCCAGGCTCCTCTGTCCATGGGAGTCTCCAGGCAAGAATATTGGAGTGAATAGACATTTCCTCCTTCAGGTGATTTTCCTGACCCAGGAATCTAACTGGTGTCTCTTGTGTCTCCTGCATTACGACCATGAATCTTTGGTTGCTGAGCCACCAAAATCTTTACCACTGAGCCACCAGGAAGCTCTGTCGCTCTGTAGAGTAACTTACACACTTGCTCATCTCTATTACACTTTTTCAATGATAAGCAGTAAGTCTGTAAAATTGCAAGAAATCATTGTTCAATTGAAATGGATCACCAATTTAGTTAATCCTGTAGCACCACTGAAACATGATTTGACATTTTTGCAGCTTTAAGAGAAAAAACTCCTCTATGCACACTAGTATCTGCAAAAACTCTATCTCATATCTATACATCTATACATGAGATGTTCCTTACAGCTAGCAATTGGTATCCATCATATTAACAATGTTCTAATAGTAACAGTGTTTTTTTCCCATGAAAGAACTTTCAGTCACAAGTAGCAGAAATATAAATTGATATATTATGTTCAGGAAGGCACATAAATGTTATTTATATCTTAAAAAGATGCAAACACATTGATCATCAAATTCACTTTTCAGGATTTTTACTATGAAACTATTTGAGAATCTGCATCAAGCCTTATTACTTACAAGGTTATTCATTACAACACTGCTTGAAATAGTGAAAATAGAGTTATAATTTGTCTATTGTAGAAATTTCACTAAAGAAATTATGGTATATCCATACAATAGACTATGAAACCATTAAAAATGGGATTGTTGTATAATAATTATATACAAAAATTATGCCTGTTTTAGCAAAGAAGGAGATTACAAGAAATGCATTTCTAAACATCTCAATGTGTGCTTATGCACATATACACACAGAAATTGATGACTGGATCTATATATTCCATAAACATATGATGATGTATAGGTATTAGGATTATAAATAGAATATGTTTTCTTTGCCTATTTCTAAATTTTCTATGATTAACAGGTTGCCACTAGCATCTTTAGAGTTTCAGAAAACCAAACCAAAGTTAGTTCATACCAAATATATATATATTTGGGGGCTCATACAACTGAAGAGCCAGATAAGCTTCTTTACAGGCAAATTTCCATCTTATAAATGGAAGGGATTCGTACTTCAACAGTGAAATATGGTGAACAAAAGTGAAATTTTTCAGTGTGGTTGATTAACTAACTCACATAGAAAATGAGTTAGTTAACTGTTAGTTAACTGTTTCTATTAACTGTTCTACCCTCTCCATTCTCTGTTCTGCTTCTGTGTTGTTGATCCTCTTCTCAAGCATTTTCTACCCTTGCAATTGTAAGATGGTTCTGGCAATTTCCAAGGCTCTAGGCTTCTTGCTTTAAGCCCAAGGGGAAAAGAGAGCCCATGTCCCAGCATTCCAAGCAAAAGTCTGCTGCTGCTGCTGCTGCTGCTGCTGCTGCTAAGTCGCTTCAATCGTGTCTGACTCTGTGCAACCCCAGAGACCGCAGCCCACCAGGCTCCCCCGTCCCTGGGATTCTCCAGTCAACAACACTGGAGTGGGTTGCCAGTTCCTTCTCCAATGCATGAAAGTGAGAAGTGAAAGTGAAGTCGCTCAGTCGTGTCCAACTCTCAGCGACCCATGGACTGCAGCCCACCAGGCTCCTCTGCCCGTGGGATTTTCCAGGCAAGAGTACTGGAGTGGGGTGCCATCACCTTCTCCAAAGCAAAAGTCTAGTCACTCCAATAAGACATACAGGTTTTGAAGTGCTCACTCCAAACCCCCTCTCTGTTAAGAGATGTCAGTTAATGTGCTGACAGGATTAAACAATTCTAGGTCACCTCTAGGAGCTGAGTGTGGCATCAATCTCATGCAAACCACTTAGCTGAAACTAGAAAAGAGGGCAATTTAGTTTCTGAAAGATATCAAAGGGCTGCTCCCAGAAGAGATAAAAAGTCCTGACAGAAGAAGCATAAACATCTACTGTGAACACATAAGATATCGGTAATATTAGAAAAATAAAAATTACTATGGTAAGCTATACATTTTTGTCTCACAAAACCATCTGGATCTTAAGGACAAAGCAATTTCCCATTCTTTCAAAAGCAGGCAGCCTCCTAGAGCTAGCCATCAATAAAATAGTGCATTCATTATAATTCATCTGTAACTTACACTTTCTGTACCTCCCTACTTTTCAAGGTTTAAGCTTTCCTCAAGCTTCCCACTGGAATATACTCCTCAGCCATGCCCAACACAGACAGTGCCTCCTGTTTTCAACCCTCATTTATGCTACTTGACCAACAAACTTCAGAGCTTACCAATTAGCCTTTAAAAGATACACATGATCAGCTGCTTTAATAATATCACTAACAGCTCTGGTTTGGTGGTGGTTTAGTCTCTATGTCCAACTCTTGCAACCCCCATGGACTGTAGCCCTCCAGGCTCCTGTGTCCAAGGGATTCCCCAGGCAAGAACACTGGAGTGGGTTGCTATTTCCTTCTCCAGAGGATCTTTCCCACCCAGGAATCAAACTCCAGTCTCCTGCATTGCAGGTAGATTCTTTACCCACTGAGCTATGAGGGAATCCCAACTTCTCTCCATAGAAGAGCACATAATTTGTGTTACGTGAAGATTATCTTTAATTCTAACAATGACTCTACAGGTAGGTGTTATTATTCCCATTTCTAACTAAATTTTCATTGAGTTAGACAAGGCTGTGATCCATATGATCGGTTTCTTTAGTTTCCTGTGATTATGATTTTCATTCTGTCTGCCCTCTGATGGGTAAGAACAAGAGGCTTATGGAAGCTTCCTGATGGGAGAAACTGATTGTGGGAGAAACTGGGTCTTGTTCTGATGGGTGTGGCCATGCTCAGTAAATCTTTAATCCAACTTTCTATTGATGGGCAGAGCTGTGTCCCCTCCCTGTTGTTTGGCCTGAGGCCAACCTATGGTAGGGGTAATGAAGGTAATGGCAACTTTCACCAAAAGGACTTGTGTGTGCCCCACTGTGTTCACACTGTGAATTAATTCACTTGTGCACACCCTGTAGCAGGCCACCGTCCACCCACGCCTCTGCCGGAGACTCCTGGACGCTCACAGGCAAGCCTGGCTCAGTCTCTTGTGGGGACACTGTTTCTTTCTCCTGGCTCCTGTACACATCAGGTTTTGTTTGTGCCCTCCAAGAGTCTGTTTCCCCAGTCCTGTGGAAGTTCTGTAATTAAATCCCCCTGGCCTTCGAAGTTAAATTCCCTGGGAGTTCTTAGTCCTTTTGCCAGAACCCCCAGGTTGGGAAACCTGTTGTGGGTCCTAGAATTTGTGGGTCCTACTGCAAGAATTTATTGGTATAATTGTTCCACAGTTTATGCATTGTCTGTTTTGTGGTTCTATGGTGGGGCTGATGGCAACCTCCTCCGAGAGGGCTTATGCCACTTATGCCACACTGCATGACCCAGGTCTGCTGAAGCCAGAGCCCTCATCTCTGTGGCAGGCCACTGCTGACCCGTGCCTCTGCAGGAGACATTCAAACACTCAAAGGCAGGTCTGGCTCAGTCTCTGTGGGCTGCTCAGTTTCCCGGGTGCACCATGAGAGCACAGGCCCAGTCAAACACTCAAAGGCAGGTCTGGCTTAGTGTCTGTGGGCTGCTCAGTTTCCCGGGTGCACCATGAGAGCACAGGCCCAGTGTGCCTTGTGTCTCCTCTGGGAAGTGGATCTCAGGCTGTGGTGCTCCTGGCAGATGTCAACCATCCAGGATACCAGGAAGACATGGTTAGCAACTGGGAGCCTGCTCACAGATTGGTGGAAGATGTCATCTCTATAGCTGAGATTGCAGAAGAGAAGCAAAAAGCAAAGGAGAAAAGGAAAGATATAAGCATCTGAATGCAGAGTTCCAAAGAATAGCAAGAAGAGATAAGAAAGCCTTCTTCAGCAATCAATGTAAAGAAATAGAGGAAAAGAACAGAATGGGAAAGACTAGAGATCTCTTCAAGAAAATTAGAGATACCAAGAGAACATTTCATGCAAGGATGGGCTCGATAAAGGACAGAAATGGTCTGGACCTAACAGAAGCAGAAGATATTAAGAAGAGGTGGCAAGAATACACGGAAGAACTGTACAAAAAAGATCTTCATGACCCAGATAATCATGATGATGTGTTGACTAATCTAGAGCCAGACATCTTGGAATGTGAAGTCAAGTGGGCCTTAGAAAGCATCA
>SJXQ01000679.1:278349-293962 GCA_006408695.1 Aepyceros melampus | reverse complement strand
GGGCCGCACAGAGGCGGTCCTAGCGAGACGGCGGGGATGGTGGAATCGGGCACCGGGAACCGGAAGGCAAGGAAGCCACAGTCCCTAGATCCTGATGAACTCAGCCGGATGGCGGGTCACCGGCGGGTGGTGCTAGTTGCTGTGAATAGCTCCAGTGGCCGCAGCACTAGCCTGTGGGCCCTGGAAGCGCGTCAGGACCGCGCTGGCTGTCTGGACCCACCCCCAGCCCCACCCCGCGGTTCTCCCTGGGTCCAGCTGGAGCCCGGGAGGCTCTCGGGGGCCTCCCGCAGCTCGTGGTCCTGTCTTGTGTGTTCCTGCCCTGGCTGGACACCTCAGGGCCTGAGTCAGCCCAAGGCCATAAGGCCATCACCTCAGTGTGATGCTCAGCAAGAGAACGAGGAGTGGACTTCATAACTGGTTCACATCATTAAAGTTTCTCCTACACTTTAAAATAAATCGGCAAGGAGGCGTCTAAAGACACCAGTAATTAGTGACTTTTAAACTTTAAGTTTTAAAGTTTGAATTGTGCTGGAGAAGACTCTTGAGAGTTCCTTGGACTGCAAGGAGATCAAACTAGTCAATCCTAAAGGAAATCAACCCTGAATAATCGTTGGAAGGACTGATGCTGAAGCTCTAATACTTTGGCCACCTGATGGGAAGAGCTGACTCATTGGAAAAGACCTTGATGCGGGGAAAGATGGAGGGCAAAAGGAGAAGCAGGTAGTGGAGAATGAGATGGTTGGATGGCATCACTGTCTCAATACATGAGTTTGAGCCAACTCCAGGAGATGGTGGAGGACAGAGGAGCCTGGTGTGCTGCAGTCAATAGGGTCACAAAGAGTCAGACACAACTGACCGACTGAACAACAACAGACTTTAAGTACATGTGGGGAGACAGTTCACGAGTGTCTTGTTTCTGTTCTGGACCATTGTGATGGTTAATGTAATTTTCAGCTGGACTGTGGTACCCAGTTTTTTGTCAAACACCAGTCAAGTTGTTGCTGTGAAGGTGTTTTTTAGGTGTGCTGGCAGTTAGGTCAGTAGACTGTGAGTAAAGCAGATTATCCTCCATAATGTGGGTGGGCCTTGTTCAATCAGTTGAAAGACTAAGAGGTAAGACTGACATCTCCAGGGAATGTGGGAGTCCTGTTTCCAGCTGCCTTCAGACTCAGCCACAACATCAGCTCTGCCCTGGACCTCCAGCTGCTCCCATAACCTCAGAATGGATTCCTTAAAGTTATTTCTCTCCCACTCGGTCTCTATGGAGACTATATTTTGAAAGAATTTTGTACAGGAAGGGCTTTTCAGGTGGCAGAGTGATAAAGGACCTGCCTACAATGCAAGGAGATGCAGGTTTGTTCCCTCAGTTCAGTTCAGTCGCGCAGTCGTGTCCGACTCTTTGCGACCCCATGAATCACAGCACGCCAGGCCTCCCTGTCCATCACCAACTCCCGGAGTTCACTCAGACTCACGTCCATTGAGTCTGTGATGCCATCCAGCCATCTCATCCTCGGTCGTCCCTTTCTCCTCCTGCCCCCAATCCCTCCCAGCATCAGGGTCTTTTCCAATGAGTCAACTCTTCGCATAAGGTGCCCAAAGTACTGGAGCTTCAGTTTTAGCATCATTCCTTCCAAAGAAATCCCAGGGTTGATCTCCTTCAGAATGGACTGGTTGGATCTCCTTGCAGTCCAAGGGACTCTCAAGAGTCTTCTCCAACACCACAGTTCAAAAGCATCAATTCTTCGGCGCTCAGCCTTCTTCACAGTCCAACTCTCACATCCATACATGACCACAGGAAAAACCATAGCCTTGACTAGACGGACCTTAGTCGGCAAAGTAATGTCTCTGCTTTTGAATATACTATCTAGGTTGGTCATAACTTTTCTTCCAAGGAGTAAGCGCCTTTTAATTTCATGGCTGCAGTCACCATCTGCAGTGATTTTGGAGCCCAAAAAAACAAAGTCTGACACTGTTTCTACTGTTTCCCCATCTATTTCCCATGAAGTGATAGGGCCAGATGCCATGATCTTCGTTTTCTGAATGTCCCTAGGTTGGGACAATCCCCTGGAGAGGTAAATGGCAACCCATCCTAGTATTCTTGCCTGGAGACTTCTATGGACAGAGGAGCCATGAGGTCGCGAAGAGTCAGACACGACTGAACACACACACATGCATACACTGGAAGACTGAGATCATGGCCTCCCTCCAGTGCAAAAGGCAGGTTGTGCTCTCTGGCACAGTAGAGATAATGTCTGCCTCCAGGACAAACGAGCCCCGTGCTGGCCTGTAGTTCGTCACAAGACTGAGGTTTCCTCTGTTTAGGGTCCTTTAGCTGTGACACACACTCACTGCCTGTGCAGCAGTGCTGGGCTACCCCCTTGAGATGAGAAGCAACTGGACGGAGGGGGCATGAAGTCCAGGCTCTCGCTGGCAGTGAACAGTAATGTCCTGTCCCTGAGCTGGTGCTTTCTGCCACAGTCACACACCTGCTAAGCTCGTCAGCTGGGAGGCGCTCTTGAGAGTATCCGTGCCTGGCTCAGGGCGTGTTTGATGAATTAATTGCTGAACACTGCAGAGCCCCCATGTCGCTGTGTTTCCATTTTCATTATGTCTTTAGATCTCCTGGCTGTAAATTTCCAGCTCCTTCAGTTGTCTTTGTTTTGTTTTAAATCAGAAACAAATTCAAGTTTCTTTCAACTTGGTCACCCTTTAAGCACGATACCGTTACTTGCCAGGGTGTGCAGGATCATCTTTCATTTCAAATGTTGTAATGAAGCTGCTACTTAGTAAGCACATGCCTACATTGCCAGACAACTAAAGTCACATAACTTGTGTTACTAAAATGTAAGCTCCAGAGAGAACAGATTCTCGTGTTCATCCCCTCCCACCCGGAGGCCAGATAGCCATCTCATGCTGCCCAGTTTCCTTAACCCTTGACTCTCCCCACTGCCTCCTCACTCCCATCTTCTCTGTGTCGCTCCATCTGTTCTCCACAGTGTAAGCCTACATGATCATCCTGCAGTGAAAATCTGATCACATCGCTCTCTGCTCAGAACCTTCTGGAGCCCTCTGTCCCTCCTGGCCTTGACCTGTGAACAAAGTCTAAGGTCCTTCAGGGGTCAGGACTCAGGATTCTTTTTTGTGGCCAAGAAAATCAATTGTTGCTAACTGAAGCAGAAAAGGAATTTTTTGGAAAGGTATCAGGTGACTCGGAATTGTCAGAGAAGCTAAGGAGCAAGGTTTGGAAAAACAACAGCAGATCAGGCACTAGAGCTCGGCCAAAACCATCCCCCAGAAGTGAATGGCCAAAGCCATGATCTGCCCTCACCATCTGCTCAGGACCTGTGTGAGATTTTCAAGTGCAAGCTAGGAAAATCCCAGAAAAAGCAGAACAAGTTGTCCACCCCACTTAGTCTGCTGCTGTGGGTTCCTTCTGGCTCGGTACCATGAGACTTGCCTTCTTGCAGGCGGACGCATGGTCACACAGCTGTGCTCTGGGCTCTGGCGTGTTCTGCTTTCCCATTGGGCCTTGGTTTCGTCCCGGCCCCTGTGGACCATTTCTAATCATCCTGTGCTTTATTTGCCTCCCTCCTGGGTCAAAGCCCCAAGATGAAAACACAAGTTGGCCATGTTTAAGTCAAATGCTAGGAATTCCTAGGTGGTCCAGTGGTTTAAACTCTGTGCTTCCAATGCAGGAGGCACAGGTTTGATCTCTGGTTAGGGAACTAAGATCCCACAGGCCGCATTGTGTGGCCAAAATATAAATAATAAAATGAGGACACCAGTCAGATTGGATTAAGTCCTGCACTCAGGGCCTCCTCCTTAATCCCTCCTTAAAGGCCCTATCTCCAAATATTGTCCCATTCTGGGATCCTGGGGGTGGGGCTTCCACATTTGAATTTGGGGGACAGGATTTGGTCCATAACACCTGGTGTATATGAGGCCCTGTGGATCTGCCAGTATCAGAGCTAATAACAGGTCTTTTTTTTTTTTTTTCAGATTTATATTTTTATTTTATTTTTTGGCTGTTCTGGGTCTTCATTGCTGCATGGGATTTCTCTAGCTGAAGCAAGAGGAAGCTACTCTCTAGTTGCAGGGTGCTGGCTTCTCACCGTGGTGGCTTCTCTTGTTGTGGAGCACGGGCTCTAGGTGTGCAGGCTTTAGCAGCTGTGCACACGACCTTAGCTGCTTTGCAGCATGTGGGATCCTCCCAGCCCAGGGATCAAACCTGTGACGCTTGCATTGTAAGGTAGATTCTTAAACACTGGACCACCAGGGAAATCCCTCATAACAGTTTTATAGTTACTGTTTATTCATAAAAGTTTATTTAAGTACACCACAGGTGTTATCACCACTGGGTTCCCACTCCAGCTTGGCAACACTTAGTTTATCTAATAAGTAATTTATTAGGCACTGTGAAGACCTTTCACCTCTTCTGCCCAGAAAAATACCATGAAATGCAGTGATTGCCTGTTAAATATTTAAAATTATCATGGCAATTTCTTTAACCATAAAAGCTAGAAGCCAATTAGCCTGAAAATGTAAATCGAATTTTTTTTCTCTCATCTTTTAAATAACAGACCAAGTCTTTCCTGAGGCTAACAACATGACCAGTAAAGCTTATCTACTTTTTAATACTTATTAAGGGGATAGTCCGGAGAAGGTGATGGCACCCACTCCAGTACTCTTGCCTGGAAAACCCCATGGGCGGAGGAGCCTGGTGGGCTGCAGTCCATGGGGTCGCTAAGAGTTGGATACGACTGAGCGACTTCACTTTCACTTTTCACTCTCATGCATTGGAGAAGGAAATGGCAACCCACTCCAGTGTTCTTGCCTGGAGAATCCCAGGGACGGGGGAGCCTGATGGGTTGCCGTCTATGGGGTCGCACAGAGTCGGACAGAACTGAAGCAACTTAGCAGCAGCAGCAGCAAGGGGATAGTCACCACTCAGTGTCATGAAAATACAGTCACTGAAGTTCCATATACTCTTTTGAATCTTTTACTGTTTGTAAGACATATTACTAACCTATATTCCACAGGGCGTTTGACCAGGGGTTCTCTTTGGGTTGAAATGTGCAAAAGAAGGATTGAGTAGGCCTAATTTTGCACATTCTGCATTGAATGTCCTATGCTGCCTCCCTCCAGAGCCACCTCAGTGAGAGTCATATTTCTTAACATGGAAAGCATTGCTTCTAAACTGGCACCAGCCAAGGCCGGAGAAGTCAACCTCAGGGCCTTTGGGGAGGATTGTTAGACCCTAAATTCTGGGTGGACAGTTTGTGCTCAGGCTCAAAAGATTTCTTACATGGAAGTTACAAATTAACTTGAACCTGCCAATAATTTCAATCTGTTCTAAAATAAATGGACATCGGACTGTGAATTACCCTCTGTCCATTCACACCACAGAAACCAGGCTCATTAACTGGTTGATATCAAGAGGTAATATACAAGGCAGTGTGAGACACTTCAGGTTGTATCTATAACTGTCACCGCCCACAACTGTGTCTCCTAGGTTATAGTCTTCCAGCTTGGCTTAAATAAAACTCTTTTATGTTCCTATTATAAATTGTTTATTGATTATTTTCATCAAAGAGGAATGGGGTGGAGAAGGAAATGGCAACCTTTTACCATGCTATTGAATGGTTTGCCTTGGAAACCAACAGAGATCATTCTGTCGTGTTTGAGATTGCATCCAAGTACTGCATTTCAGATTCTTTTGTTGACCATGATGGCTACTCCATTTCTTCTGAGGGATTCCTGCCCACAGTAGTAGATATAATGGTCATCTGAGTTAAATTCACCCATTCAAGTCCATTTTAGTTCACTGATTCCTAGGATGTCAACGTTCACTCTTGCCATCTCCTGTTTGACCACTTCCAATTTGCCTTGATTCATGGACCTAACATTCCAGGTTCCTATACAATGTTGCTCTTTACAGCACTGGACCTTGCTTCCATCACCAGTCACATCCACAATTGGGTATTGTTTTTGCTTTGGCTCCATCTCTTCATTCTTTCTGGAGTTATTTCTCCACTGATCTCCAGTGGTATATTGGGCACCTACTGACCTGGGGAGTTCCTCTTTCAGTATCCTATCATTTTGCCTTTTCATACTGTTCCTGGGGTTCTCAAGGTGAGAATACTGAAGTGGTATAATAATAAGTGATATAAAAAGAAAATTAGAAGTTAAAAAAATACTCAGATAAAAATATTCACTGTAAAGGATTGCAGACAGCTTCGACAAAATATTTGGAGATGCACATTCTTTCATCTAATGCATAAAGCTTGTTTATCTGAGTTCAAACACATTTAATAATTCACATCCAGTTATACTGAGTATGATAACTGCCAATAACCATGACATTATTAAGAATACCTATGTAACTATGGGGCTTCTTAGGTGGTGCTAGTGGTAAAGAACCTGCCAGCCAATGCAGGAGAGATGTGGGTTCAATCCCTGGGTCAGCAAGATCTCCTGAAGGAGAGCATGGCAACCCATTCCAGCATTCTTGCCTGGAGAATCCCATGGACAGAGGAGACCGGTGAGCTACAGTCTGTAGGGTCACAAAGAGCTGGACACAACTGAAGCCACTTACACACACACTCACACATCTAACTATGTGTGTGTGTGTGTGTGTGTGTGTGTATAATATATGTATATAGTAACTACATAACTATTGTTAAGGAAAAGTTCCTTCGTATTAGTGAATATTTAAATTCAAAAATAAGATTTTCCCTTACATGAATCTCTCACTTTTAAGTCGGTAGAGTGCTCTAGATTTAAGGTAACAAATCTGTGTTCAGTATGAAAGTAGATTGTTGATTAACACAGGGGAGTAGGGCAGAGAGAAAAAAGTGGAAAAATACTAATAAATGTTCAGACAACATTTATGGATGGAAATTAGTTAAAGGCAAACTGAGGTGCCTCTGATCACTGCCCCCGTGGTCCAGGCTGAGCTTGGAGCAAAGTGGGCTGGGGTGAAACGGTCTCTTCAGAAAGCCCTTGCTGGAGCCGCACACACCATGCACCCAAGATGCTCAGGCTTCACCAAGGCCTTGCTCTGAAAGGGCAGCTTGTGCAGCATGTGTGCAAAGTAAATTCCCTTCACCTTGACTTTCCCTTTCTGCTTGCATAACAGCTTGCTTATAAAAAGCCTTATTCCCTAGTAGAACATGTCTATTTTTTCTACTTGCATGACTCCGTAATTAAGTCAGTTTCATAATAACAGATGGGAATTTGCTTTCTAGCTGCAAAGTAGGATCAGTGAAGGCTGGAATGTGGCTTGGAAAAAAACCTATAACTTTTTATCCAATCCAAAATAAACATTCATTCTCTCATTCAAAATCTCACACACACACACACACACACACATACACACAAACCCAAGTATGCTCAGATAATGAAAACTCCTTTAGAATATTGTACGAGGATATATTTAATGACCTGAAACAGTGAAATTAAGTGCTTTCTATTGTCAGCATAAATATTTTCATTGCTCTGTGTCAGTTGTGTTCAGGGTTTAATAGTAACATTTGTTCATTCTTTCATTCATTCGTTCAAGTGTAGGAGAGTCTTGAGAAAAGGCATTCCTGGAAGATGGAGCAGGATGGGTAAGCAGCATTAAATCAAATATAATGTTCACTTTCTTAGTCTCATTGGCTGCATTCAGCAGGTGTGTACTGGAGACACATGTGCAGAACTTTTCCATCCTCAAGGAGGACCTGCCCATAAACTCTATATCTGTACAGGATGCAGAGATCATTAAACTCACTTCACATACCACCAGGATCAACTGGAATAAACTACAGATGTTTGTAAGCCCAGAACATGGCCTAAAGAATCATCAGTGACCTGGTCAGTAAATTCTGCAAAATACCTATAACAATACAATACAGAATGTTGAGAAATGAATTACTGTTGTATTGACGCGTGCTCTTCAAAATTCTTTGTGTGAAGAACAAATATCACTTCACAGAAACATCGTTAGTCATCACATTCATTTGGTTCATGTTTTGGGTGAGTTTGTTTAATTCCAGGGGGAAGTGGGAGCGATTTGGGAGAAGATGCTTTGTGTGTGTGTGTTGTTTTCTTTTTTAAGCCATGTGGCTTGTGGGATCTTAGTTCCCTGACCAGAGATTGAACCAGAACAGGGCAGTGGGAGCTCTGAGTCCTAACCACTGGACCATCAGGTAATTCCCAGGCTTTTGTCTCTTTGAGGTGGCTTGTACATAGAAGTGTTGAACTGAGCCAAAACGCAAAAGAATCTCTCTCTTTTATTGCAAATGTGTCTCTATCCAGTAATGCCTTTGGAACGGAGATCAAAGGACTTTCTCTAAAACCCCAGTAAAGTCAAGGGTCACTCAGGGTAAGGGTCCTAATTGATTGAGCCCCTTATCTTCAGTTTTCTGAGCCTCCTGCCACCCCCAGAATCCCGATCCCAGACAAAGATAAAATCCTTGAATGACATCTTCTCTGAGTAAACTCAGAAATCATTTGGAAACAAGTCATAGTGATTATTAGTTCAGTTCAGTTCAGTTCAGTTGCTCAGTTGTGTCCAACTCTTTGCGACCCCATGAATCACAGCACGCCAGGCCTCCCTGTCCATCACCAACTCCCAGAGTTCACCCAGACCCACGCCCATGGAGTCAGTGACGCCATCCAGCCATCTCATCCTCTGTCATCCCCTTCTCCTCCCGCCCTCAATCCCTCCCAGCATAAGAGTCTTTTCCAATGAGTCAACTGTTCGCATGAGGTGGCCAAAGTACTGGAGCTTCAGCTTTAGCATCATTCTTTCCAAAGAAATCCCAGGGCCAATCTCCTTCAGAATGGACTGGTTGGATCTCCTTGCAGTCCAAGGGACTCTCAAGAGTCTTCTCCAACACCACAGTTCAAAAGAATCAATTCTTCGGCGCTCAGCCTTCTTTACAGTCCAACTCTCACATCCATACCTGACTACTGGAAAAACCATAGCCTTGACTAGACGGACCTTAGTCAGCAAAGTAATATCTCTGCATTTGAATATGCTATCTAGGTTGGTTCTAATGTTTATGAAATCCTACCTTTCTGACAAGGAGTTACAATCTCTCCGGACAGAGCTACATTCAAGCATATGAATTTCCCTAGACAATATTTTACTCCTCACAGCCTCTGTCACATATGATTGTACAGGCTGGGCACTGCACAGGGAAGGGATACATCGCATATTGGGTAACACAGATTTGGTGCTTATCAGTTCAGTCAGTTCAGTTCAGTCGTTCAGTCGCGTATGACTCTTTGCGACCAGTGAACCACAGCACACCAGGCCTCCCTGTCCGTCACCAACTCCTAGAGTCCACCCAAACCCATATCCATTGAGTCAGTGATGCCATCCAACCATCTCATCCTCCATCATTCCCTTCTCCGCCTGACTTCAATCTTTCCCAGCATCAGAGTCTTTCCCAATGAGTCAGCTCTTTACATCAGGTGGCCAAAGTATTGGAGCTTCAGCTTCAACATCAGTCCTTCCAATGAACACCCAGGACTGATATCCTTTAGGATGGACTGGTTGGATCTTCTTGCAGTCCAAGGGACTCTTAAGAGTTTTCTCCAACACCACAGTTCAAAAGCATTAATTCTTTTGCACTCAGCTTTCTTCACAGTCCAACTCTCACACCCATACGTGACCACTGGAAAAACCATAGTCTTGTCTAGATGGACCTTTGTTGACAAAGTAATGTCTCTGCTTTTTAATACGCTGTCTAGGTTAGTCATAACTTTCCTTCCAAGGAGTAAGCGTCTCTTAATTTCATGGCTGCAATCAACATCTGCAGTGATTTTTGAGCCCAGAAAAATAAAGTCAGCTACTGTTTCCACTATTTCCCCATCTATTTGCCATGAAGTGATGGGACCAGATGCCATGATCTTTGTTTTCTGAATGTTGAGCTTTAAGCCAACTTTTTCACTCTCATCTTTCACTTTCTTCAAGAAGCTCTTTAGTTCTTCACTTTCTGCCTAGGGTGGTATCATCTGCATATCTGAGGTTATTGATATTTCTCCTGGCAATCTTGATTTCAGCTTGTGCTTCATCCAGCCCAGCATTTCTCATGAGGTACTCTGTATATAAGTTAAATAAGCAGGAAATAATAATAAAAATGATTTCCCAGAAGATGGCAATAGAGTATCTTGTTCTAAAAAATCAATATAGTACGACAATTTTAAGCAGATGGGAATATAGTGTCCTGAGGAGGAAGCTAGTGGAGGTGATGGAATTCCAGTTGAGCTATTTCAAATCCTGAAAGATGATGCTGTGAAAGTGCTGCACTCAATATGCCAGCAAATTTGGAAAACTCAGCAGTGGCCACAGGACTGGAAAAGGTCAGTTTTCATTCCAGTCCCAAAGAAAGGCAATGCCAAAGAACACTCAAACTACCGCACAATTGCACTCATCTCACATGCTAGTAAAGTAATGCTCAAAATTCTCCAAGCCAGGCTTCAGCAATATGTGAACCATTAACTTCCAGATGTTCAAGCTGGTTTTAGAAAAGGCAGAGGAACCAGAGATCAAATTGCTAACATCCGCTGGATCATGGAAAAAGCAAGAGAGTTCCATTCCCAAAGAAAGGCAATGCCAAAGAACACTCAAACTACCGCACAATTGCACTCATCTCACATGCTAGTAAAGTAATGCTCAAAATTCTCCAAGCCAGGCTTCAGCAATATGTGAACCATTAACTTCCAGATGTTCAAGCTGGTTTTAGAAAAGGCAGAGGAACCAGAGATCAAATTGCTAACATCCGCTGGATCATGGAAAAAGCAAGAGAGTTCCACAAGAACATCTATTTCTGCTTTATTGACTATGCCAAAGCCTTTGACTGTGTGGATCACAATAACTGTGGAAAATTCTGAGAAAGATGGGACTACCAGACCATCTGACCTGCCTCTTGAGAAATCTGTATGCAGGTCAGGAAGCAACAGTTAGAACTGGACATGGAACAACAGACGGGTTCCAAATAGGAAAAGGAGTACATCAAGGTTGTATGTTGTCACCCTGCTTATTTAACTTCTATGCAGAGTACATCATGAGAAACGCTGGACTGGAAGAAACACAAGCTAGAATCAAGATTGCTGGGAGAAATATCAATAACCTCAGATATGCAGATGACACCACCCTTATGACAGAAATTGAAGAGAAACTAAAAAGCCTCTTGATGAAAGTGAAAGAGGAGAGTGAAAAAGTTGGCTTAAAGCTCAACATTCAGAAAACGAAGATCATGGCATCTGATTCCATCACTTCATGGGAAATAGACGGGGAAACAGTGGAAACAGTGTCAGATTTTATTTTTCTGTGTTCCAAAATCACTGCAGATGGTGACTGCAGCTATAAAATTAAAAGACGCTTACTCCTTGGAAGAAAAGTTATGACCAACCTAGACAGCATATTGAAAAGCAGAGATATTACTTTGCCAACAAAGGTCCATCTAGTCAAGGCTATGGTTTTCCCAGTAGTCATGTATGGATGTGAGAGTTGGACTGTAAAGAAGGCTGAGGGCCAAAGAATTGATTCTTTTGAACTGTGGTGTTGGAGAAGACTCTTGAGAGTCCCTTGGACTGCAAGGAGATCCAACCAGTCCATTCTGAAAGAGGTCGGCCCTGGGATTTCTTTGGAAGAAATGATGCTGAAGCTGAAGCTCCAGTACTTTGGCCACCTCATGCCAAGAGTTGACTCATTGGAAAAGACTCTTATGCTGGGAGGGATTGGGGGCAGGAGGAGAAGGGGACGACTGAGGATGAGAAGGCTGGATGGCGTCACTGACACCATGGGCCTGGGTCTGGGTGAACTCTGGGAGTTGGTGATGGACAGGGAGGCCTGGCGTGCTGCAATTCATGGGGTCGCAAAGAGTCGGACACGACTCAGCGACTGAACTGAACTGAAGAGGAAGTGCCTTTTTCTCACTTACACAAAGGTGTGAAAAAGCTCATTACTTGCTCTAGGTCCTATATAAATTCAGCCCTCTATTATTGGTGAAAATGAACTAATGCAGTTTAAGAGAAAAGGAAAAAGAATTATCTAGGGTATATTTTGAAATTCTAGCTTCTAAAATGTTGACTCTTTGTTAAGATAACAGTTTCAATATATTACACTTGCTATATAGTATGGATAATATAGCATAGTTTAAGCTTTCCTAGGCCTCATGGGACCATGGGTATAAATGTGATTTATGGAAATAGAGAGGAATCTTTAATTTTGAGGTACTTTTTTTTGCCAGGATCTTGCAATTCCTTTGGATGTTCCTGGAGACTGTTCCTGAGGTTATAAATTCGGAGTTGAAATTCAAATTTCAAGTCTTTTGAGAAACACTGTTTAATCTAGGATAAATATAAAACTCAGGACAGCTTAACTGGAAAGAAAAGTTCTGATCCAAGATTCTCAGTATCTCCCTCAGCCTCTAGGAGTCTCGGGCTCTCTGTCGGGGTGAGGGTAGAATGATTTCCCAGTTCTACAGGGAGGCTCCGAGGGCCATGGGGAAAGTACACAGCAGACCTGCCATGGAGAACTGTGTGGACACATGTCAGTCGACACCGCTTGTGTTTTAACAGGCATTGTGTCAATAAATACAGTAACCATCTTAAGAAGGAGCTCTTATCGTGCCCATTCTACTGGGGAAGAAACTAAGTTTTGGACTTCCCCAGTGGTCTGGTGGTCCAGTGGTCTGAACATAGGACTCCACGTTCTCACTGCCGAGGGCACAGGTTCAATCCCTGGTCAGGGAAGCAATATCCCATAAGCCACACAGTATGTCCAAAAACAGAAAAAGAAGTTAAGTTTTGAGGAATGAATTAACTGGCCCAGATCACACAGTATGGAATGCAGAATCTGAGATGGAAGCCCTTGCAGGCCAACTCTGGAGCCCCCAACGCTGACTGTGGTACCACTGAGCCTTTCTGATGCTAACCTGTAACTATGGTCTTTATAGCAAGATGTTACATTGGGAATTACAGTCAGTACTCTAAGACATCAGACATCAGATTTGTAAAGGCGAATTGCTAACTAACCCTAATCCTCATCACAGATCACTTTTTCCAGAGTAAACTGTCAGGAGAGTTTAGATCTTTGGTTCCCTAACTAGCCTTGGGGTAAAGGATGGAAGCTGAACTCAAAGGAGGTGGAGGAGGGATGGTGGGGTTGGGGGTGAGAAGCCATCTATGCTCTTCCACCTGCCATGAGGACTGTGGGTGGACAGAGGGAAAAGTGGACAGAAAGAGACCACTCAGAGAACTGAGAGTTGGGAGATAGAGGAAGAGTATTTGACTCCTTTTGAAGTGTGGTGTTGGAGAAGACTCTTGAGAGTCCCTTGGACTGCAAGGAGATCCAACCAGTCCATCCTGAAGGGATCAGTCCTGGGTGTTCATTGGAAGGACTGATGTTGAAGCTGAAACTCCAATACTTTGGCCACCTGATGTGAAGAGCTGACTCATTTGAGAAGCCTCTGATGCTGGGAAAGATTGAAGGCAGACAGGGGGCTGACAGAGGATGAGATGGTTGGATGGCATCACTGAAATGACGGACATAAATTTGAGTGAACTCTGGGAGTTGGTGATGGACAGGGAGGCCTGGTGTACTGCAGTCCATGGGGTCACAAAGAGTTGGACACGACTGAGCAACTGAACTGAACTGATTTGACTCCTGCTGGGGAATCTAAGGAGCCAGGAAAAAGTCACGGATTGAATAGAAGCCAGGAGATGGCTGTTACGTTGGAGTCTGACATGGCCCAAGTGGGAGAGGTAGGGTGCTCCGTGGCTGCGGAGCAGGAGGATCCTCTAGGGGCAGTGGGGCTCTCCTCACTCCCCAGGCCCATCTACCCTCCCTGTATTACTGAAAGCAAGTGAGGCCAAACAATTCCACATGGCTGGAGTTTGTAGCAGACAACGTTCATTATGGGGCAAAGCAAGGAGGAAATGGTGGTGATGGGGGCCAACTACTGAGCTTGCATGCCACAACCAGAAAGTCTATGCCCTGCAAAGAAGATCCCACATGACGCAACTAAGACCTGACACAGCCAAATAAATAAATATATATTAAAAAGAAAAAAGAGTATGTGCTTAGTAAGGAGAAAAAGAGGTATGGTTCTTAACCTTAAGTTTACAATTTAACTGAAGACTAAACATTAAGCTGACCAGAACACAGTGGCTCTTATGATAGAAACTTCAGTGAATGAATGACTCAGTGGACCAAAATGTGCTTGCAGGAAGTTCAGATGCTTTTGGAAAAGGGCAGTCACCCATCACCTGGTCAAGTAGTCACAGCTTCAGAGAGGAAGTGGGGCTTGGCTATTTAAAAGAAGACAAATTTTCGCGTAATTTGTGGTGAAGGCACCATAGGAGCTGGAGCTTCATTATAAATCCAAATAGCTTGTGAGGGTTTCTGTGGTGGCTCAGCTGGTGAAGAATCTGCCTGTGATGCAGGAAACATGGGTTGGATCCCTCGGTAGGGAAGATCCCTTGGAGAAGGAAAGGGAAACCCACTCTGCTGCTGTTGCTGCTAAGTCGCTTCAGTCGTTTGTCTGACTCTGTGCGACCCCATAGAAGGCAGCCCACCAGGCTCCCCTGTCCCTGGGATTCTCCAGGCAAGAATACTGGAGAAACCCACTCTAGTCTTCTGTATTCTCCAGTATTCTCGCCTGGAGAATCCCATGGACAAGAGGGGCCTGGTGGGCTACAGTCCATGGGGTCGCAAAGAGACGGACAGGACTGAGCAACTAAGCCCCTACGCATAGTTGTTTCAATATTTAAAGCCTTATCTTGGGGACATCTTTGCTGTGTCACTTTTCTCTTGAGTTGAGTGCCTTTTCAAATGCTGACCGATACCTTGTGAAACTGCTCTGGCTCTGACATTCCTCTTTCCATTTGGGCTTGGGAAGACAGAGGAAGGGCCTTGCCGGTCAGGGTCACGCGTTTCCGCTGGAGCGCCGCCTTGACCAGGATGGCTGGCGTGGCCCCTCTCTGGTGTTGCGCGGACAGCGTGGTCCCAGGCACGTGCCGCCCATTCCTCTGGTCTGTTTCCGAAAAGAGCCCGGGGCGCCGCGGGGACACTTCCTCCTTCTGGAAGAGAGACCAGCTCGGCCTCTGGGAGGGGGCTCCAGGCCTTCCAGTGTGGTGGACACCCCCTCCCGCCCCTAGCCCTCCTGTCTGCCGTCCCAGGGCTCCCGGGCCTCGGCCTCCTCTGTGGAGAAAGGCGGGTCTTCCTCGAAACTGACGACAGTGTGAACCCAGCAGTGGGGCCTGGAGCTCGTGCGCCCAGACGTGGTGCTGTCTTCACACGGGAAGGGAACTCCAGGGGTAAATTTGGGGGGGTCCTTTAGCGGTCGCGCCTTGTCTTGGTCTGGAGGTATCCCCCTCCTTGTGCACGGACTTTGGGGTTCAGTAAGGAACTGACCAAAAAAAAGTGAGTCACTAGAGGCCGAAGGGGTAGTTCTCCCACCGGGCTCCCATCCACGTGACGCTCCCGGCACCTCCTCCGTGCGCGCTCCGGCGAGAGGGACGCGAGTGCTCCGAAAGCCCGATGGTCCCAGCCGCTCCCCCCACCCCGCCCGGTCCTGAGCTCCCCGCCCGCCCCGCCCACAGCCCCGCTGGCCTC
>SJXQ01000679.1:259437-278095 GCA_006408695.1 Aepyceros melampus | reverse complement strand
AGGTGGAGGCTCCGCCCGCGCCCCACCCACGGGCCAGGCCCCGGGGCCCTGCCGCGGCCGCGGGGCGGGCGGAGCCAGTGCCCGGGTGGCGCGCGCCGCAGCTGTCTCTTCGGGCACCGCGCGGGCCATGGCGTCCCCAGGGTTCTCGGCGCCCGGCGGGGTGGCGGTGGTCGGCAGGTGAGGGCTCGAACCAGCGTGCCCGGTAGGGTAGCAGGTGGGCGCGGTCGTCATCGTCCGAGGGGCTGGCGGCGCGGCTCCGATAACCCCAGCGCGCCTCCCCAGGACTGGGCCGGCCCGGGCTACCGCGGGGGGCGCAAGTCCGTTCCGGCCCCGCGGCAGCCGGGTTGCTGCGCTATGAGGTTGCGGGGGGAGTTGGGTGATGCGGGCCGTGCGGGGATGGTGGCACTGGGCGCTGCGAGCGGACGTAGGGCTGTCGGGCCGCGGATCCGCACAGGTGTGTTGTCTCCCTTCCCGTCCGAAGAATGGGCGCGCAGAGGGGCGGCGGGGCCGCGATCTGGGTCAGGAGGGGCACGGACGCGGCGGGAGGGTCTTGCGCGCTCGGGCCTGAGGCTGTTGCTGGGCGACCCCGCCTGGCCGGGGAGGGGTGGGGACCCACTGTGCGTTCCGGATCCAGATCCACGCCTCTTGCATGGCGAGGGCGCCCTATCCCCAGGGCATCTGGTTTCTCCGGCACTTGGGTGTCGGGTTAGCAGCTCAAGTCGCATCCACGGTTTCCTGATTGGTGCTCCATCCTCTTTTAAAACTCCTGCAGTTTTCGTTTTTTAAAGAAGGCATCCTCGTGCACCTTTCCGTTGGTAAACTGGCATAGCCAACTACCCACTGGTCGGTACTTCTTGTTGGTCATCAGACACACCTCTGGAAGGCTCGGTGTCGGGTTACGCTGCCGAGGGGCTGGCCTGCCTGACCAGTTACAGCGTGTCCTGAAAATAAGTCGTGTCCGGGCCCCTCCTTGAAGCCCCTTCGAGGAAGGGGTCAGGGTGCTTTCTGTCAGCTTCCCTTGCAGGGAGCAGTGGCCTTACCTGTGTCCGTGTGCTTTCCAGGCACGAGGGCTACTGGCTGCCTCTTGAAGGGATATAAAATATAGAAGAAAGTGCACTTTGTCCTGGGCGTGGTGACCTTGCTTGCTTTGCAGCCTTTGTCACTGTCAAGTGTGTATCAACCACAGGCTGAGACTGGCCTGCTTGCTGGCACCCAACAGTGTTCAGTGAAGTCTAGAGTTGACGGTACAGGGGACCCTTGGACCACTGGCAGGTGGAGACACCTACCTGTCCATTCCCACCAGAGAAGCCAGGGTGATTTACCCCAGTTCCTCTGCATCAGTGGTACCCAACTGCAGATCCCAAGTTTTGTAGGATTTACCATTTTAAAAAGCCTGCTTATAGGTGGGCCCCGGGAGTCCAGCTCCTGTTGTTCCAGGGTCCACTATGCCCTTCTCCAGCTCTGATTGTTGTGCAAAGGAGCCGTGCTCTAGGAGTCAGTTTATTTCCAATTCCCCAGGGGAGGCTGACAAGGAATTAAGTTGATTGACTGCAAGAAATTGCAGAAAGCGAAGAGGAACTAAAGATCCTCTTGAGGAAAGTGAAAGGAGAGTGAAAAAGTTGGCTTAAAACTCAACATTCAAAAAAATAACATCATGGCATCTGGTCCCATCACTTCATGGGAAATAGATGGGGAAACAGTGGAAACAGTGACAGACGTTTATTTTTTTGGTCTCCAAAATCACTGCAGATGGTGACTGCAGCCATGAAATTAAAGATGCTTTCTCCTTGGAAAAAAAGCTATGACCAACCTAGACAGCATATTAAAAAGCAGAGACATTACTTTTCCAACAAAGTAGTCAAGGCTATGGTTTTTCCAGTAGTCGTGTATGGATGTGGAGTTGGACTATAAAGTAAGCTGAGTGCTGAAGAATTGGTGCTTTTGAACTGTAGCATTGAAGAAGACTCTTGAGAGTCCCTTGGACTGCAAGGAGATCCAACCAGTCCATCCTAAAGGAAATCAGTCCTGAATATTCACTGGAAGGACTGGTGTTGAAGCTGAAACTCCAATACTTTGGCCACGTGATGCAAAGAACTGACTCATTGGCAAAGACCCTGATGCTGGGAAAGATTGAAGGCAGGAGGAGAAGGGGCCGACAGAGGATGAGATGGTTGGATGGCATCACCGACTTGATGGACATGAGTTTCAGTAAGCTCTTGGAATTGGTGATGGACGGGGAGGCCTGGCTTGCAGCAATCCCTAGGGTGGCAAAAAGTCGGACATGACTGAGCAACTGAACTGACTGACTGAACCTCCCACACCTTTAACACCTCAGGAAGCAGCCATCTCCACTTCTGGGGTGGCCCTGCTTCCCTTCCCTTCTCCTCCCCTCTCTCTCCCCTCCTGTCCCCTCTGGCCCCTTTCTCTCTCCTATCTCCCCTCTTGTACCTCTTGTCTTTCTCCCTCTCAACCCTATAGGTGGCTGGGGAGTGTGAATTAACTGCTAAAACCTGGTAAAGTTTTTGTATTTCATTCTTGGGTTTCAACAAACCAATACAGGGGCCCGGGTTCCACCCTTGGGTCAGGGAACCAGATCCTGCATGCCTCAACTAATACCTGGTGCAGTCAAGTACATAAATAAATATATATATATAAAATAGCATCTCCCTTGTGGGATTGTTTTCAGATTAATAGAGGTAAGACGTGTACAGTTTTAACATTATTATCTTGAGTGCTGGTGATGGTAGGAAAAACTGAGGAGGCGGGGGAGATGCTGTCTCTTTTCTCTGGGTCTGGGACTCAGCCAACACTGGTCAGTTGGGGGTCCCCGGTGCGTGGATGCCCTGCCCCTCCCTGCTGCCCCCTGGGTCTGGAGGGCACTGCATTGAGGACCCAGGACCTCTTGTGTGGAAGCAACATTCAAGTGGATATGCTGTCAAAACGTGGAGTTGTAAGCCATCAGGTGTTTCAGTAACAGGATGCTGTGTGCTCTGACACTGGGCTGGAGCGGAGTGGCTCCACTTTCCAGCTGACCTGCGCCTCTGCCTTCTTTCCCTGCAGTGGGCTCATTGGGCGGAGCTGGGCCATGCTGTTCGCCAGCGCAGGCTTCAGGGTCAAACTGTTCGACATCGAGCCTCAGCAGGTGACTGACGCGCTGGTCAGCCTCAGGTGAGTCCGTGTGTGTGCGGAGGCCCTGCGGCCTCAGCCCATCTGTTCGAGCCCTTGAGGCTGGTGTCCTCCTTCTCCTGTGGGGTCGTGGCCTCAGAGCCGGTGAAGCAAGGTTGAGTGAGATGTGGATCCACCCCACAGCAGGGGCTCAGACTGTGAGGACAGACTTCCGGGGGTAGAGATGTCCGAGGGGGCTGGAGGAACCCCGTGTAGACCCTCGACTTGCAGCCCGAGTGAGTGAGCTGGTGAACGGTTCTGTGCCACATACCCAGGAGCTGCACTGGCCCTCCCCTGCAGGCATGGAGGTCCTGAAGTCCTCAGGTGTGTTCTTACCTGTTGCTCTATGTGGCAGGACCAGGATTAACTGGGATGAGTGTTGTCTGAGGTGTGAGAGTGTGAGTACTTAGCAGATGCTGAGCGTTGAGCCCACAGAGGGTGGCATTTTAGGGACCACCTCAGGAACAAAAAGAATAAGAACCAAAGGAAAGGCTGAGACAGGGAGGCCAAAGACAGAAGGACAAACTAATTCATGGGTTGCCCCTGCTATGATGCCATCACTGATCACGGCCCTGATCATCTCAGGCCTTGTCAGGTAGTTACTCTCCTGGTTGGGGGCATAGCTGTGAGCATTTATTTGAATGTGCATTTTGTATAACAGAAGATGCTTTATCATTGGCTCTTTGAGAAGACAAATATATAGGGCATGATGTCAGGCTCCAGGCCTCAAGAAATTACATACCTTAGGCCAACTTTGTTGTGTAGCAGATAAGAACCAAAACCCAGAGAAGTAAAGTTGCTTCTTACATAGAGTAAGAGGTAGCTGGTGACTAGGTGAAACAGCTTTCAAATTGTGATGCTGGAAACTTCTGAAAGTCCCTCGGACGGCAAGGAGATCAAACCTGTCAATCCTAAAGGAAATCAGTCCTGAATATTCATTGGAAGGACTGATTCTGAAGCTGAAGCTCTAATACGTTGGCCATGTGATGTGAAGAGCCAACTCACTGGAAAGACCCTGATGCTGGGAAAGATTGAAGGCAGAAGCAGAAGGGGACAACAGAGGATGAAATGGTTGGATGATATCACCAACACAATGGACAGGAGTTTGAGCAAATTTTGGGAGATAGTCAAAGACAAGGAAGCCTGGTGTGCTCCAGTCCATGGGGTCGTGAAGAGTCAGACACAGCTGAAGGACTGAACAACAACTGAAGAAACATCAATTGAAAGAAGCAAAAAGCAAAAAATGAAACAACCACCATAATGCTAAACACTCCCCAATGCTTTGTTCTGTGCCATTAGGGAAGGAAGGAGACTTGGCACATGGACCTTTGTTTCCATGCATGTGCCACTCACCAGGGACACGTGGATGAACAAGGCAGAGCTGGTCCTACACATCAGGACAAGTTCAGCCTGGTGATCCTACCATATGAATTCTCATAGTGACCCCCACAAGGCAAGACGTCATGTGGCCACAAAGCCTAAAATACTACAATGTGGCTCTTTACAAAAGATTCTCAACCCACATGTTTAAAAGTTGAGATTCTGGTCTCCACTCCTGATGTGTAGGCTTTCCCAAACCAAGCTGTTCTCTGACCCCAATGCGTATCCTGCAACTCAGCTCAGCCCTGAGACAGCATCATGTCCAGCAGGTGGGGGTCTCCATCCCACAGGGCTGCCCCACCCCTCACACTTCAGACTGCAGCTCAGTCCAGTTGTCATCTGTGCTCCAAACCTACTGGCTGTGGTTCCTACCATCCCTTCTTGGGTTTGCTTTACTGGCTAGAGTGGCTCCCAGACTAGGAGACCAATTAATCAGTAGATTACTGGTTTTTCACAAATGGAATTAGGGCTACTGCAACCAAGCAACTCAAGCTTGGGACTTGAACCCAAGGTCTTTTAACTGAGATCACACACCTGGTCTCGAGACTTAAGAAGCTCAGGTTCTTTTTGTCTCCTTGAGAATTCAGTGAGAGACAAAGCGATAGGGAAGTGGATTTATTTAGAGAGAAACACACTTCACAGACAGAGTAGGGGCCATCTCAGAAGGCAAGAGCCACCCTAGGGTAGAGGGTTGTCAGCTTTCATGTGTTCAGTCGTGAACGACTCTTTGCAACCTCACGGTCTGTAGCCCGCCAGGCTCCTCTGTCTGTGGAATTCTCTAGGCAAGAATACTGGAGCCAGTTGCCATTTCCTTCTCTAGGGGATCTTCTGGACCCAAGGATCAAACTGTGGTCTCCTGCACTGCAGGCAGATTCTTTACTACTGCAACACCTTACTTATTTTATAGGGGTGGGTAATTTCATAGGCTGCCAGGCTCCTCCGTCCATGGGATTTTCCAGGCAAGAGTACTGGAGTGGGTTGCCATTTCCTTCTCCAGAAGATCTTCCCGACCCAGGGATTGAACCCGTGTCTCCGGCATTGTAGGCAGATGTTTTACCATCTGAGCCACCCGGGGAAGTCAATTTCATAGGCTAATGAGTGGGAGGAGTATTCCACCTCTTTTGGGGAAGGGATGGGGACTGTCATGGCGCCTGGGGGTATGTCACTTAGCATGCTGATGTGTTAAGAGTGATTGCCTGCAATGTGGGAGACCTGGGTTTGATCCCTGGGTTGGGAAGATCCCCTGAAGAAGGGAAAGGCTACCCACTCCAGTATTCTGGCCAGGAGAATTCCATGGACTGTATAGTCCATGGGGTTGCAAAGAGGCGGACACAACTGAGTAACTGACTTTCACACACTGAGGCTCAAAGTCAACTTGCCTGCCGTCTTGGACCCGTTTGGTTTGGTTCTAATCTGTTTATGTCATGTCCTGGGGTTGTGCCTTCCCTCCTGTTTCACTTCCAGTCAACAGCAGGATGAAGAAATACACAGGAGACTGTGGGAGGCGAGGAGCTTTCCTGCCCTCTGGTGTCTCCCCTCCCTGAATATCTACCTGTTCAACCTAGAGGCTCTCTGAACTCCCTCTTTGAGTTTTTTGGTGGCTCTGACACTTAGACACTATTGATTAAATCACTGGTGATTGTACTCAGCCTCCAGCTCCTCTCCCTCTCCTGAGGTCGGAGGCGGGACTTCAAGTGTTGGCCCTGAAATTACTGGGTTGGTGACACAAGCAACCAGCCCTGTCCTGTTGTGCTTTCAAAAGTCACCTTATTAACATAACAAAAGACACTTTTATCGCTCCCCTGCACAGGATGTTCCAAGGAGTTTTAGGAGCTCTGTGTCAGCTCTTTGAACACCAGTTCAAAGATGTATGTCACAACATCACAATAATAATAGATTCGAAGATGAAAATATTAATATTAACACATTTTGCGGTGGTTTATCCCTATTGTTTAGTCACTAAGTTGTGTCTGACTCTGCGACTCTGTAGCTCTCCTGTCCATGGGATTCTCCAGGCAAGAACACTGGAGTGGATTGCCACTTCCTTCTCTAGGGGATCTTCCTGAGCCAGGGATCAAACCCACGACTCCTGTGTTACTACTGAGCCACCAGGTTTATCACTGTAGGCATGGAGAAATGGTCCTTTCTTTGCTTCTAGGTTCTTTGGGTGATCTGAGAATTAAACTGATGTAAGGCAGATTGCTTGGAAAATCCCATGGAGGAGCCTGGAAGGCTGCAGTCCATGGGGTCGCTGAGGGTCGGACACGACCGAGGGACTTCACTTTCACGCTTCACTTTCATGCATTGGAGAAGGAGATGGCAACCCACTCCAGTGTTCTTGCCTGGAGAATCCCAGGGACGGGGGAGCCTGATGGGCTGCTGTCTGTGGGGTCGCACAGAGTCGGATATGACTGACTTGACTTAGCAGTAGCAGCAAGGCAGATTAATAGGAGAAAAACAAAGTTATTCTATGTGGATGGGAGCCCCATGAAGCAGTGGGGGCCCACAAGGAAGCCAAGAGCTGAGACTTCTGTAAGGCCTGGTGGGTGAAGGGGCGGTCAGGATGTGGGGAGGCAGAGAAGGCCTTTCCCAGGAGGGAGAGGACACTTGGCCTGCTGTGTGGGTGTTTCTACGGTGAAACACTCTTCTGATCCAGGACCCCCCACCCCCAAAGTATAGTTGAAGGCAAGTTTAGGAGAAGCTCCTGAACCTGCTGGGTTTTGATTGCCTTCAGGTCAGAATAGTCCTTGTGCCACGGTGGCATCTTTTGGGGTGAAAAAACCCACTGCCCTTTGTTGCCTTGTGTGTTTGGTGATACCTGAGCTCACATGCCTTGGCTCTAATCTGTGGAAACCCAGGGCCTGCACCGGTCCTGGTGAATGCCCTGAGGGGGCTTTTCTCGACCACCCACCTGTCTGGGACAGACTGCGGTCTGACATTGTCTCCTTCACGCCTGACCTGGGGGTCTCAGGCCCAGGTCCCCCCTACATGTACCCTCAGGGCAACCCTGCCTTTTGCTGGTTTCAGTTGTTTTATTTTTTTAGTTGATAAATATTTTCTAATGAAACAACTCCTTTTAAATTTCTAAGTTTTCTCTTTTTAAAATTGTTATTCAGTTGCTCAGTAATGTCTGACTCTTGCTACTGCGTGGACTGCAGCATGCCAGGCTTCCCTGTCCTTCATAGTCTCCCGGAGTTTGCTCAGACTCATGTCCATTGAGTCAGTGATGCCATCCAACCATCTCATACTCTGTTGCCCCCTTCTCCTCCAGCCTTCAGTCTTTCCCAGCATCAGGGTCTTTTCCAGTGAGTCAGTTCTTCACAAAATATTGGAGCTTCAGCTTCAGGTGGCCAAAGTGTTGGAGCTTCAGCTTCAGCATCAGTCCTTCCAGTGAATATTCAGGACTGATTTCCTTTAGGATTGACTGGTTTGATCTCCTTGCTGTACAAGGGACTCTCAAGAGTCTTCTTGAACACCACAGTTCAAAGTATCAATTCTTTGGTGCTTAGCCTTCTTTATGGTCCAACTCTCACATCTGTACATGACTACTGGAGAAACCATAGCTTTGACATATGGACATTTGTTGGCAAAGTAACATCTCTGCTTTTTAATAAACTGTCTAGGTTTGTCATGGCTTTTCTTCCTAGCTGTGGAGTTCATATAATTTTCACACGTCACAAAGTACTCCCAAGCATTTAAAAATGTAAAAAATCACCCTTATTTCTCAGGCCACAGGGCAATAGTGGACTCTGGTTTGCTGACTGATGTACTTTTCAGTTCTGTTATAGTTTCATCTCTTACGTTGTAGATCCAGTTCCACTGCACCTGTAACCAAGAGAAAACTAAGATCCCTAATTGAAAAGTTCTTTGTCCTATCTCTTGGGGTATTTATATTGATAGACTTTATTGTTTCAGTGTATCATGAAAGAGTTTGGCCACTTTTTAAAGTCCTTTCAGGCGTCAAGGAGAACATTGGGAAATTGTGAATAAGGTTTTCTTTTTCTTAGGCTAGATTAAAGGCTTTCCTATAATATTTTCCTACTACTTTGCTTAATTAAGAGCTAATATTTTAACTATTATTAGTGGCCAGTTAAATTGAGCTTTTGGATATCAGCCTAAGATTTTTGAACCAAGGAACAAACAAGCAACCTTCCAAAAATCAGTTAGCAGCCTTATTTAGGAAAAGCAAATGTCCTGAATTATATGTCTTTCTTCATGAGTGGCTTTTTTTCTAGTCCCACCCCTCTCCCCCCACCACATGTAAGCTGACTGCACTTTAATGTGCGGAACTGGTTGTGCTTCTCTGGCAGGAAGCAGGATTTCAGGGTATCTCGTGACACCTCTGCTCAAATTTTTGCTGGTGAAGCCGCCAGGAGGATCAGCTGTGAGTCGTGTCTCCTCATCCTCCTGATAGAGGAGAGGTACACTCAATCTTAGGTCTTGTGACTTGTGTAAGGCCACCTACATCCCTTTTTTTTATTTTAATTAGGGAACTAAAAGATCTCTATGCCACAACTAAGACCCAGCACAGCCAAATAAATATTTTTAAAAAGAAGCAGCAGCAGCAGTATAAACAGTGTATCTTCCCGACTAGATTGAGTTGACTGGTGTTTAGGGAGAATGGATATATGTATATGTGTGGCTGAGCCCCATTGCTGTCCACCTAATCTTTTTCTAACAGAGTGGGAAAACGAGTCTCTTAAAACCTCAAGTATTCAAACTCGTAACAGGGAACTTGACCTTGGAAAAACCTATTAGCAGATGCTTCGCTGCTTGGCTTTTGTTCTCCAGCAAATGCTCAATGCTTGGCCTGTGTTACGGCTCAAGAATTTGAGAGGGTGGTTGTGTTTCAAGAAGAAAAACACAGGTTGAGTAAACAAAGTTGAAATGTGGACTCGGATTGGGAGTGTTTTGTTTCTCATGACTTATGTTCAGTTTCATTTCCATGTGGTGACACGCCGGGCTTGCCTCTTGGGACCAGGACCCCAGCCTGGGCCGTGGTGACATCTGAGAGACAGCCCCACGTGGGGGCGGAGGGCCAGCTGCCCGTCTGCCTGGAGCCCTGGCTGAAATCGCCATCTTTGGGTGAACTCTGCTCGTGTCTCAACTGCCATCTCTGTCATGTGGAGATGGTCATTCTTGAGTCATTGAAAATGGATCTGCTTTTCCACGTGGACATGGATTTAGTAGACCAGCAGAAGTGGTCTCTGAAAACTGGGTGGCTGCCCTGGGCTCTGTTGCCTCAGTAGCTGAACTTCCTATCCTGGCAGCTGGGTCTCTGACTCGGTTAACTTGCCACCCAGATCTGTGCATTTGCTTCAACATCTTGAACCTGGATTTGATCTGGATTCCTCTGGACTGGTCTGGTTTGAAGCTGCCTTTTAGTTGTCCATGTAGCTTTGGTTGGAATAATTGAGGTTCATAGATCACAGAATGGCCTCCCATGGCTCCCACCCAAGTCTTGCTACAGTCACTGAAAAATGTATGCAATCTGGGTGTAACCATAAGAAACATGCACAAGACATTCAGGAGAAATTTTTTAATTAAATTAATTAATTTTTAGTTTTGGCTGTGCTGGATCTCCATTGCAGCACAGGCTTTTCCCTAGTTGTGGTGAGTGGGGGCTGCTCTCTAGTTGCGGTGTGCGGGCTTCTCATGGTGGCTTCTCTTGTTTCGGGCACTCTAGGTGCACGGGCTCAGTAGTGGTGGGTCCCAGGCTCAAGAGCACAGGCTCAGTAGTTGTGGTGCACGGGCTTAGTCATCCCATAGCATGTAAGATCTTCCTGCACCAGGGATCCAACCCAAGTCTCCTTCTTTGGCAGGCAGATTCTTTATCACTGAGCCACCAGGGAAGCCATTGCCGAGAGATTTTTTTCAGCTGTATGAAGGCCAGTAAAGAGGAAATAAGTGAGTGGGCAGGAGCCTGTCTGCAGGGATGTAACCAGGAGGGTGCAGGGCAGTGGGTGACCGGACCTCCCTGGGCTGAGAAGTTCCCAAGTGACCTGAGTGCTGTCCCCAGAAGCTGACTCCAAGGGGCTGTGGGTTCTGTGGGTCGTCGAACCTGACGTATCTGTGTGTTCACAGGTCATGCTGTCCTTTGGCTGTCACTAGGACAGTCCAAATGATTGCTTCACGTCACTTATTGACTCTTCTTCCCAAACAGGAATGGTTTCCCCTTTTCTGATTTGTGAAAGTTGTTATTGTTGTTCAGTCGCTAAGTCAGGTCTGACTCTTTTCGATCCCATGGACTATAGCATGCCAGGCTACCCTGTCCTTCACCATCTCCTAGAATTTGCTCAAACTCATGCCCATTGAGTAGGTGATGCCATCCAACCATCTTATCCTCTGTTGCCCCCCTCTCCTCCTGCCTTCAGTCTTTCCCAGCATCAGGGTCTTTTCCAATGAATCAGTTCTTCGTTATCAGGTGGCCAAAGTATTGGAGCTTCAGCTTCAGCATCAGTCCTTCCAGTGAATATTCAGGGTAGATTTCCTTTAGGATTGACTGGTTGGATCTTGCTGCATCAGTTCTTCAGTGCTCAGCCTTCTTTATGTCTGACTCTCACATATCCTAATTGTACACTTAAAACTGGGGAGAAGCCGGAGTACTTTGACTGTCTCTGGCTGGTAGGGTGAGGAGTGACTGCTCTTGGGTTTGGGGAGTCACACCGACATCCCCATCCCCACACGCTCCAGGCGTGTGGACACATGTGTTCCCTGGGCGGGAGAGCTGTGAAGGCTCACATAGGATTAAATACGGTGTGGACACAGGAATATGAGTTCTGGTCGCTTCTCCCTGTGAGGTTTCCCTTGGGCAGTGGGTCTGGGCACACAGATCCCTAGGTCTCCTGTGGCACAGACGGACAGATGGCCTGCCTGCAGCATACTGGGCTTTATCTGCCTCTGGGGAGGTTTTCAGGTTGAGGTGTCCAAGGCACTAGGCCGGTCACCCGCATAAGTAAGTGGTGTGTTGGGGGGTCCGTCGGCAGACTGGGGACTGGGCCCTGTGCTGTCAAGCAGAAGTCTCAGTTCAGTTCACTCAGTTGTGTCCAACTCTGCAACCCCATGGACTGCAGCACGCCAGGCCTCCCAGTCCATCACCATCTCCCGAAGCTTGCTCAAACTCATGTCCATCAAATTGCTGATGCCATCCAACCATCTCATCCTCTGTCGTCCCCTTCTCCTGCCTTCAATCTTTCCCAGCATCAGGGTCTTTTCCAGTGAGTCAGTTCTTCTCATCAGGTAGGACTAAAATATTGGAGCTTCAGCTTACTGACCAAACTGATCACATGGACCACAGCTTTGTCTAACTGGATGAAACAATGAGCCATGCCATGTAGGGCCACCCAAGATAGATGGGTCATAATGGAGAGTTCTGACAAAATATGGTCCTCTGGAGAAGGGAGTGGCAAACCACTTCAGTATTCTTGCCTTGAGAACCCCATGAACAGTATGAAAAAGCAGGTCTGGAGCTCCTGTTTTTAATAAAAGGCTTGGTATTCCATCCCCCCCCCCAGCCCACACACACATCAAAGACATTAGAAATGATAAAAATGAGATGAATGAATGAAAAAAAGTGTCCACACAGTGTTCCACTGCAGGAGCCAACAGGGCCCCTTGACAGGGTCCCGGGTTGGGACCCCCCACTTCCTGGGCTGGCCTCTTGTCTCCTGACTGGCCTCTGCCCTGGGCCTTTGTGGGTTAGGATTTTCAGTGGCAGAGGCCAGGTCACCTCACATTCATGAGCTTGGTCCTTCTGGTTCTGACCTCCCGGACTCTTTCCCACCATCAACAGCTATCTCTGCACCTTAGACCTCAGGGAAGAGGTGGGGAGCGGAGAACCCTGCCAGAAACCCTCCTGGGGACTCCATGACAGGCTGACAGTGAGGTGCCAGGAATACCCTGAAATAGCTAAAAGCCTATACTGTTGTAGTTTAAAATTTTTTATTAGGGGAAAACATGCATAAAGACAACTATCACTACAGAGTGTATAACCCAATCCCTCAGTCTCCAGTCTGCTGTCCTGATCTGACCTGGGAACACAGTCTTCTGTTTGGGAAATATTTGTGGTGGTGTTGTTTTGAGAAGTTCTTATCTTCTTAAATGAGTAAATGCTGCTTTTAAATAAAATCTAAAAAACAAATATATTTTTAAAAATCACCATATGTACCCTATATTGATCATTGTTAACATTTCTTTTTCTCCTAAATCAAAACATAATTTTGCTCCTTAGGAGGCAAGGGTTTTTTGAGTCCTGGGCGGTGCTCCACTGCCCTCTAGAGGTGAAACTGGTTCACTGCAGTCACCTGACCAGGTAGTAGCTTATGGGGCCGAGAAGCTGGCTGAGCATCTCACCTTTCCCAGGTATTTATGTTCATTCCCTGCAAAGCTTGAGGCAGAAGTTCTAAAATACTCAGTGTAAAATATTGGAACTAGTGGAACTAGTGTTTTGTGTTTTTTTGGCTAATATACTATAACTCTTCCAAATCATTTCAGTTCAGTTCAGTTCAGTCGCTCCGTTGTGTCCAACTCTTTGTGACCCCATGAATTGCAGCACGCCAGGCCTCCCTGTCCATCACCAACTCCT
Organism: Aepyceros melampus; assembly: GCA_006408695.1. Taxonomy (NCBI): domain Eukaryota; kingdom Metazoa; phylum Chordata; class Mammalia; order Artiodactyla; family Bovidae; genus Aepyceros; species Aepyceros melampus. The sequence goes on along the minus strand of SJXQ01000679.1, from coordinate 264,966 downwards.
GGAGTTCACTCAGACTCATGTCCATCGAGTCAGTGATGCCATCCAGCCATCTCATCCTCGGTCATCCCCTTCTCCTCCTGCCCCCAATCCCTCCCAGCATCAGAGTCTTTTCCAATGAGTCAGCTCTTCCCATGAGGTGGCTAAAGTATTGGAGTTTCACCCTTAGCATCAGTCCTTCCAAAGAACACCCAGGACTGATCTCCTTTAGAATGGACTGGTTGGATCTCCTTGCAGTCCAAGGGACTCTCAAGAGTCTTCTCCAACACCACAGTTCAAAAGAATCAATTCTTCAGTGCTCAGCTTTCTTTACAGTCCAACTCTCACATTCATACATGACTGCTGGAAAAACCATATCCTTGACTAGACGGACCTTTGTTGACAAAGTAATGTCTCTGCTTTTTAATACGCTATCTAGGTTGGTCGTAACTTTCTTTCCTAGTAAGCGCCTTTTAATTTCATGGCTGCAGTCACCATCTGCAGTGATTTTGGACCCTAAAAAAATAAAGTCTGACACTGTTTCCACTGTTTCCCCATCTATTTCCCATGAAGTGATGGGACGAGATGCCATGATCTTCATTTTCTGAATGTTGAGCTTTAAGCCAACTTTTTCACTCTCTTCTTTCACTTTCATCAAGAGGCTTTTTAGTTCCTCTTCACTTTCTGCCATAAGTGTGTGTCATCTGCATATCTGAGGTTATTGATATTTCTCCTGGCAGTCTTGATTCCAGCTTGTGCTTCTTCAGCCCAGCGTTTCTCATGATGTACTCTGCATATAAGTTAAATAAGCAAGGTGACAATATACAACCTTGATGTACTCCTTTTCCTATTTGGAACCAGTCTGTTGTTCCATGTCCAGTTCTAACTGTTGCTTCCTGACCTGCATATAGGTTTCTCAAGAGGCAGGTCAGATGGTCTGATAGTCCCATCTCTTTCAGAATTTTCCACAGTTTCTTGTGATCCACACAGTCAAAGGCTTTGGCATAGTCAATAAAGCAGAAATAGATGTTCTTGTGGAACTCTCTTGCTTTTTCCATGATCCAGCAGATGTTGGTTCAGGTGGTCTGGTATTCCCATCTCTTTCAGAATTTTCCACAGTTTATTGTGATCCACACAGTCAAAGGCTATGGCATAGTCAATAAAGCAGAAATAGATGTTTTTCTGGAACTCTCTTGCTTTTTCCATGATCCAGCAGATGTTGGCAATTTGATCTCTGGTTCCTCTGCCTTTTCTGAAACCAGATTGCACATCTTGAAATTCACGGTTCGTGTATTGCTGAAGCCTGGCTTGGAGAATTTTGAGCATTACTTTACTAGCGTGTGAGATGAGTGCAATTATGTGGTAGTTTGAGCATTCTTTGGCATTGCCTTTCTTTGGAATTGGAATGAAAACTGACCTTTCCAGTCCTGTGGCCACTGCTGAGTTTTCCAAATTTGCTGGCATATTGAGTGTAGCACTTCACAGCATCATCTTTCAGGATTTGAAATAGCTCAACTGGAAGTCCATCACCTCTACTAGCTTTGCTCTTAGTGATGCTTTCTAAGGCCCACTTGACTTCACATTCCAGGATGTCTGGCTCTAGGTGAGTGATCACACCATTGTGATTATCTGGGTCATGAAGATCTTTTTTGTACAGTTCCTCTGTGTATTCTTGCCACCTCTTCTTAATATCTTCTGCTTCTGTTAGGTCCATACCATTTCTGTCCTTTATCAAGCCCATCTTTGCATGAAATGTTCCCTTGGTATCTCTAATTTTCTTGAAGAGATCTCTAGTCTTTCCCATTCTGTTGTTTTCCTCTGTTTCTTTGTATTGATCACTGAGGAAGGCTTTCTTATCTCTCCTTGCTATTCTTTGGAACTCTGCATTCAGATGCTTATATCTTTCCTTTTCTCCTTTGCTTTTCACTTCTCTTCTTTTCATAGCTATTTGTAAGGCCTCCCCAGACAGCCATTTTGCTTTTTTGCATTTCTTTGCCATGGGGATGGTCTTGATCCCTGTCTCCTGTACAGTGTCCCAAACCTCAGTCCATAGTTCATCAGGCACTCTATCTATCAGATCTAGTCCCTTAAATCTATTTCTCACTTCCACTATATAATCATAAGGGATTTGATTTAGGTCATACCTGAATGGTCTAGTGGTTTTCCCTACTTTCTTCAATTTAAGTCTGAATTTGGCAATAAGGAGTTCATGATCTGAGCCACAGTCAGTTTCCAGTCTTGTTTTTGCTGACTATATAGAGCTTGTCCATCTTTGGCTGAAAGAATATAATCAGTCTGATTTCGGTATTGACCATCTGGTGATGTCCATGTGTAGAGTCTTCTCCTGTGTTGTTGAAAGAGGGTGTTTGCTATGACAAGTGCATTCTCTTGGCAAAACTCTATTAGCCTTTGCCCTGCTTCATTCCGTATTCCAAAGTGAAATTTGCCTGTTACCCCAGGTGTTTCTTGACTTCCTACTTTTACATTCCAGTCCCCTATAATGAAAAAGGACATCTTTTTTGGGTGTTAGTTCTAAAAGATCTTGTAGGTCTTCATAAAACCGTTCAACTTCAGCTTCTTCAGTGTTACTGATTGGGGCATAGTCTTGGATTACTGTGATATTGAATGATTTGCCTTGGAAATGAACAGAGATCATTCTGTCATTTTTAAGATTGCATCCAAGTACTGCATATCAGACTCTTTTGTTGACCATGATGGCTACTCCATTTCTTCTAAGGGTTTCCTGCCCACAGTAGTAGATATAATGGTCATCTGAGTTAAATTCACCCATTCCAGTCCATTTTAGTTCACTGATTCCTAGAATGTTGACGTTCACTCTTGCCATCTCCTGTTTGACCACTTCCAATTTGCCTTGATTCATGGACCTGACATTCCCGGTTCCTATGCACTATTGCTCTTTACAGCATCGGATCTTGCTTCTATCACCAGTCATATCCACAACTGGGTATTGTGTATGACAAAAACCTCAGAGATTGTCTCTCCTTTAAAAAAAAAACAAAAACATTTAAACCCAAGTCCTCCTTGGTATGATGGCTTGTGATGGCTTCTTCACCCAGCTATCTGGTATCAGGAGAGGCCATACCCACCTAAGCGGTCTTGGACTCCTTCTCTTTGCCATGAAGCTGCTTTCGGTTGAAGATAATAAGAAATCTGATTTCAGTGCATCTTTCTGGTGGGCTTTTTTTTTTTTTCCACAGTAACAGTAGCAAAAGAGTTTCCCTTCCTCTATTTGTCGCTAAAACAAAAAGTTTGAAATGTACAGCTTTAAGGAAGAAACAGGACAAGGAAGCTGGCTGACCCAAGTGGGCCCTGGCCCAGGAGCGCCAGCTTCCCAGGGGAGGACAGGACGAGCAGGGCCCCCACGGGTGCCTGGGCTCAGGGGTCACCTGCAGACCCTTGACCTAGGCCTGTCCCTCCCAGTCAATGTTCCCACACTCAGCTGTGCCACTGCCCAGCCTTTCTTACAGTCCCCAGCCCAGTGACCTGAGACCCAGGCCCCTCAGGTCACTGGCCATGCTTGAGCTGTCGCCCCATCCCAGGGCCTCCTCAACCTTGGCTGACACCCTGCGCCCCTGAGCGCAAACCCAGCTTGCTGCCAAGAACTCCAACAGCTTAATGATAAACCTGCAGCCTAAAACTATGTGAGAGTGACTGAGTCACTAGCACAGGAATCCAGAGAATGTTCTGGAGCCTGTGTGTGTTTGCTCGTCTGTATATTTAATGTGTCCTGAGTTACAGGCAGGACATACTGCACCATCTGCCAGGCCGAAATGGGAATGTGGGCCCAGCTCAGGAGTCTTCACCCTGCCTGGTCCATATCTCCAGGCGCCTGCTCTCAGCCCTTTCTCCAGAGGCACTGAACTGAGGCCCAAGAAGCCCTGCCTTCTGCTTCTATGTCCGACAGGCATTGTTGGGGGGCGGGGGGAGGAGGCTGTGCCTTGAGGTATTGGAATCTTAGTTCCCTGACTAGGGACAAAACCTGTGACCCTGGCAGTCGTTAAGCTCAGTCTTAAGCATTGAGTAGTCCCCTATCTTAATAACTGTTGTGTTCATTTTGGCAGTATTAATTACATTCATAGTGTTGTACAACCATCCATCCGCACAACTCTTGTCCTCTTGAAAAACTGAAACAATGTCCCCGTTGAAGAACGACTCCTCTCCCACAACCCTCATTCCTCTATCTCTGTGGATTCTGTCACTACAGGTCCCTCATATAAGTGGAATCACATGGAATCTGTCCCTTTGTGATGTCTTATTTCACTCAGCATCATGTCCTCAAGGTTCATATGTAGAGTAGCAGGTATCAGAATTCCCTTCCCTTTTAAGGCTGAGTAAGACTGATGCTGGGAGGGATTAGGGGCAGGAGGAGAAGGGGACGACCGAGGATGAGATGGCTGGATGGCATCACGGACTCGATGGACGTGAGTCTGAGTGAGCTCCGAGAGATGGTGATGGACAGGGAGGCCTGGCATGCTGTGATTCATGGGGTCGCAAAGAGTCGGACACAACTTGAGCGACTGAACTGAACATTACATTGTCACTGTGACAAAAGTCTTTGTAGTCAAAGCTGTGGTTTTTCAGTAGTCACATACACATGTGGGAGTTGGACCATAAAAAAAGCTGAGCACCAAAGAATTGATGCTTTTGAACCGTGGTATTGGAGAAGACTCTTGAGAATCCCTTGGACGGCAAGGAAATCAAACCAGTCAATCCTAAAGGAAATCAACCCTGACTATTCACTGGGAGGACTGATGCTGAAGCTCCAATTCTCTGGCCACCTGATGCAAAGAACTGACTCATTGGAAAAGACTCTGATGCTGGGAAAGATTGAAGGCAGGAGGAAAAGGGGGCAACAGAGGATGAAATGTTGGGCATAAGTTTGAGCAAATTCCAGGAGATGGTGATGGACAGGGAAGCCTGGTGTACTGATGTCCATGGGGTCACAAAGAGTCAGACATGACTAAGTGACTGAACAACAGCATTCCACTGTGTATCCATTCATCTGTCTGTGGACATGGAGTTGTCCCCATCTTTTGACAACTGTGAACAATGCTGCTGTGGAAATGAGGGTACAAATATCTGAATCTCCACTTTTACCTTCGGGATGTAGGCCCAGAAGTGGGATCGCTGGCTCACGATAGTCTTTTTATTTTCTGAGAAAGCACCTGATGTTGGGCACACTGGATGCAGCTGTTAAGCCGGGCCAGCGGTGCTGGGGTTCATTGCTCCAGGTTCTCACTGCACTTGGTTTCTCCTCTGCTCTTTCACTGCTAAGGGCCGCACCATGCTCTGCTTCCCATTTCCTGCTGATGGGTGAAGCAGACCTCTGACTTTAAGTTGTTTGGAATGCTCGTGGCTCACTCTCCACTGCTTTCCAGGAAGGAGATGAAGATGCTGGAGCTGTCGGGGTACCTGAAAGGCGAGCTGGGCGCGGAGGAGCAGCTGTCACTCATCAGCGGCTGCTCTGACCTGCGGGAGGCAGTAGAGGGCGCCCTGCACGTGCAGGTGAGTGGGGACACCTGCCCGCACGGC
>SJXQ01000679.1:196577-259171 GCA_006408695.1 Aepyceros melampus | reverse complement strand
TGGCGTTCTCTCTTGGGGTGTTAGAATGTTGAGCAAAAAGAACGTCTTCTGGACAGCTAACACTTTTCTATTTTCATCTAGCTGGATGAGAGACTATGTTGTTGTTCTGAGATATAAGAGATCGCCTAAGAGAAACCTTTTAGTGTCTTGCAACTTTTGCATTTACTTTTTCCAACGACTTCACTCAGAGAATCAGGCCATCCCCACCGCTGAGGACACTCCAGGCCCAGTGGACTGGTGGCAGCTTGGTGCCCACACAGGCTCCAGCCCTCCAGGGTCTGAACGCAGCTACTGCCCCATGAAGACCCGATGTCTTCCAGCTTCCAAAACGTGACACTTAAGCTGCCCAGGGTTGACGGGGCCTTGCTCCTGAGCCCCTCCTCGCCCCAGGTCCAGCCACTGCTGGTGTCTCGTCTGGTCTGTGATGCTGGTTGAGCTGAGAACTGGGAGCAAAGCCAGGCCTGAGCGGGGCTCCTGATGCAGAGGCCTCAGGCCTGACACTACTCCAGTCCACACGGTAGACTTCCTTGTCTCCTCCCGCTCTTTCTACCGCATCCTGTGTCCTGCAAAGTAAAGGTCCAGGATGGATGCCAACCCGGCCCTGAGCTCTGAGCCCCTTGTCCTGGCCCGCTGAGGCCTCCATTCCGGTTCTCGGTGGTTGGGCCAGGCTCCCTTGCTTCCAATGAGAATAGTAGGAAACCCCTTTGGGGATCAATTTGATACATGATATTTACATGATGGAAGTGAATGCTTACAATGACATGTATGATGTGACCTGACAGGTGAGCATGTGACATGTCACCACATGTTTCCCAGAACAGTGGTGTCCACTTGGGTCTGTCTCCACTATAGTGACTTGGCTTCTTTTCTGAACAGTTTCCCATGCCCTTTGCTTTTTCCTCTGAGACATTTGCTGTACTTTGTAATCCGTGTGTGATGATGGCTGGAAAGTTTCATCTCCAGCCTCAAGTACTAATTGTCAAGCCTTCTTTGTTTCTTTTCTTCCCTGCAGTGGTATGGTAGATCCACGCGGTAACTGGCAGTGTTATTTTTCTAAAGCGATCTTTGTATGTGTTCGTGTTAGTCTCTCAGTCGTGTCCAACTCTCGTTGATTCCAAGGACTGCAGCCCATCAGGCTCTTCCATCCATGGAATTCTCCAGGCAAGAACACCCGAGTGGGTTGCCATTTCCTTCTCCAAAAGTAATCTTTATAAGGCTTATTATAAATTTTCCAGCACTACCCATTGCAAGGGAAGCCCTGTGGCTTAGTGGTAAAGAATCCACCTGCCTATGCAGCAGACATGGGTTTGAATCCCTGGGTCAGGATGATCCCCTGGAGGAGGAAATGGCAAACCACTCCAGTATTCTTGCCTGGAGAATTCCGTGGACAGAGGAGCCTGGACGGAGTCGAAAAGAGTGGGACATGAGTAAGCAATTGGGCATGCACACATGCAGCTATTGCAAAGTTATGCCCCAGGAATAATTAACGTGTCTGTGTTAAATTTCTTTCTCTCCTGATCCCATTAAAAAAAAAAAAAAGATTCTGGGTCTTCTCTGGTGGTCCAGTGGTTGGGACTCAGTGCTTCCATGGCCTGGAGTCCAGGTTTGATCCCTGGTCTGGGAACTAAGATCACAAACGCCACATGGAAAAAAAGAAAAAAAAGACCTTGAACCTAAAGAATCAAGGCTCAGGGCTGCATGTGCTCTCCAGGGGCCTCACAGCACCTCCAGTCTTAGTGCTCAGAGATCTCCTGCTAGCCGCCTCCTCTGAGCAACTCTGTATGGCTCCCTCTTTCCCGTTTAAGGACAAATTATCATCGTAGAAAAATTCACCTAGGCTTTTTGGAGACTTTTTTTTGTTTATAAAAAGAAAACGGATTGTTACTTTAGGGAATTGCCCAAAGGCAGGAGGAGAGCATGTGAATTACCACAAACACTTCTTTAATCACAAACCTTCCAGTAGTGCGAGTTACTGAGCCCCGGGAATCACCGCCCTAGAAATGAGAGTGGTCAATTTATCTTCCACCCAAGTCCCAGTGGGCGGCGCCTGGGTCAGAAGGTTTCCTCTGCTGAAACGTGGGAGTGAGTGAGAATGGAACCTGAATTTCTAGCACTTAGTGCAATTTTGAAATCAAATCTGGCCTGGCAAGAAAATCTAGCATGCTGGAGAAATAAGTGTATTCTGAAAAGTTTCTAAAGCATTGACTGTTGCAGAGCATTAAGGGTCATTAGCTATGACACAGAGGGTTTATCTCATCTCTGCAACTTTTTACCTAAGATCCAGGTAGTTAGCTGGTAGGAGCCATGGGAATTTTGGTCATGGAATTGTGAGCTCTAAATGGACTTTCCTTATAGTCAGCACAGACAGCTCAGATGTGTTTTTCCATGTCAGTGTGAAAATTTGCATCTGAACCTTTACCTCTAAAACTGGGAAAATGCTTAGTCATTTTGGTAAGGACTTTGAGACTGTTAGTAATTACAGGAAGCAGTGTTCGTAATAAATACTATGGTTTAAAATTTATACATTTGCAAGGTCGGCCTTTTTTGGTCTTCTTCCACTGATACTCAGAGTGATCTTCCTTTTGGTGGGAGTGGAGGGAGAGGTGGGGCGGCAGCACTGAGTGTGCCCAGGAGTGCATGTTGAATCCTGAATTTCATTTTTCCTGTTCCATGTGTGTATTAATTTGTAAAATTGGATTATTATTCACATATAATAAAAGCTGGCAGTTTTAGTGTTCAGGTCTGTGTGTTCCAACAAATGTATGTGGTCATGTCACCACCGTCCCCTGTGTCCCCCCGCCCTCCCCAGCATCAGAGCATTTCTGCCACCCCACAAAGTCCCCTGCTCCCACTTTGCGGTCTGGCCCGGGCCGAAGCCGCTGGTCTGGTTTTGTCCCTGCAGCTTTGCCTTTTCTGTAATGTGGTACAGTGTGGACTCACCAGGACTGTACGTTCTTTGTTAGATTTACACATAAACGTGTCCTGATTGATTTAGATCCTACCGTAAATAGTACCTTCACAAAATTTTAACTTCTGCTTGTTCACTGCTAGCACATAGTAATATAGTAAAAGTGGGTTGTTTGATTTATTTAAATTGGGAGGGTTTTCCATATATCTTTGTTATTGATTTTGAGTTTAAATCTGTTCTAGTCTCAAAACAAACGACGTTATTTCAATTCTTATATTTTGTTGAGGCATATTTTATAACTCAGAATATAGTTTATTTTGGTGAATATTCCATGTGCAGTTGAGAGAAATATATTTCGGAGTGAACTGTAGTATGTAAATATGGGTAAAGTTGCTGGATAGTGTTATCCAGGTCTTTTCCATCCTAACAGATTTTCTGTTACTTCTCTCCATCAATGAGAGAAAAGTATTGACATCTATAATTGTGGATTCATTTCTCAGTTCAAACCAGGCATATAGGTGGGTATTGAGCTTCTGTCCCCTCTGACAGACCCGTTTAATTAGCATGTTTTGGTCCATTACATTTAGTGTAATTATTGATAGGGCTGGATTAAAATTAACTGTCTTGCTTGTTCTTTTCCATTTGCTCCGTTTGTTTTATGTTCTTCTTCCCCACCTTGCTTTTCAGCTGGCTTACAGATGGAGCATTTCTTATCATTTATCTCCATGATTGTTCATTTATACCTCTTAGAAATTTTTTTTGGCGATTACCATAGGGTTTATGAAGTTTTTTCTAACTAGTCATGGTCTACCTTCATGGGTTATAGCAGCACACTCCCAGCACCTTTCCACTTTTCTGCTGTTGTCACAGGTTTTCCTTTTACACATCCTGTCTCAGCATGTACAGCTGCTGCCTTTTCTTTGTACAGTCAACTAACATGTAGGGCAATTAAAATTAAACTTTATATTTACCTGCATTTTCACCATTCCAGCGTTCTTCATTTCTTTGTGTAAATTCAATTTCTCCTGAATTTTTTTCAATTTTATTTATATTTATTATTAAATGTTACTTATTTATTTATTTTTTGGCACAGCAAGCAGCATGAGAGATCTTAGTTCCTGACCAGGGATGAAACACATGCCCTCTGAAAATTTCAAAAGTGGTACACACACACACACACCACATACAAACAAATGGCTTACACTTGTAGAGGAAAGAAAAGAAGCATAAAGACATTATGAAGAAAAAGTGAAATCCCTCTTCCTTCATCTTCCAACCTCTGGGGGTGAATATTGTGTGGAGAGTCTGAAGTTTATTTATCCAGAGTTCTACAACTCTTGTTATAATATATTACAGACTTAACATTTTGATAACATGAATCCTATAATGGTGTAATGTTTTTGACCTGATTTGTGTAGTTAGTAATATATTATGACTCCCCCCCCCCATGTCCTTACATACTGATCTACCTATTAGCGTGTTTTTTATAGGTTGGGAAATGATTTACTTGTACACTATCCAATTATTAACTAAATAATGTGTTTTTAACCATTGACCATTAATGTTTAGAAATAAAACAGTTTAACACATTGAAATAATCTTTATCGTTTGAAGACTACCTACCATATGACCCATCAATCCCACTACTGGGCATATACCACGAGGAAACCATAATTGAAAAAGACACACGTACCACAGTGTTCATTGTAGCACTATTTACTATAACCAGGACATGGAAGCAACCTAGATGTCCATCAACAGATGAATAGATAAAGAAGTTGTGGTACATATATAAAATGAAATATTTCTCAGCCATGAAAAGAAACACAGTTCAGTTCAGTTCAGTTCAGTCACTCAGTCGTGTCCAACTCTTTGTGACCCCATGAATCGCAGCATGCCAGGCCTCCCTGTCCATCACCAACTCCCGGAGTTCATTCAGACTCACGTCCATTGAGTCTGTGATGCCATCCAGCCATCTCATCCTCAGTCGTCCCCTTCTCCTCCTGCCCCCAATCCCTCCCAGCATCAGGGTCTTTTCCAATGAGTCAACTCTTTGCATGAGGTGGCCAAAGTACTGGAGCTTCAGTTTTAGCATCATTCCTTCCAAAGAAATCCCAGGGCTGATCTCCTTCAGAATGGACTGGTTGGATCTCCTTTCAGTCCAAGGGACTCTCAAGAGTCTCCTCCAACACCACAGTTCAAAAGCATCAATTCTTCTGCACTCAGCCTTCTTCACAGTCCAACTCTCACATCCATACATGACCACAGGAAAAACCATAGCCTTGACTAGACGGACCTTAGTCGGCAAAGTAATGTCTCTGCTTTTGAATATGCTATCTAGGTTGGTCATAACTTTTCTTCCAAGGAGTAAGCGCCTTTTAATTTCATGGCTGCAGTCACCATCTGCAGTGATTTTGGAGCCCAAAAAAACAAAGTCTGACACTGTTTCTACTGTTTCCCCATCTATTTCCCATGAAGTGATGGGGCCAGATGCCATGATCTTCGTTTTCTGAATGTTGAGCTTTAAGCCAACTTTTTCACTCTCCTCTTTCACTTTCATCAAGAGGCTTTTGAGTTCCTCTTCACTTTCTGCCATAAGGGTGGTGTCATCTGCATATCTGAGGTTATTGATATTTCTCCCGGCAATCTTGATTCCAGTGTTTCTTCCAGTCCAGCGTTTCTCACGATGTACTCTGCATATAAGTTAAATAAGCAGGGTGACAATAGACAGCCTTGACATACTCCTTTTCCGATTTGGAACCAGTCTGTTGTTCCATGTCAAGTTCTAACTGTTGCTTCCTCACCTGCATACAGGTTTCTCAAGAGGCAGGTCAGGTGGTCTGGTATTCCCATCTCTTTCAGAATTTTCCACAGTTTATTGTGATCCACACAGTCAAAGGCTTTGGCATAGTCAATAAAGCAGAAATAGATGTTTTTCTGGAACTCTCTTGCTTTTTCCATGATCCAGCAGATGTTGGCAATTTGATCTCTGGTTCCTCTGCCTTTTCTAAAACCAGCTCGAACATCAGGGAGTTCATGGTTCACGTATTGCTGAAGTCTGGCTTGGAGAATTTTGAGCATTACTTTACTAGCATGTGAGATGAGTGCAATTGTGTGGTAGTTTGAGCATTCTTTGGCATTGCCTTTCTTTGGAATTGGAATGAAAACTGACCTTTTCCAATCCTGTGGCCACTGCTGAGTTTTCCATATTTGCTGGAAAGAGACACACTTGAGTCAATTCTAGTGAGATGGATGAACCTGGAGCCTGTTATACAGAGTGAAGTAAGTCAGAAAGAGAAGAACAAACATCACTTATTAGGACATATATCTGGAATTTAGAGAAATGTATGATTTGCAGGGCAGGAATAGAGACATAGACATAGAGAACAGACCTTGGACACAACAGAGGAAGAAGGTGGACTGAACTGAGAGAGTAGCATTCATACATTTACGTTACCATATGTAAAATAGCTAGCTAGTGGGAAGTTGCTATATAACACAGGGAGCTCAACACAGACCTCTGTGACCATCTAGAGGGGTAGGATGGGGGTAGGAGTTACAGGGGAGGTTCAAGAGCGAGGGGACACATATTATACTTATGGCTGATTCACCTTGTATGGCAGAAGCCAATATGCTATTGTAAATCAATTATCCTCCAATTTAAAAATATTGTAAATTAAAAAAAAATGCATTATACATAGTATTTCGGCCTCTGAAAGTTTGTGTGCTAATAAAGCCTACTCTAAAGTGAGTGTGTGCTCACTCGTGTCCAACTCTGGACCACATGGACTGTAGCCCGCCAGGCTCCTCTGTCTATGGGGTTTTCTGGTCAAGAATACTGGAGTGGGTCGCATTTTCCTTCTCCATTACTCTAATATATGGTCCACAAATTTAAAAAACAAATAAAGGCCAGATAGTAAATATTTCAGGCTTTGAGAGCCGAGTACAGCCTCTTGAATATTTTACAGCCCTTCAGAATTCTAAAAGCTGTACTTGGCTGGGGGCCGTAGACTGGCCTGGATCCCAGCCTGCTGGCCCTGCTCCAGTTTGTTGAGGTGCTTTCCTCCCCACGACTTAGGGAAAGGAGTCCACCATTGGCACGTCTAGCCTGTGGGCCTTTCCGGCTCTTCCTGGGGGCGCGTCTCCGCGGCAGTTTCCGGGTCTGCGTTTGCCGCGCGCTCTCTTGCTCCCCCTGGCCTCCGTGTGCTGCACTGCAGGATCACTGAGCGGGACTGAGTCCCATCCGCTTGGGGCCAGGGGGATGGAAACCAGCACCTCGCACCCCTGAGGCAGGCCAGTGGATGTGCCGCTCCTCCCAGGGAGAGGCTGGGGGCTGGGCTTTCCCTCCCGGTCCTGGCGGGGCTGGCTTAGGGGAGGTGCTCGTGGATGACAGCCACCTTCACGCACTCATTCTTGTCTGTGGGCCCACCTGGCCCCGCCGCCTCCTGGGCTGTGGCCCCAGGTGAGCCCGTCTGTCCATGTCCATCTCCTGCCTTCTCTGCAAGGCCCCTGCGCAGGTGGGATTCGGTCAGTCAAAATCAACGTGATCATTCTCAGTGTTTTTACAAATGACACCTGGTTGATAATCACTGTGTATCATTCTTCTGTATTTTGAGTTGTGTTTTTAAGGTCAGGTTCACTGAAAATGGAACCTCGAGGTTTAGACCGGTCTGGCCCTTGGTGGCTTGTTGCTAGTCTTGTGAGTTCCCCTCACCCTTCTAAGTGCGGCCAATTAAGACGGAGGATTTCAGGATCACCACTGTGGGATACATAGATCTCCAGTGTGGGGTACATTGATCTCAGTGTGGGGTACATTGATCTTTAAGATGCTTATTAAATTGATAAATGAAAACAGGTATTTCACTAGCCAAATTTGTAGCAACAAACATGTCCTTGTCCCAACACTGACGTTTGTAATTTGGTTCTAAAGTTACTGTGAAACTGAATGAGCAACCTACTTCCCCCTAAACTTTACAAAATAGAAGCTCAGATCTCTCTTTTAAAAAAGCACAGTACCACTCTTTTGGAAAGAAGAGGTGACATTGTAACAAATCCTGGAATGGTGACATAACATTGATTGTATATAATATAAATATAGATAGAAATCTAGATATCTCTGTGTATCTAAACCTTTCTTCCTATAGTTAGGAACTTAATTATCCCTTATGCCTTAGGAGTTGTAGGTTGCTAAATTAATGCTCAAAGTCAAAATAAGCAAGTATCTAATATAAACATTTTTATTTTATGAAATCTGTTAAATGGAATGTATAGATACCAACCAAGGAAATTATTTTTAATCTTATCATTCAGTTGAAAATGTGGTAAATCCATTTAAAAGTAGCCATGGCATGCATATTTAGTGCTTGGGATGTGAGAGTTGGACCATAAAGAAGGCTTAGTTCGTAGGAACTGACGTTTTTGAACTGTACTGTTGAAGAAGACTTTTGAGAGTCCTCTGGACTGCAAGGAAATGAAAACCAATCAATCCTAAAGGAAATTAACCCTGAATATTCAGTGAAGGACTGTTGCTGAGGCTCCAATACTCTGACCACCTGATGGGAAGAGCCAACTCATTAGAAAAGACCCTGATGCTGGAAAGGATTGAAGGCAAAAGGAGAAGAGAGCAGCAGAGGATGAGAGGGTTCGATAGCATAACTGACTCAATGGACATAAGTTTGAGCAAATTCCAGGGGATGGTAAAGGACAGGGAAGGCTAGCATGCTGCAATCCATGGGATTGCAAAGAGTCGGACATGACTTAGTGACTGAACAACAACAACAAATAGTAAATACTTTTGCAATTGTAATATTATTTTCCCTTTTGCTCTTGGTGGTGGGTGGTCATTGTTTACCAAGAACCTTAGGTATCATACTGCGCATCATGAAGTCCTTCCTTTTTAAGAGATATATTTTAAGGCATATGAGGAATCTGGGAATTTAATATTAATAAAAACCACCTGGGGCAAAACTCCATGCTAGTGAAAGTTCAAGGGCCCCGTGTCCCACAGCGAGAGCCATGGAGGTCTGGGTTGGTGTTTGTTTTCCCGCCAGCTTTCTGGCTCTGGCTGTTCCTGGTGGCACAGGCACCCAGGGTTCAGATCTGCTTACTCTGAGCCACCCTGATGTTTATTTTCATTTGAAAGTCAATATTCCAAGACTTACTGCCCAGCATATCTGTTTGAACAACTGGGGGAAAACAGGGAGGTTTCTTTCAAGTTGGTGACTGTCCCCTTTTAGGATTGGGTTCAGACTAGCTGCCCAGGGGAGAGCTGCCTGCCTGACACACGGAAGCCTGGTCACCAGCACAGCCCTGATGGATGGTGTGTGTTGGGCATGGAGGCCTTCCTGGAGGAGGTGCTTTCATACTAACTTAGAACCCTTTGAGGACCACCTTGTTCCAGGTGGTCCTCTTGTTCTTTCCTGAAGTGACCCTTGGAAGACCTGATTCGGCTCTGACAATGTGTCACTAGTGACAGTTACTTACGTGAGTGGGGTTCCACGCAGTGATCCTGCATAAAGCCAGCTGTTAACAGCTGAAAGTGCCAGAAAATATGAATCACGTGTTATCCCTGCCTTAAAACTCCAACTGGTTTCTGTCCTGAAACAGAATGGCTCTCCGAAGCGGTGGTTGAGATCCAGCTGCTTCTCCTTATAGATTCAGGGCCCACACCCACGCCTTCCTGGGTGTTCAATTCAGTTCAGTTCAGTTCAGTTCAGTCGCTCAGTCGTGTCCGACTCTTTGCGTCCCCATGAATCGCAGCACGCCAGGCCTCCCTGTCCATCACCAACTCCCTATCTGTTCTTACTGTATATTTTATTTATTTTCTTTAAATTGTGATTATGTCATCTTGAGTTTTGTATGTCTAGTTACTTTTGATTAGGTATATTCCATTGTTGTTGTTCAGTTTCTCAGTAGTATCTGACTCTTTGCGACCCCACGGACTGC
Organism: Aepyceros melampus; assembly: GCA_006408695.1. Lineage (NCBI taxonomy): Eukaryota > Metazoa > Chordata > Mammalia > Artiodactyla > Bovidae > Aepyceros > Aepyceros melampus. The sequence continues at coordinate 249,318 of SJXQ01000679.1, read as the reverse complement.
AGCACGCCAGGCTTCCCTGTCCATCATCATCTCCCAAGGCTTGCTGAAATTCATGTCCACTGAGTCAGTGATTTCATCCAACTATCTCATCCTGTCACCATCTTCTCCTCCTGCCTTCAGTCGTTCCCAGTATCAGGGTCTTTTCTAATGAGTCGGCTCTTTGCTCATGTGGCCAAAATATTGGAGCTTCAGTTTCCGCATCATTCCGTCTAATGAATATTCAAGATTGATTTCCTTTAGGAATAACTGGTTTGATCTCCTTGCTATTCAAGTGACCCTCAAGAGTCTTCTCCAACATCAGAGCTCAAAAGCATCAATTCTTTGGCATTCAGCCTTCTTTATGGCCCAACTCTCACATCCATACACAACCAGTGGAAAAACCATAGCTTTGACTAGATGGATCTTTGTTGGCAAAGTAATGTCTCTGCTTTTTAATACGCTGTCTAGGTTGGTCATAGTTTTTCTTCCATGGAGTAAGAGTCTTTTAACTTCAAGGCTGCAGTCACCATCTGCAGTGATTTTGGAGCCCAAGAAAATAATGTCTGTCACTGTTTCCATTGTTTCCTCATCTATTTGCCATGAAGTGATGGAACTGGATGCCATCATCTTCATTATTTGAATGTTGAGTTTTAAGGCAGATTTTCACTCTCCTCTTTCATCTTCAAGAGGCTCTTTAGTTCCTCTTTGCTTTCTGCCATGAGAGTGGTGTCATCTGCATATCTGAAGTTATTGATATTTCTCCCAGCAATTTTGATTCCAGCTTGTGCTTCATCCATCCAGGCATTTTGCATGAGGTACTCTGCATTAGATATTTTAGAATGTACATATAATTGGATTCTTGGTTATTATTTTCTCACATATAGTATTTGCATTTCCTTCTGGTAAGTGGCTAAGTTAGTAAGGATTCAGTTCAGTTCAGTCTCTCAGTCGTGTTCGACTCTTTGTGACTCCATGAATCACAGCATGCCAGGCCTCTCTGTCCATCACCAACTCCCAGAGTTCACTCAAACTCATGTCCATCGAGTCAGCGATGCCATCCAACCATCTCATCTTCTGTCGTCCCCTTCTCCTCCTGTCTCCAATCCCTCCCAGCATCAGGGACTTTTTCAATGAGTCAACTCTTTGCATGAGGTGGCCAAAGTACTGGAGCTTCAGCTTCAGCATCATTCCTTCCAATGAACACCCAGCACGATCTCCTTTAGGATGGACTGGTTGGATCTCCTTGCAGTCCAAGGGACTCTCAAGAGTCTTCTCCAACACCACAGTTCAAAAGCATCAATTCTTCAGTGCTCAGCTTTCTTCACAGTCCAACTCTCATCTTTAGCATCATTCCTTCCAAAGAAATCCCAGGGCTGATCTCCTTCAGAATGGACTGGTTGGATCTCCTTGCAGTCCAAGGGACTCTCAAGAGTCTTCTCCAACACCACAGTTCAAAAGCATCAATTCTTCAGCCCTCAGCTTTCTTCACAGTCCAACTCTCACATCCGTACATGACCACTGGAAAAACCGTAGCCTTGACTAGACGGACCTTTGTTGGCAAAGTAATGTCTCTGCTTTTGAATATACTATCTAGGTTGGTCATAACTTTTCTTCCAAGGAGTAAGCGTCTTTTAATTTCATGGCTGCAGTCACCATCTGCAGTGATTTTGGAGCCCAAAATAATAAAGTCTGACACTGTTTCCCCATCTATTTGCCATGAAGTGATGGGACCAGATGCCATGATCTTCATTTTCTGAATGTTGAGCTTTAAGCCAACTTTTTCACTCTCTTCTTTCATTTTCATCAAGAGGCTTTTTAGTTCCTCTTCACTTCCTGCCATAAGGGTGGTGTCATCTGCATATCTGAGGTTATTGATATTTCTCCCAGCAATCTTGATTCCAGCTTGTGCTTCCTCCAGCCCAGTGTTTCTCATGATGTACTCTGCATATAAGTTAAATAAGCAGGGTGACAATATACAGCCTTGACTAACTCCTTTTCCTATTTGGAACCGGTCTGTTGTTCTAAGTCCAGTTCTAACTGTTGCTTCCTGACCTGCATAGAGGCAGGTCAGGTGGTCTGGTAGTCCCATCTCTCTCAGAATTTTCCACAGGCTGATGTTTTTATTAACTGTCTGCTGCCTCCCTAACCCCTAAGGAGGGAATCCCCTTCTTTAGAGATGAAGAATTGGAAATGGATGTCCTTTATTAAGAGCATCGTGGTACAACGGAATTACCCTGTTTCTTGGACCCAGTTAACCTGATACGTTTGGGGTACTTTCCTGAGACATTATTCCTGAAATGTTAGAATAGATGAGAGTCATTTAAAAATGAGAAATGAGAAACAAGTCCTGCCACCCTCACAAAAGACCTGTTTTTCTTTTTCTTTATTTATTTGGCTGTGTTGGGTCTTAATTGCGGCGCTCGGGACCTTCTTTGCGGCTCACAGATCCCCTAGTCGCACGCAGCTCAGGGACCCTCCCTAGTTGTGACTCACGGACCCCTAGTCACGGTTCACCGACCCTCAAATTGTGGCGCAGGGACCCCCTAGTCACGGCGCACAGACCCCCTAGTTGAGGCGCCGGACCCACTAATTGAGATGTGTGGGCCCCCTAGTTGCAGCCCTTGGGCTTAGTTGCCCCTCAGCATGTGGGATCTTAATTCCCTGACCAGGGATCAAAGCCGCGTCCCCTGCTTTGCAAGGCCAATTCTTAGCCACTGGGTCACCAGGGGAATCCCATGGTACTGATTTTGGTAATGTATTTTCCAGCCTGTTTGGGGTAGCTTTTTTCATCACTGGCCTAAAGAAGACACAGAATATGGCAAACGCTATGGTTAGTCATTGCCGACAGCGTCAAGCTGCAGCTGCCTTGGCGTCTCCCTGATGCGTTTTCTTTCGCATCCTTGATCCAAACGTTCAGCTGGGACCAAGTGCATGTGTCCTAGAAGTGTGAGAGCTGTACCTGTGGACGAAGGACGATTCTGGATGGAAAGGACTCTCTGGAGGGAAAGCCCATTTTGTGTAATTTTCTGAGGCCTGACTCTCATGCAGGGGAGACAGGGAGAAGGTGCTCTGGAAGCCTCCAGCCTGGGTGAGATGGTTTGGGGCGTGGAGTGCACCATTGTCTGCTCGAGTTGTCACCTGTTTTTGGTCAAGTAAAGAATGGGAAAGGCTGGCACCCTGGCAAGGCCACCAGGGCACTTCTGCCTGTGAGAAGCTTACACCTCCCTTGGGAAGTAAGCGGGACTGGAAGTAAATTGAACACACAGCTCAGAGTTGGGAGGGACGAGGGGAGGGAGGGAACGATCTTGGGGACAGGCAGCTTCTGCACAAGGTTGGGGGGAGTCTTCCTACATGTCCTTCTCGAGTGAAATGAAGCACCGTGTTCTGCTGCAATGACCAGAAAGTTGTAGAATGGGAGTCCATCTGTGGGGTGATCTGATTTTTCAGGGGGAAATGCTGGGAAAAGACACATGTGTCTTGGAGGTGGAGTTTTGTGAGGTTTGTCCTTTTCCTTGGCCATATTTTCTAGATTTTCTACAATGAACGTGTATTACTTCTGTGGTAAAAAGCACACGGATCCCCTGGCAGGTGCTCTGGGAGAGCTGAGCCTGTGGTGGTGAAGAGACTTGGGAGACAGACAGATGCGGGGTCCACGGCCTGGTGCATCTCTCTCCCTCAGTACACAGCAAGTTTCAGCGCGTTCTCAGCTATGCAGGAAACAGCTGTCTCTTTTTAAGATGTGGGTCATACACAAGATGATTATCCTGAGAATTAAATGAAAAGGTGTACAAAGCACATACCACATACCAGCTGCTGATGAAATGCTCAGGAAATACCAGAGTTTCTTATGTCAACAGCTTAAGTTTTTTTATACCTAAGTTTGAACTGGGCAGTTTTGGCTTTATTTCTGGTCATGAACTGTGCGTGAAGGTACGTTTCCTGCAAGTATGAGAAGAGTCATGCCTATGGCTTTGTGTGCTCAGTTGCTCATTTGTGTCTGACTCTTTGGGACCCCCATGGACTATAGCCCAGCAAGTTCCTCTGGTGGGGCCAGAGGAATGTCCATGGAATTCTCCAGCCAAGAATACTCGAGTGGGTTGCTGTTTCCTCCTCCAGGGGATCTTCCTGACTCAGGGATCAAACCCATGTGTCCAGCATCTCCTGAACTGGCAGCCTGTTGCTTTCAGTTCAGTTCAGTTGAGTTCAGTCGCTCAGTTATGTCTGACTCTTTGCGACCCCATGAATCACAGCACTCCAGGCCTCCCTGTCCATCACCAACTCCTGGAGTTTACCCAAACTCATGTCCATCAAATTGGTGATGCCATCCAGCCATCTCATCTTCTGTCATCCCCTTCTCCTCCTGCCCCTAATCCCTCCCAGCGTCAGGGTCTTTTCCAATGAGTCAACTCTTCGCATGAGGTGTTGGTAGCTCCTCCAGGAGCTTGCCCAGGCCCAGGTGGGCTGTGCAAGTTCCTCTGGTGGGGCCAGAGGAATGTCCATGGAATTCTCCAGCCAAGAATACTCGAGTGGGTTGCTGTTTCCTCCTCCAGGGGATCTTCCTGACTCAGGGATCAAACCCATGTGTCCAGCATCTCCTGAACTGGCAGCCTGTTGCTTTCAGTTCAGTTCAGTTGAGTTCAGTCGCTCAGTTATGTCTGACTCTTTGCGACCCCATGAATCACAGCACTCCAGGCCTCCCTGTCCATCACCAACTCCTGGAGTTTACCCAAACTCATGTCCATCAAATTGGTGATGCCATCCAGCCATCTCATCTTCTGTCATCCCCTTCTCCTCCTGCCCCTAATCCCTCCCAGCGTCAGGGTCTTTTCCAATGAGTCAACTCTTCGCATGAGGTGTTGGTAGCTCCTCCAGGAGCTTGCCCAGGCCCAGGTGGGCTGCCCGACCAGAGCTTGTCCAGCGTCCTGCACACTGAGAACCTTGGCATGGGGTGGTGGCTGGGCCTCCCCTGAGCCGGCCAGTGACACCTGCCAGGCCTGCCGAGAGGGAAACAAGCACTTAGTTATTATGTTAAATGGCCTGTGTGAGAGTACGTGATGCATCTCAGCTCCTGTAGCTGCCAGGAAAAGGTTCCCACGTCTTCCTGGGAGGCCTGGCTGGGACCCAGGACCCTCTGTGGTGCTCAGACGTGTCAGGGTTGATCTTGTTGCTGGTTTCTGGCAGCAGATGTGGTCATCGCTTGCTGTGTGGGTGCTGGAAGGGAATCCTAGATGCCCTAGACAGAGACCGTGTCTGTACCTTGATTCTCGAGACGTTTCCTGGTACCTCACTCACCCCCGTCACCTCCCGCCCCCAGGCTGCTTCTTGCTGTCAGCACCTGATCCTGCTCCTTTGGACAGTTTGGGGTGCTGCTTTTGTTCTCTTTGCTTTAGATTCTGTCTAGTGGGCTGTTCTAAGCAGTAGCCCCTCCACCCCCACCACCCCCCATGCAGTCACCTGCTGCTGTCCACAAGGTTGGGGTGGTTCACAGACCCTGCTCCCTGCTTCCGTCCCCTCCCAGCACCCTGAGCTCTTGTTCTTTAATAGTTTTGTTTGTTTGTTCTTTTAATGTGGTCCCCATCACATTTATTTTTGTTTATTTTATTTTATTTTTGCTATACTGCATGGCATTTGGAATCTTAGTTCCCTGACCAGAAATTGAACCTGTGCCCCTGCCTTGGAAGTGAGAAGTCTTATCCACTGGACAGCAAGGGAAGTCCCTGTTTCTTTAATAGTTTTGGGGTTTTTTTTTAAGAGTGACATTCAATACATATTTTTAGTGGCTTTGAGAGATCCACCTGTGATTCTGGGCTGTAATTTCTGGCAGAATGGATGCTGGTGGCTCCTTGGCTAACAGGTGTCCTTGGGCCCAGAACTGCCTGCCCTGTATGGTTGTCGTCGCCACAGGCCCAGCGAGACCTAAGCACTAGACAGGTGCTGCAAACTGACACAGGTGTAAAATCCCACTGGATTTCAGTGACTTACTAAGGAAAAAAGAAAAGAATGTAAAATATCTCAATAGTTTTTAACACAGATTACATATTAAAATGACAATATTTGGGTATATTGAGTTGTTTAGTCGCTCAGTCGTGTCTGACTCTTTATGACCACATGGACCACAGCACACCAGGTGTCCCTGTCCATCACCAACTCCCAGAGTTTATTCAAACTCATGTCCATTGAGTCAGTGATGCCATCTAACCATCTCATCCTCTGTCACCCTTTTCTTCTGCATCTTTCCCAGCATCAGGATCTTTTCCAATGAGTTGGCTCTTTGTACCAGGTGGTCAAAGTATTGAAGCTTTGGTTTCAGCATCAGTCCTACCAATGAGTAAAATGACAATATTTTGATATATTGAGTTAAATAAAATTTATTGGTATAACTAAGTTCNGGGCAGGAGGAGAAAGGGGCAACCGAGGATGAGATGGCTGGATGGCATCACAGACTCAATGGATGTGAGTCTGAGTGAACTCCAGGAGTTGGTGATGGACAGGGAGGCCTGGCGTACTGCGATTCATGGGGTCGCAAAGAGTCGGACACGACTGCGCGACTGAACTGAACTGAAGTTCATCTGTTTCTTCCTGCTTTCTTAATGTGGCTACTAGAAAACAGCATTGCATATGTGACTCATGTTGTGTTTCGTTGGGTGGCTGGTCTGGAGCGTGAGGTCTCTTTTGGCCTTGCTTTATCAATTAATTGTGGTCCCTGCTGTTCCCCTGGGCAGGGCCTGCCCTTTTGGTTGCTGTTTAAAGGGAAGTAACCGCTTGTTTTACTCATCTCTGCGCATTTGATCAAGCCTCTGCCTGGAGCTGTGCGCTGTGATTCTGCTAGCACATTTGTCTTCAGACGTCCGGGAATATTCTCAGTGAATTATCTGTGACTGTACGGTAGGACACCATATTGATGATGCTGTTGATTGTAAGATGTCTTCTAATGTGAAAAACGCTAAGGAAAACAAATGCATCTTAGAAGGTGACCCACAATATTCTCTAACCTTTGACCTATTTGGTGTTTTGAGTTTCTTCCTTTAGTTAATTTGTAAATGATAAATCAAAATGCTTTGTAATGTTTTGCAAAGTCCTTTAGAATTACGGACTTGGTGTCAGTGAGTTGGAGGAGTCTGGCTTCAGAGGGGGGCTCCTTACCCAGACTCTCTGCCTCAGCCCCCTCCACTGTAAAATGAGGTGATCATGGGGCTGCTCCATTGTCATGAGAACTGAGCGGGCATCTGTGAATTAAATGAGCTCCTTTTCATGAGCACCCGAGCAGGGCCTGGCTCAGAAGAAGTTGGCAAAGTGGGCTCACCCTTCAGCCACTCGGTATCCCCATTTACGACAAGGGAACCAAACTGACCAAGGTTAAACATGCAGTCAGCGGAGGTGAGTGTTTATCTTCTCGTATCAGATTGGGTTTCTGAGCCAGAAGTGAATGTAAGATTTCTGGCTCAGTGATGCACTTTCCCTCACGATCCTGGAATTGGATAAATGTTGCATCTCATGTGAACTCTTTCCCAATCAGCTATTCTCAGAGTTAGAGAGACTGGGCAGGTGGGCGCTCAGCCCCAGGAAGGACACCTGGAATTGCCCGAACCTTCGGATTTTTCATATTAAGCAAGTGAGAAGTTGGAATTTTTATTTCTGATTTTTAAATCTTAGTTCAGGTTTTCTTTTTTTCTTTTTAATATTTATTTCATTACTTATTTGACTGCGCTGGGTCTCAGTTGTTGCACGTGGGATCTTTTAGCTGTGGCATGTGAGATCTAGTTCCCTGACCAGGGATCCAACCCAGATGCTCTGCACTGGGAATGTGGAGTCTTTCCTAATCACATTGTGACCACGTGTGACCTCTGACCACAGTCTGGTCTATTAATTCTGCTTGACACTACTGTTCCCTTTGAGAACTTTCATGAGTATTTTCTTCTTGACCACTTTCATTTTACTTCCTTCAAAGACATTTCTCTCAGGCTGGTGGATATGTATACAACCCTGTTGTTTCCAATGGTGACTTAGCGAGTGTTAGAGTTTTATATCCAGTCTTCATTACAAAACACATTTTTGGTAGGAGGAAGAGGTCTAACAAAGGCTTAACATAGATGTGAAAATACTTAACAGAATATTAGCAAATCAGATCTAAAAATATACATAGATAATTATATATCGTGACCAAGTAGGATTTATTGAAGTTATACAAGGCTGATTCAATATTTGAAAACAAATTAATGTAATCCATTACAATGCACTGCTGTTATTTTTGCTTTGGATGTTCACTTATATTTTAGAGCAATTGAAAACAAAACATCTATTTTATCTTCATTTACTCCATTTCCAGTGTTCTTCATTTCTTTATATAGATCCAATTTTCTCTGGTTAGTTTTTTTTCCTTCTGCCTGCAGACTTTCCCTTAAAATTTATTCCTATTCTTAGATTCTCAGGTTGGCTTGGAATGAATTCCTAAACTTACTGTTTTTCTCAGAAAAGTTTTTGTTTCTTCATTTTTGAAAGATGTTTTTACTGGCTGTAGAACTGTGAGTTGACAATATTTTTTCTTTTAGCACTTAAAAATGTCACTTCATTACTTTCCATCTTCTATGATCTCTCTAAAAGTCTTAATTCATTCTTGTATATATTATGTGACTCTTTTTCTGACTGCCTTCAGTATTTCTTTGTCCGCCTTACTCAGCAGTTTGAATATAACATACTTCTTTATCCCCAAATCCACATCCATGTGTGTGGACTGGGGGTAAAGAAGGGTATTTATCCTGCATTGTGTTCTCTGAGCTTCATGCTTGTGTAATTTGGGATTTTCTTTAGTTTTGGAATATTCTCAGCCATTATTTCCTTGAGTGTTGTCTTCTGCCCCATTCCTTGTCCCTAGAAATGTTTAGATTTCAGTCACATATGTGTTAGATCATTTGATAATTTTCCTACAGGTCCTGGATGCTCTGTATATGCTCCTCAATCTTTTTGCTCTTTGTTTTTCACTTTGGCTAATTTCCATTGACTGGTCTTCAAGTTCACTGATTCTTTCCCGACTAAGTTGAGTCTACTGATGAGTCAGTCAAAGGCATTCTTCATCTTTGCTCCTTTGTTTTTCATTTTTAGCATTCTCTTTGATATTGTCTTTCAGTTTCTATTTCCCTGCTGAAATCACCCATATGATGTTGTCCACATTTTTCACCCCAGAGCCTTTAATATTTTTAATCACAGTTACTTAAAATTCAATGTCAGATTGTACCAGCATCTGAATCATACCAGGATCTAGTCCTGTGATCCCTCTGTCTCTTGGGTGTGCACTTTTTTGTATGCCTCATAATTTTTTGCTTTTGAAATCCGGACATCTTGAGCAGGACAGCAGATTTACGCCTGGGATTTGACACGCCTTTCTTCCTGCAAGGCTTTTATTGTAAGGATTTGAGTTGATCTAGTTAGGAGTTGGGCAAGTTTTAAGGTTTGCAAGTTCCTGTAGTCACCCTTGGTGCATACAAGTTTCAAATCCTTAAGCAATACCTGTGTTTAGGGTGAGGACTGGCTGCCAGAGGGTTTTCTCCCTCAATATGTCTCCACCCTCAGCTTTCAGTCTTCCCTTTGCAGTGCTCTCAGAGAGAGAGTCTCTTCCCATGTTCTTGCTCTGTCCCTTCCCAAAAGTGTTCTTTTCTCACTAGTTACTTAACACTTGCTGGCCGGGGAAGGGTCTTCTCTTGGGATTCTGATTAAGCCTTTGTCTCAGGCAGGCTTCCCTCATGGCTCAGATGGCAAAGAATCTGCCTACAATGCAAGAGACCCAGTTTTGATCCCTGGGTTGAGAAGATCCCCTGAGGAAGAAAGTGGCAACTCATTCCAATATTCTTGCCTGGGCAATCCCTGAAAAGAGGAGCCTGGCAGGCTACCGTCCATGGGGTCGCAACGAGTTGGACATGACTGAATGACTAACGCTAGCATTCATTCCTCTTCCTCCCCCAGGTATAAGGGTTTTTGTTTCAGTTCCCTTCCCCCACCTAGAGTGAGTTTTCAGTAATGGTAGGTTTTGTGCTTTTGTCTGCACCCACTTCAGCGAATTAAGATGTATTTATGTCACATGCTGAAGGAGTCAGATGTTGGACCACAGTTTACCTGTATGTTAGAACTTTTCAATATTCCTACATGTTTTTAAAAAATCTTTAAAAAAATATTTCTTTTCATTATTTATGATTTAATTAATTAATTAACTTTTGGGTGTGCTGAGTCATCACTTGTTGCACGGGCTTTTCTCCAGTTGCCCAAGTGGGGGCCGCTGTCTAGTTTGGTGGGGGCCAAGCGCAGGGGCCTCTCATTGCAGTGGCTTCTCTGGTTGTGGAGCACAGGCCCTGGGCACAGAGGCTTCAGTAGTTGCAGTGTGTGGGCTCACTAGCTGTGGCACACAGGCTTATTGCTGTCAAGCATGTGAGATCTTCCTGGACCAGGGATCGAACCTGTGTCTCCTGCATTGGCAGGCAACCTCTTAGTCACCACCAGGGAAGTCCTAGAATATTTTAAATTATATTTTTTCATGTCAAGCATTTTAACTTAATTGTAAATAAGTGATTTCCTAAAAGGTATTTAAAAATTGTTGGAATGAGATGGGGATAGACACACCATCAGGCCAGCAGTTGTCACCTGTGTCCCTTCTCTCACCTCCATCCCCTGTGGTTACCTGAGGAAAGACCTCTGCTGGAAACAGACCACAGCCACCCTGGTCACCTTGACACCCAATCCCCAGGACATTCCTCAGGACAGCCTGCTCTGCTTTTTACTTTAGAAAAGTCTCTAATTGAGTATAGTTTATTCTAGATTACTATAGAACATTATTTAGGATTTATAATATGCTTTAAAAATATTTTGATTTTTAAGGAAAAATGTGAGGCTTTGGTTAGAGCACAGTGCAGTTTATTATCTGTGATATTGAAAACCTGTACTTTTCTTTAACACATGCTATTTGTTCTAGAGTAAGAAGGTTTATGGGATTTTTTTTTGCAATTATAACATCTACCTCTTGAGAAGTATAGTCATAGATTTTTAACAATTGTGCTCTTTCAAGAAATAGTGGGACTTCCCTAGTGGTGCAGTGGATAAGAATTGGCCTGCCAATGCAGGGAACACAGGTTCAGTTCCTGGTCCAGGAAGATTCAGCTCCACATGCTGCAGAGCAACTAAGCCCATGAGCCACAACTACTGAGTCCACCCTCTAGAGCCCATGACTCACAACCTCTGAAGCTCATGCGCCTAGAGCCCATGCTCTACAACAAGAGAAGCCACCTCAATGTGAAGCCTGTGCACTGCACCTAGAGAGTAGCCCCAGCTTGATGCAACTAGAGGAAGCCCCCACAAAGCCCAAAGACCTAGTACAGCCTAAAATAAATAAATTGATAAATAATTTTTAGAAATAAAATAAAGAAATAGTTAATAAAAAAAGAAATTGCTGATGATTAAACAGATTTCCCAGTATTCATGTATGGATGTGAGAGTTGGATCATAAAGAAAGCTGAGTGCCAAAGAATTGATGCTTTTGAACTGTGGTGTTGGAGAAGACTTTTGAGAGTCCCTTGGACCACAAGGAGATCAAACCAGTCCATCCTAAAGGAAATCATCTTGAATATTTACTGGAAGGACTGATGCTGAAGCTGAAGCTCCAATACTTTGGCCACCTAATTCGAAGAACTGACTCATTGGAAAAGACCCTGATGCTGGGAAAGATTGAAGGCAGGAGGAGAAAGGGACGACAGAGGATGAGATGATTGGATGACATTACCGACTCAATGGACAGGAGTTGAGCAAGCTCCGGGAGTTGGTGATGGACAGGGAAGCATGGCGTGCTGCAGTCCATGGGATCACAAAGAGTTGGACATGACTGAGCAACTGAACTGAACTGAAACAGGTTGAAGCAAGAAATTGCTGATGATTAAAGAGGTGGAAGCAAGAGATGTATTTAGTGCAAAGAGACAGAACTTATAATGTAGATCACGTCCATCCTCAAGTTGAGAGTGGATTCCCTTCTGCCATGGTTACAGTATGATTTTAGCTCAAATTTCCTTCCTTGCCATCTCCGTCCCGCTAATATTGGCAAATAGAATTTCTTTGCATGTAAAATATCTTAAGCACCAAAGTCTTCTAGTTTAGTTTTTCTATCTGGAAAGAACATTGAAGACTGTTTCCAGATATTTCGCACTGGCAAATGTAGATTTTTCTAGCAACAGGATGCCTATCTAAGATGCATGACTTGCCTTTTTAAAAAAAAATCAATGAAATTTCATTTTCCCCATGAAAATATTTGTTTTAGAAGCTGCACAGGGTCGCCCAGCGAGTGGGTCTGGGTCGTCTGCAAAAGTCAGCGTCCTCTAAACCAGTCCCGCCTTTGCCTGGGGATTATCCAGAACCCCTCCTCGTGGCCACGCCCCCTCTCCAAAACCACCCTGCAGGGTCTGAGTGCTGTCCTTGGTGAATTCTACTAATCTGTGTGCTAAGTCACTTCAGTCGCGTCCAACTCTTTGTGAATAAAACACTAAAGTATATAAATTCTTTACTTTAAAAAATTATAAGTAAATGAGAGAGAACAAAAAGTTAGACCTATAATAATACCATCATCCAGTGTCCTTTTAAGTCTTTTCTGCTCTGCCGAGTAATCTTCTGATGTGCGATAACAGTTGTTTTACTTGGAAAGTTCCTTACACTTTCCTTGTCCTCAGAATCTGAGCTAGTGGTTGTGTGTGAGATTATCACTTATTATAAATACATCTCTCCCACTTCAAAACAAACAAAACACAAATAATAGCCGTTGCTTAGAAAATGTTGTCAGAGTTTAATGAAGCAAAGCTAGTTACCTTCAGCAGTGAAAGAGAATTTTCGCTGACACTCGACATCTAGTGGCTTTCCCTGGACGGGCCCTGGAAAGGCTCAGTGAGCCCCGGGGCTATCTCACCTACTGGGAGTGGGATGTATGTCTAGCTGTTTGCTGTTACTTCCTCCCAGCTGTCCATGGTCACCAAGTGAGAGCAGCTGCTCTCAGCTTCGCGATCCACCCAAGAGATGACCGTCCTTAGTAACAGTTTGCAGACCCTGGTTCTCAGACAAGCAGTGAGCCATAGCAAGATAATAAACTCAAGGCTTGACATAGACAGAGGCATATTAACCCTGGCCCAGCACAGGGAACACAAGTGGGTTAACAACGATGGCAACAATGAAACTTCAAGCAAATGCACTGTTAAAACCCTTACATAATTGTAGCAGGCTTGGATTTCCTCTGCTTCGAGTGTTCTTGCCTCTTTGATAATCAGACAATCTAAAGAAAGGCATAGAATTTCAGGGGAGAATCTGCAGGCCAGGCTCACAATGAGGCCATTCACAGGGCTCTTTCGTTAGCCTGCACAGTATCGGCATCACGATTCATCCCTGGCTTCACTACAAGGCTCCATTTAAACCCAACCCAACTTGCAGACTTAACTGATCCAGGAATTACTCAATACAGCCCGCCAGCTACTGTAGCTTTTCCCCTTTGATAAGGGGTTTAACACAATGGGCTTCACAGTTCTTAAATGACTCCACTTTTTTCACCCTGTCTTTGAGATGTGGTGCTTATGTGACCTTTTGTTCTGAATAAAATTTCACGTGGTGTGACTATATTTTTTAAAACTACTACAGACACAATATTGACGCCTTACCCATGGAGGAAAGCTTTTAAAACCTTATAGATGGTATAGAAATGAAATTCATGTCATATTTACCCAGCTAACTTCACTCTATTACATTATTAGATATTATAAACTTGAAAATATTTTATTTTGGGGGTGATTTGATAAAGTTACAGGCAGTACTTCTGCATTTTTCATTGACTTTTGCAGGCTGCTGGTTGTCTTCTGGTTTGTGCAGTTTCTGCCTCCACAGTGCTAATAGACAGACAAGGGCACCCTCAGCAAGTTCCTGGTGGGGAGGGCAGTGGGGAGCCTGATTTCAGGGTGGGATACCATCAGGAATGAATATATTTGGCCACAAACCATTGGGAGTGCGGTTGGCCCCCATTGCACCTCAGAACTGTGAGTCTCAGACTTCCAGTGAAGACAAGTCATCAGAGTGATGGATAAAGCATGCAGGTGCCCGGGCCCCATGCTGAGTCTGACTCAATACGTCTGTGGTGGGGGCCTGAGGATTTGCATGGTTAACGAGCACGGTTGATTCTGTTATCAGACGCCACTAGGAACCATTACCCCAAATTCACCGGAGACTGTGGGAACTCAGGGACCCTTAGTAGGAGTGACTCCTGGTGGGATTTCCTGGGGCAATGCTGGGAGGGGAGGGCGCATCTGAAGGTCCAGCTAGCATCGCCTTCTGTTCCCTGTCTCTCCACAGCAGGGCAGCAGCTGCCCTAAGCATCCAGTTCCCAGGGACCTGCCTGCGGGCCTGTGTTTGGGCGTCTGAGAACGGCTTCCCACACCACCCACCCCCCAGCCCACTCTGCGCATTATCTGAATTTCCAAACAGTCATTATCTGTGGTATTTAATCCAAATTCGCTTCTCTACCCTCCTCCATTACCCCCTTATTAAAATAATTTTAGAGTTTTAGTAACAAAGGTCTTTTTCAAAGGAGTTCTGATTAGAAGTGGACTCTCAAGAAGCCTTTTGGGAATTACGGATATAGCATGTGTTTGCTTATTTCATGAAGTAAGATTTTTCCTTGAAGATAAGTCGATCTGATGATCAGGACACACAAGTGGTGGTGACTATTGACATTCATACACTTCACCTGCACTGCTGTTGTGTGTTCTGTTTGTAGAATCCACCCCCATACAGTTGGAGGGCTTTTTTATTATAAGAATTTTCAGCCTGACACAGAGCTAGAAAATACAGTTCCTGTATATACATCACCCAGTTCCCAGAGTTACCAAGATCTGTCCTACTTTTTGACAGCTATTTTTTTCCTGTTCTTAAATATTTAAAATTTTTTTATTTTTGTATTTTATATAGTTCTTTTTAAATTTATTTTTAATTGGAGTATAATGGCTTTACAATGTTGTGTTGGTTTCTGCTGTACAATGAAGTGAATCAGCTCTCTTGAGCCTTCCTCCCACCCCCCATCCTATCCCTCTAGGTCATCACAGACCACTGAGCTGAGCTTCCTGTGTCACACAGCAGCTTCCCACTAGCTCTCTGTTTTACACAGAGTAGTATATAAATGGGGGCTTCCCCAGTGGCTCAGGTGGTAAAGAATCCACCTGTAATGCAGGAGATGTGGGTTCTATCCCTGGGTTGGGAAGATCCCCTAGACAGGGAATGGCAACCCACTCCTGTATCCTTGCCTGGAGAATCCCATGCACAGAGGAGCATGGCAGGCTGCAGAGTCACAAAGAGTTGGACACGACTGAAGCGACCGAGCACACACCCTGTATATGCATCAGCGCTGCTTTCTCAGTTCCCTGCTCTGTTCACAGATCTGTGCTCTGCCTGTTCTTGAATGGTGCTGGTGGTTCAATGGTTCATTTTAGGAAGGACGCAAACACGAGATGCTTTGCTTGGGCCTAAGTGTGGTGACACTGCGTGGTAACATGAGGTTGTCCTTTTTAGGAATGTGTCCCGGAGAACCTGGAGCTGAAGCGGAAGCTGTTCGCTCAGCTGGACAAAATCGCCGATGACCACGTTGTCTTGAGCAGCTCCAGCTCATGCCTCCTGCCCTCCAAGCTTTTCGCCGCTTGGCGCACGTGAAGCAGTGCCTGGTGGCCCACCCCGTGAGTATGTCCAGCCTGGAAACCCAGCGAGTCTCATTTCGGTTTCCAGGAGCAATTCGTCTCGACGAACCTGCTTGTACTTTTTAACTGCTTTCCTTAGATGTAATTCATATATCACACAATTCAACTTGTACAGTCTAGTGGCTTTTTAGTATATTTAGCAAGTTGGATGTTATCATCATTTAAAAAAGAATTTTATCCAGAATTCCTTGAATTGTATCTTGTATCTCATGCATTGTAAGAAGGAATGAACAAATTTTACAGACTTCTGGCTTCAAGTCACTCCCTGTCACAGGCCTGGGGTACTGTGGTGAGGTCGGCTACCACCACCTGAGTTGATTTAGGACAGGTGGGGCATGTGCTCAGGTGGGGTGTGTGCTTGGGGTGGGTGTGAGGGTGTGGCTGCCGGAGGGGGAGCGACCAGGGCATAGTTGCAACTACAACCCGGGAAACAGGGAGGCCACGTGTGGTCTGCTAGCACGCAGACTGTGGTGGCATGTCTCCTGGCGTGGGGGGTCTGAGTGGGCAGAGGGAGGCCGGCTGCCAGGGTGGCCCGGGGGCAGCAGGGCTTAAAGGAAGTGTGGGCAGGAAGTCTGCAAGGCAGCCTGCGAGCGAGACTGAGACAGGAGTGAGCCAGATGCACAGAAAGATGCACAGATGCCTTTTACCTGTTTGTCCTGACCTGTCTTCTGCCCTCGGAGAAGGCAGTGGCACCCCACTCCAGTACTCTTGCCGGGGAAATCCCATGGACAGAGGAGCCTGGTAGGCTACAGTCCAAGGGGTTGCTAAAAGTCGGACACGACTGAGAGACTTCATTTTCACTTTTCACTTTCATGCATTGGAGAAGGAAATGGCAACCCACTCCAGTGTTCTTGCCTGGAGAATCCCAGGGACAGAGGAGCCTGGTGGGCTTCCGTCTGTGGGGTCGCACAGAGTCGGACACGACTGACGTGACTTAGCAGCAGCAGCAGCAGCAGTGTTCTGCCTTACAAGGCTCACAGCACTGCAGAGACCCCAAGCCCAACACCCTTGTCTTCCTGTAAAGAGAAGTTCATCACAGACAGACATGCTCCCAGTTCTTATAATTCTGATGTTTAAAAAGGCCAGAGGTCACACATCTCTGTAGGAACTCAGTGACTCCAGGCAGGGGGCCAGTGATTCAGCTGAGAATTGATTTATAGTTTATTTGAAGTAGGTGCTCCCCCAGGACAGGCTGGGAGCAGAGGAAATCTCCAAGGGGTGAGGGCCAGCTGCCCCTCCAGGCTGTTCCAGGGGAAATACGTCTTCTCTCTCCTGTGGAAGTCATTTTAAAATGGATGCCTCTTGTACTTTTTGGTAAATGTGAGATTTTTTACCCATTTTCACTCATACTCAGAGGAAAAACAACTTAAAATACAATATCGTTGAGAGAAAGAGTTAGCGAGCATGCATCTACTTAGTGGTGAGGGTCATTAGCAGCCTTTTGTCAAATAGCATTTTCTTTAGAGGTAGGAACTTGTCTTCCTGTAAAGAGAAGTTCATCACAGACAGACATGCTCCCAGTTCTTATAATTCTGATGTTTAAAAAGGCCAGAGGTCACACATCTCTGTAGGAACTCAGTGACTCCAGGCAGGGGGCCAGTGATTCAGCTGAGAATTGATTTATAGTTTATTTGAAGTAGGTGCTCCCCCAGGACAGGCTGGGAGCAGAGGAAATCTCCAAGGGGTGAGGGCCAGCTGCCCCTCCAGGCTGTTCCAGGGGAAATACGTCTTCTCTCTCCTGTGGAAGTCATTTTAAAATGGATGCCTCTTGTACTTTTTGGTAAATGTGAGATTTTTTACCCATTTTCACTCATACTCAGAGGAAAAACAACTTAAAATACAATATCGTTGAGAGAAAGAGTTAGCGAGCATGCATCTACTTAGTGGTGAGGGTCATTAGCAGCCTTTTGTCAAATAGCATTTTCTTTAGAGGTAGGAGAACTCTCTCTAAGAATCTTCAAGAAGGATTTCTCAAAGTAAACCAAGAAAACCAGAGCCAAGAAACCTCATGAAAACCAATGCTGGGCAGGCAAGCCGTCCCACCGTGGGCAGACTCTCTTCCTGTCTCAGATGACTCTTGGTGCTGAGGCTCTCGGGCGTTGCCTGTGTGACTCATGGGTGAGATTTGATTGAGGGAGCCAATGTTTGAGGCTCAGCATGGAGACATTAAGGGAGTTCCAGGTTTGGGGAAGATACTGCCCATAGCACTGCCATTCTACCACATCGGTAGAATGGCAGTGACTCATGTGGGAAGAGGAGGCTGGGCGAAGGTGGGGAGAAGCCCGTGAGGGCTGGACAGCTGGTGGCAGAGCCCCGGGAGGTCAGTGGTAAACTTGCAGGAGGCCCACTGGCACCCGCGAGCTGGAACCTCAGGGTTGGTTACAATTCCTGTGTTCTGCGCCCAAGTTCTTTCTTTTCTCCCGTCTTTGCAAGCGACTTTATTCCTCCAGTTTCTTGTCATTGGATGGGCCCCTCATTCCCGTGTTGAACCTGCCCCCAACCCACCCTGACCATTCAGGATTGTGAGTGATACCCCGCATGCCAGAGCTGTCTTCCTAACTCTTTCCGGCTGTCTCTCTCCCAAGGTCAACCCACCATATTATGTGCCGCTGGTGGAGCTGGTCCCACACCCAGAGACGGCCCCCGAACTAACTGCTAACACTACTAACCAACCACTAACATTACCTACTAACTACTAACACCACTAACCAACCACTAACACTACCAACCAACTACTAACACTATAACCAACCACTAACACTACCAACTAAGTACTAACACTACTAACTACTAGCACCACCAACTAACTACTAGCACCACTAACTATTAAACTAGTAACTACCTACTAACAATACTACCGAGAGCAGCAGGCAGCAGAGCGCCCTCCAGAGGTCTCGGAGGCCCCACTGCGGGTCTGTGGGTTTCTTCTGCCTTTGACTCAGTGCTGACACCTGGAGGCCAACTTGGGCTCCTGTCCTTCCCTTTCTTCTCTGATGGTTGACTCTACGCACCTTCCCCTGTTTTAGTGTGCCGCCTTGAAGCATACTCTCTGACCTGAATTCCGTTCCTCATCCCGAGGAAGTAAGGATTCTTCTGATCTGCGGAGACGTTTCTCTAACTCCAGATCCCCTTACACTTTTTTCCTTCCATTAAGTAAACCTCACTATTCATATTTAAAGACTGCATGCATGCTTATCCACTCAGTCATGTCCGACTCTGTGGGATCCTGATTGTAGTCCGCCAGGCTCCTCTGACCATGGAGATTTTTCAGGCAAGAATACTACAGTCGGTTGCCATTTCCTCCTCCAGGGGATTTTCCCCACCCAAGGATCGAACCCATGTCTCCTGCATTGCAGGTGGATTCTTTATCCATTAGCCACCAAGGAAGCCCAATATATGCTTCTATTTGCAGTGCAAACCAACCTCATGTGGGGTTGTGCAGGAGAGCTGAGCCTTTTTCTCAATTTCTTGAGAAAATTATTCTCAGATGAAATTAATTGGCCCTTATCTGCACAGGAATTGATAGTCAAAGATCTAGTGGTAAGAGGATACCTGGTTCATCTTTCTCAGAAATACTAGCATGGGCAAGACCAACTCTAAGCCACCCCAAAGTCATGTTATCTGGATACTGCTGTGAGTCTGGGATAAATTCAGGTAGAGGTGGGTGAGTTAGAGTATCAAGAATGAGGTGAAAGACCTTGGGAGCTTATTAGAACAGGCAAGAACCAATGAAATCAAGTAAATAAGTCTGAAGGACTGATACTGAAGCTGAAACTCCAATACTTTGGCCACCTGATGTTAAGAAATGACTCATCAGAAAAGACCCTGATGCTGGGAAAGATTGAAGGCAGGGGGAGAAGGGGACGACAGAGGATGAGATGGTTGGATGCCATCACCGACTCGATGGACATGAGGTTGAGTAAACTCCAGGAGTTGGTGATGGACAGGGAGGCCTGGCATGCTGCAGTCCATGGGGTTGCAAAGAGTCGGACATGACTGAGCAACCGAACTGAACTGACGTATGAACCACAATGAATGAGAAAGGCAAAGACCAGAGCTTGAAAAGCTATATGAAACATTAGTCCTGACCTTAGCTCAGATCAATGAGGGAAGACTATAAATAGGCAGAACGGAATTGTTCAGGTCAGAGGCATAAAGATTACAAAGCAAGCACGGAACAAGAGGCTGGTAAGAATGAATAAGAGGGAGACTGCAACCTTAAAAGAGAGTCAGAGGTTTGTTTTCATATGGTACCAACTACCGAGTGCTGAGATATTGAAGGTAACTTCACTACAATATGATTCAGAAAAATATTCCCTATGACTCAATTTCCTTAGTGCTTTAAAAACACTTACCCCATACAGCTTTTTTAAAATGTCATAAGGTCTCACAGAGAACGAAATTACAAAACAAATTTGTGGAAATTGTAAGGCATTCCTTAGAATGCCTACACTTTCAGGAAAAATTAAACATAACTTTTCTTAGGAAAATGCACTGATTAAAACCCAGCCATGATTCTAAGCTTCAATCAACGACTTGGTTGCTAATAGATTCAGTGGTTCTCAACCAAGGGTGATGGCATAGGGCTTCGGGGGGCAGAGCAGACACACTTGTGAAAATTAAAAACACTCATGTCCAGTCTACTTGTACCCACCTACTTGGAAGGGTCAGGGGGAGGAAAGGACAGAGGCAGCTACACTTAAAAAAACAAAAATCTTTCCCAGGTGATTTGACACATAGCGGCAAACACATTTTTCCATTGAAGAAATGTTGAATTATGGTGAGTAGCTAAAAGTAAAATGTACTCAATGATCAGTTCAGTTCAGTTGCTCAGTCATGTCCGACACTTTGCGACCCCATGAATTGCAGCACGCCAGGCCTCCCTGTCCAACATCAACTCCTGGAGTTCACTCAAACTCATGTCCATTGAGTCGGTGATTGCCATCCAGCCATCTCATCCTCTCTCGTCCTCTTCTCTTCTCATCTTCAATCTTTCCCAGCATCAGGGTCTTTTCAAATGAGTCAATTCTTAACATCAGGTGGCCAAAGTATTGGAGTTTCAGCTTCAAAATCAGTGCTTCTAATGAACACTCAGGACTGATTTCCTTGAGGATGGACTGGTTGGATCTCCTGGCGGTCCAAGGGACTCTGAAGAATCTTCTCCAACACCACAGTTCAAAAGTATCAATTCTTCGGTGCTCAGCCTTCTTCACAGTCCAACTCTCACATCCATACATGACCACTGGAAAAACCATAGCCTTGACTAGGTGGACCTTTGTTGGCAAAGTAATATCTCTGCTTTTTAATATGCTATCTAGGTTGGTCATACCTTTTCTTCTAAGGAGTCAGCGTCTTTTTATTTCATGGCTGCAGCCACCATCTGCAGCTATTTTGGAGCCCAAAAAATAAAGTCTGACACTGTTTCCACTGTTTCCCAATCTATTTCACATGAAGTGATGGGACCAGATGCCATGATCTTCGTTTTCTGAATGTTGAGTTTTAAGCCAATTTTTTCACTCTCCTCTTTCACTTTCATCAAGAGGCTCTTTAGTTCTTCTTCACTTTCTGCCATAAGGGTGGTATCATCTGCATATCTGAGGTTATNTGTTGATTTGATGTGTACTTTTTTTTAACCAGGACTTTTAGGAACATGAAAATGTGTGTGTGTTTATATATTTTAAAAATAATTTATGCTTCTCGAAGACCATTGGCTCAGCTAACATTAGAATAGTGTAACAACCTTTGTGCACACAGTGCAGATGCTGCTGTGGACTTAAGTATTCACAACCTAAAAGTTGAGAGTTATGTTTTATTTGGTGGGCATGTTTCGGACTTCAAGCCCAGGAGACAGCATCTCAGGTAACCCTGAGAGAACAGCTCCAAGGAGGCAGGGGAGCAACCAGCTTATATAGAAATTTTACAATAAAGGCAGATAGTCTGAACATCAGATGATGATTGTTAATGAAAGAAAACCAGATAAACCAGGTTAACAAAGTTAGCACTTTTCTACGTATGGGAACATGCAAAGAGTCGGGGCTCACTGAAATCTTGCCTTTGATACGCATCTTGGCTATCAGTAGTCAGTATCTTGTGTCTTCACATCCAGAGCTTCCTCAGGGCTCACCATGGGGAATGGCTACAGTCTGGTGTCTGATAGATGGCAGGTATTTTTTCCTTCCTGAGTTCCCTCAGGGCTCAACCAGCTCACCATCAGTAGTGGCAGCAATTGCTAATGGCTGTGGCATCCTTGTTTACTGATTTAGCAGGAAGTTATTGACTATGCCGAAGTCTTTGACTGTGTGGATCACAACAAACTGTGGAAAATTCTGAAAGAGATGGGAATTCCAGACCACCTGACCTGCCTCTTGAGAAATCTGTATGCAGGTCAGGAAGCAATAGTTAGAACTGGACATGGAACAACAGACTGGTTCCAAATAGGAAAAGGAGTATGTCAAGGCTGTAATATGCTGTTTAGGTTGGTCATAACTTTTCTTTCAAGGAGCAAGCATCTTTTTATTTCTTGGCTGCAATCACCATCTGCAGTGATTTTGGAGCCCCCCAAAATAAAATCTGACACTGTTTCTACTGTTTCCCCATCTATTTCCCATGAAGTGATGGGACCAGATGCCATGATCTTCATTTTCTGAATGTTGAGCTTTAAGCCAACTTTTTCACTCTCCTCTTTCACTTTCATCAAGAGGCTCTTTAGTTCCTCTTCACTTTCTGCCATAAGTGTGGTATTATCTGCATATCTGAGGTTATTAATATTTCTCCCGGCAATCTTGATTCCAGCTTGTGCTTCATCCAGGCCGGCATTTCACATGGTGTACTCTGCATAGAAGTTAAACAGGCAAGGTGACAATATACAGCCTTGACGTACTCCTTTTCCTATTTGGAACCAGTCTGTTGTTCCATGTCCAGTTCTAACTGTTGCTTCCTGACCTGCATACAGATTTCTCAAGAGGCAGGTCAGGTGGTCTGGAATTCCCATCTCTTTCAGAATTTTCCACAGTTTGTTGTGATCCACACAGTCAAAGACTTCGGCATAGTCAATAACTTCCTGCTAAATCAGTAAACAAGGATGCCACAGCCATTAGCAATTGCTGCCACTACTGATGGTGAGCTGGTTGAGCCCTGAGGGAACTCAGGAAGGAAAAAATACCTGCCATCTATCAGACACCAGACTGTAGCCATTCCCCATGGTGAGCCCTGAGGAAGCTCTGGATGTGAAGACACAAGATACTGACTACTGATAGCCAAGATGCGTATCAAAGGCAAGATTTCAGTGAGCCCCGACTCTTTGCATGTTCCCATACGTAGAAAAGTGCTAACTTTGTTAACCTGGTTTATCTGGTTTTCTTTCATTAACAATCATCATCTGATGTTCAGACTATCTGCCTTTATTGTAAAATTTCTATATAAGCTGGTTGCTCCCCTGCCTCCTTGGAGCTGTTCTCTCAGGGTTACCTGAGATGCTGTCTCCTGGGCTTGAAGTCCGAAACATGCCCACCAAATAAAACATAACTCTCAACTTTTAGGTTGTGAATACTTAAGTCCACAGCAGCATCTGCACTGTGTGCACAAAGGTTGTTACACTATTCTAATGTTAGCTGAGCCAATGGTCTTCCAGAAGCATAAATTATTTTTAAAATATATAAACACACACACATTTTCATGTTCCTAAAAGTCCTGGTTAAAAAAAAGTACACATCAAATCAACACAATTAGACCAGACTTGGTTAAAGATTTTTTATAATAGCTGTACAAGTCAAAAAGGTGGCAGGATAATATTAGCTTTAATTTGAATAACAGTAACAAACATTTCTACAGAAATAACAGCCCCTCAAACACTTTGCATATACATTTAATCATTGCAAAGCCCTATGAAACAGAAACCATCCTTTAGAGACAAAAGTATAAGCCCAACACAGCTTAAGTGATTTACCCATAACTAGTGAGCGGATCAGTTATTTTAAATTCTGTGATGTCTTCACTAAATATTAACACGTTAGCTTCCTTACATGAACATGTATCTGATAACTGATAAATTTTACAATCTAAAAATAAAATGCTATAAAAACATCTGCCCTCTTGTATTCAGAGTTGCAACAGCAGTTTAAAAAGGAAAAAAAGACACTGCACCCCAGAGGTCAAAAGCAATTTGGAAGGCTCAAAATTTCTTAGATAAATGTAAATTCCACTATACAAAGCCTATAAGTCAAGTGCTCATTTTTTCGCATATTATATTTTAAAAGCAACACAAAAAACTTCTTTTCTTTGAAAAAAAAAAATTTAAGAAATAACAGCTGTTGATTAAGAATCAGAGTTAAACCAGTAGAGGTCAGTGTCCTGGAGAAGAAAAACGCATGAGCTGCTGAAATGCAGAGAAACTGCATTTGTCGCCCCCGCAAAGTCCTGGGGTGAAGAAGAAAACCAACCCAGCATGGCCCAGGCCACTTGGCCACGTCCTGTTTTCTTCTCCCCTGGCCTCTTCTTCCCCCCCAAGTTCTCAGCAGTAGGCAGAAACACTGGGGAGAAGCAGTGCTCATCTCAAAACTAGCAAAATGAGGCCCCCCTAGTGGGGCTCAGTCAGTTAACAGCTGGGCTATTTTGAAAATACCTTGGACACAGCTGACCACATTTCAACAAGTAAAAATTACTTTAAAATATGGTCCTGAAATATTATTCCTTAGACCGAAAAAAATTTTTTTAAGATTAAAATAGATGTTAGATAAATTGTGCATTTATCAAAAACTCCCCTATCATCAGAGCTGGTTGGCTCCATGCCTGAGCTCTAAACACAGACAGAAGAAACTGCATTTTATCTTACTTAGCATCTGCCCCAGGGCCAAGCCCCATGTGAGGCCCCCAACTGGTGCTCCTCATTTGTGACATACAAGAAAGACCGGTCAAAAATTCCTCCCTCTGGTCACCCGTCCTAGTCAGGAAGTCTCTATTTATACCTGCACAGACTCACGCAGAAGGGAGCAACTGAGTTAGGCTGACACCGAAAAATCTGTACACTGTGCTGAGATGATGGGAAGGGACTACAAATCTTTCCCTTCTCAGTGCCAGTATCCACTGATACTCCAAAGAAATAAGAAAGGGAATGGTATTCCCAGGCTGCCTCCCATCCCCTGCCCCCACAAGTTATTTCAAAGAACTGAATCTAGCACATGTCTGAGCTACAACCTCAGCCAGGACAGGTGTGTGCTCCTCACAGCCAGCTCCCAGCTCAGCAGCCATTATGATCACACAGAGGGGTACAATCAAGTGTGTGTGTGTGTGTGTTGGGGGAGGGGTGCTTCCTTTATGAGATTTTTGTAGGTTTCTGTTTGACTTTCTTGTTTTGACCAGTGCTAATACCCAAAAGAGGTGGCAAGAATACACAGAGGAACTGTACAAAAAAGATCTTCATGACCTGAATAATCACGATGGTGTGATCACTCATCTAGAGCCAGACATCCTGGAATGTGAAGTCAAGTGGGCCTTAGGAAGCATCACTACGAACATAGCTAGTGAAGGTGATGGAATTCCAGTTGATCTATTTCAAATCCTGAAAGATGATGCTGTGAAAGTGCTGCACTCAATGTGCCAGCAAATTTGGAAAACTCAGCAGTGGCCACAGGACTGGAAAAGGTCAGTTTTTATTCCAATTCCAAAGAAGGGCAATGGCAAAGAAGGCTCAAACTACTGCACAATTGCACTCATCTCACATGCTAGTAAACTAATGCTCAAAATTCTCCAAGCCAGGTTTCAGCAATACGTGAACCGTGAACTTCCTGATGTTCAAGCTGGTTTTAGAAAAGGCAGAGGAACCAGAGATCAAATTGCCAACATCTGCTGGATCATCGAAAAAGCAAGAGAGTTCCAGAAAAACATCTGTTTCTGCTTTATTGACCATGCCAAAGCCTTTGACTGTGTGGATCACTATAAACTGTGGAAAATTCTGAAAGAGATGGGAATACCAGACCACCTACCCTGCCTCTTGAGAAATCTGTATGCAGGTCAGGAAGCAACAGTTAGAACTGGACATGCAACAACAGACTGGTTCCAAATAGGAAAAGGAGTACGTCAAGGCTGTATACTGTCACCCTGCTTATTTAACTTCTATGCAGAGTACATCATGAGAAACGCTGGGCTGGAAGAAACACAAGCTGGAATCAAGATTGCCGGGAGAAACATCAATTACCTCAGATATGCAGACGACACCACCCTTATGGCAGAAAGTGAAGAGGAACTAAAAAGCCTTATGCTAGTAAACTAATGCTCAAAATTCTCCAAGCCAGGTTTCAGCAATACGTGAACCGTGAACTTCCTGATGTTCAAGCTGGTTTTAGAAAAGGCAGAGGAACCAGAGATCAAATTGCCAACATCTGCTGGATCATCGAAAAAGCAAGAGAGTTCCAGAAAAACATCTGTTTCTGCTTTATTGACCATGCCAAAGCCTTTGACTGTGTGGATCACTATAAACTGTGGAAAATTCTGAAAGAGATGGGAATACC
Source organism: Aepyceros melampus (assembly GCA_006408695.1). Taxonomy (NCBI): domain Eukaryota; kingdom Metazoa; phylum Chordata; class Mammalia; order Artiodactyla; family Bovidae; genus Aepyceros; species Aepyceros melampus. The sequence goes on along the minus strand of SJXQ01000679.1, from coordinate 223,088 downwards.
AGACCACCTACCCTGCCTCTTGAGAAATCTGTATGCAGGTCAGGAAGCAACAGTTAGAACTGGACATGCAACAACAGACTGGTTCCAAATAGGAAAAGGAGTACGTCAAGGCTGTATACTGTCACCCTGCTTATTTAACTTCTATGCAGAGTACATCATGAGAAACGCTGGGCTGGAAGAAACACAAGCTGGAATCAAGATTGCCGGGAGAAACATCAATTACCTCAGATATGCAGACGACACCACCCTTATGGCAGAAAGTGAAGAGGAACTAAAAAGCCTCTTGATGAAAGTGAAAAGAAAGAAAAGAAAGAAAGTCACTCAGTTGTGTCCGACTCTTTGAGACCCCATGGATGTAGCCTACCAGACTGTTCCATCCATGAGATTTTCCAGGCAAGAATACTGAAGTGGGTTACCATTTCCTTCTCCAGGGGATCTTCCTGACCCAGGGGTTGAACCCAGGTCTCTCGAATTGTAGGCAGACGCTTTACCATCTAAGCCACCAGGGAAGTGAAAAAGGAGAGTGAAAAAGTTGGCTTAAAGCTCAACATTCAGAAAATGAAGATCATGGCATCCAGTCCCATCACTTCATGGGAAATAGATGGGGAAACGTGGAAACAGTGTCAGACTTTATTTTTCTGGGCTCCAAAATCACTGCAGATGGTGACTGCAGCCATGAAATTCAAAGACACTTAATCCTTGGAAGAAAAGTTATGACCAACCTAGATAGCATATTCAAAAGCAGAGGCATTACTTTGCTGACTAAGGTCCGTCTAGTCAAGGCTATGGTTTTTCCTGTGGTCATGTATGGATGTGAGAGTTGGACTGTGAAGAAGAATGAGCGCCGAAGAATTGATGCTTTTGAACTGTGGTGTTGGAGAAGACTCTTGAGAGTCCCTTGGACTGCAAGGAGATCCAACCAGTCCATTCTGAAGGAGATCCACCCTGGGATTTCTTTGGAAGGACTGATGCTAAAGCTGAAACTCCAGTACTTTGGCCACTTCATACGAAGAGTTGACTCATTGGAAAAGACTCTGATGCTGGAGGGGCAGGAGGAGAAGGAGACGACAGAGCATGAGATGGCTGGATGGCATCACTGACTCGATGGGCGTGAGTCTGAGTGAACTCTGGGAGTTGGTGATGGACAGGGAGACCTGGCGTGCTGCGATTCATGGGGTCACAAAGAGTCGGACACAACTGAGCGACTGAACTGAACTGAACTGAATACTCAGATGCTGCCACTGGAGTTAAGTTGGACACGGTTGTTGAAGTGTGTATCTGCCCACATGTCTGTGTGTGTGTGCACGTTTATACAGAGATATACAGCCAGGCACCACACCAGGTCCACCCTTCCACATCCTATCCAGGAATATACCCTCTGTTCTACATTCTAGCCGTCTTTAAGTCCACTTATCCTGGCGGGGAGAATGAACTACCGAGACGGGAACAACTTGCATTTTCTAAAACTATTAAAATCTTCGAAGTTAGGAATTCTGCCCCACAAGTGCACTTGCACATTCAATCAATTACCTCTTTTTTTTTTTTTTTTTTTTAAGGTTTGGTGATGCTGAGTCTTCATTGCCGTGGGCGGGCTTTTCTCTAATTGTGGCAATCAGGGGCTTTGCTTGTTGCAGAGAACAGGCGCGTGGGCTTGGTTGGTTCGCAGCATGTGGGATCTTCCTAGACCTGGGATGGAACCCAAGTCCCCTGCATTGGCAGGAGGAATTTTAACCACTGGACCACCAGGGAAGTCCAATCATTGACTTTTTGATAATTAATTCATTCAACAATCATTTTATTAAAAACTTGTATGGATGTGAGAGTTACTCCCAAAACAAGGCTAAGTGCTAAAGAATTGATACTTTCAAACTATGGTGCTGGAGAGAAGACTCTTGAGAGGCCCTTGGACAGCAAGGAGATCAAACCAGTCAATCCTAAAGGAAATCAACCCTGAATAATTCACTGGAAGGACTATTGCTGAAGCTGGTGTTTCAGTGCTTTAGCCACCTGATACAAAGGGCTGCCTCACTGTAAAAGACCCTGATGCTGGGAAAGACTGAAGGCAAAGGAGAAGGCGGTGGCAGAGGGTGAGACGGACATGAATTTGAGCAAACTCCAGGGGATAGTCGGGGACAGAGGAATCTGGCGCGCTATAGTCCATGGGGTTGCAAAGAGTCAGACATGACTTAGCTACTGAGCAACAACAACAAAAGGGACTAGTACGTGAAATGCACAAAAACAACTGCCAGCTGTGCACTAAGCTTCACGGTAGGGAGAAGCCCGTGCACTGTTCCAGGAGCATCGCGAGCATCTTACTCTGAGGACAGAGCTGAGTCAGGGGACGGTGGATGAAGCTTTCGAGGGCTATGCCACCCTGAAGAGTCTGGATTCTTACTTTGAGAATGCTGGGAAGCTGATGGAGGGTGAGCAGCCCGCCACAAACTCCGAATATTTTTGTTTGTTCAGGAGAAGCCTGGAGAAGCCTGCTTGCCCTAAAGTAACCACACTGGAGGATGTGGTCAGAACAACAAACAAAAAAGGAGGATGCCTTGGAGGAGAGAGGAGGTCAGAAGCACTGCGTGGGGAAGATCCCCTGGAGAAGGGCATGGCAACTCACTGCAGTGTTCCTGCCTGGGAAACCCCACGGACAGAGGAGCCTGGCGGGCTCTAGTTCATGGGGCTGCACAGACACAGACTGGACACACACCATGCCAGGAAATGCTGGAGAAGCAACTGGCCCCGGGGCTGTCCTTCGGGGCTGGCCCCGGAGGTGGCTGCTGTGTGTGGTGGTGCCATGTCTTCAATAAGTGATTCCTGTGGAGGGCAATGCTGACTTCATCTGGAACTTGCTGAGCCTGCAGACTGAATTAGTGAACCACCTACCTGCCTGCCTGCAGTCCAGTGCGAGACCTGAGCTGAAAGATTAAGATCTGGGAGTCACTGCACACAAGCAGTAGGTAAGTCATCCGTGAAGAAAAAGAAGAGGGCTAAAGACAAAGCCCCGACTAACACCAGAAGTTAAGCGGTGCAGAACCAAAAAGGACCCGTGAAGACCTCAGTGAGGGCTACCAGGGAGGCAGGAGAAAACCCTTTACTTCTCAGAACCCGCACGTGTCCTAATTTTTTGGTCCAGAAAATAAGGTCACTATAAACATACCTAAGACTGAACCAAATTCACAGTGCCCACAATAAAAAACCATCTATATAGGTCACTTTTCTGAAGGAAGAGGGAAGATTGGAGGTGGTGACAACCAGGAGACCACAGGTTGCTAAGCTACTGGGTAAAATAAGACGGGGCGTCTACCCATGTCGAAATCCAGGCTTTTAAGAATGTGCCCTAGAATGATGCAACCTTCATTAGTTACCATAGCGATGAGCTTCATTTCCCTGGGGGACAATTGTTATTTTTGCCACCATTTGGGGTGGAGGTGCGGGGAGTGAATCCTACTGTGTTTTGAAGACCCTGAATTTTCAGGAATTACTTTTCTACTAGATCACACATTACAACCTCCTTACTAACAAAGGCAATCCCTATCAATCTGCAAACTAAGAGAACTTTGAGCAGTGGGATGTGAGTCAATGTCTTTTTGTAGTTTTCACAGTGACTTGCTTCAAGGGGAAAAAAAAGTGCCTCTAATGCAGAGAGAATGTCATGGAGATTCTTGGAAAACAGAGCTGAAAGATTTTTTTTTTTCTATGATTATTCGTAGTAAGAACTGACTATGACATTCTCATTATATGCATTCAGATCACATGGAGTAAAGAAACTAAATCAAATCTTTTACAAAACACTGTGTATTTCTGTATGGAGGGTTTTTCCCAGGATAGACAGAGGCTGCTGTGTGGACTGAATGAAGGCGGCTGGGGGATTTCAGAGACAGGGGCTCAAGCTGGGAGCTCTCCAGATTCTAGACCACAGTGCCAGGCAGCTCAGTTCCAAGTATTAACCAGCTCACTACACTGGACCTAAACAACTCTGCTGAACCACAGACACTTGGGACTTCTTTTCCCACGGCTGTAGGAACCTAGCAATCAGCAGCTGGAGAAGAGATGTGGCTATTTTATAGTTCAACACCTTGAGCTTTGAAAGGTACTCCTGCTTTAAAAACAAAACAGTCATTCCAATCATTTACAGCCTCGTGTTTCATCAAGGGGTGCTAACCACAGCCATTCCCCCCAGGGCATTTTAATCAGCTGGATAATTTCTCTTCAACCAAAGGTCACCAAAGCCTTTACATTTAAAGTTTTAAAAGTCATGACCAAATGGCAATATCTTCATTGGTTTTTGTGTGTGTGTGTGTGCTAGTCGTGTTCGACTATTTGCCACCCCTTGAACTGTAGCCCACCAGGCTCCTCTGTCCATGGGATTTTTCAGGCAAGAATACTGGAGAGGGTTGCCATTTCCTTCTCCAGGGGATCTTTCCAACCCAGGGATCAAACCCAGGTCTCCTAGATCTCCTGTCATTGTTTTTTAAAAATCTATAAAATGAAATCTCCAAGTGAGATGAAACAAACCCAGATGTCAGAGGAGAGATTACAAACACACATGAAATACAGGTAATTGTTATCTTTATCAATCAGTAGTAAGAGTCTTGAGAGAAACAAGCCCCTAATTCTGAGTCCTTTTATTACTGATAAATCCTATTCTGTGCCTGCAAATAGTTTACTTGCAGTGGAGACTTGTTTTGCATATTTTGTTTTCTTGGTAATTTAACTCACTGGCTAATGTTTAAGCACAGCCTTCCTGCCCTGGCACAGTTGTGGGTTTTACCATTCTCAAAACTCCTTCCCCATAACAACTGTTACCTGGCTATCTGCTCTCCCATGTGAGCATGACTCCCCTACAAGCCTTTGGGACTCCTGGGCAAAATTAAGCTCCAGAATCACACCGTATCTTGCCAATGTAAGGACAGTTACATTAGCCGTCAATGCCGGTGAGCAAGTCCTTTGCCCCACTGGACAAGGAATTTCTTAAAGACTTCAAAATGTTTGTCTTTAAATATTTTTATCTTTGATTTTCTTAATACCTACAGTACTTTAATTTTGAATACATACAGTACTTAGCATAAGAGAGATGGCTTGGAAAATGTCATAAAGATACATTAAAGAAAAAAAAGAGAAAAAAATGAACCATTCCCAGTGCGATGGTGAAGAACAGCCCACAGGGAAGCACCAGGAATGCCCCAGAGCTCAGAGGCTGGACAGTTTCTGGATATTAGTTAGCATCAGAGATCCCATCCGCTCCTAAGTCACAGCCCCTCACAGGACAGAGATTTGTGAGAAGCCTTGAGCAGTTGGTTTGAGCAAGTCAACAATACGACAGTGTTCGTCAATATCACTCATGAGGAGGCATGTGATGGAATCACTAGAGGAACAATATAGAATTAAATATAGTTCTTGACTGTGCACGCAGTGGGAAGGCGTGGTCTTTGTCATCCCACTCACCACTCTCTTCCTACAGCCAACACGTGACAAACGCTCAACCGGGACTTAATGACTGAAAGAGCTCAGGATGCCCCTGGCTGGTGCCCCTCTGAATCTGTAGAAAGATGAATTACTCCCTTTCAAGGCAGCCACAGGTAGAAAAATGGCCAAGAATTTTACACCTGAAAGACACAGCAGAGGGACTTCCCTGGTGGTCCTGAGGCTAAGAGTACCAGTGCAGGGGCCCTGGGTTAGATCCCACATGCTGCAATGGAAGATCCTGCGTGCCACAGTGAAGACAGAGACTTCTCATGCAGCCCAATAAAGAAAAATAATTTTAAAAATTTTACAAACAAACAAAACACATCAGAGCTGGAGGAGGGGAGGGTGGGGAGTTACTGCTCAACAGGTACGGAATTTCCCTTTGGGAAAGGGATCGTAACGATGGCCGCACAACATGTGAATACACTCAATGCCCCTGAATTGTATACTTATGTGCTAAATAGACGAATGGTTGTCTATTAATATTTTCCACAATAAACAAAGAAAACAATTTTTTTTAAGCTTTAAAAAGAGAAACACAGCAGAAAGACTCGCTCTCAGAAACTGTAGTCTTCATACAGTGGCCGGCGTCACAGCAATTAGATCATTGGACAGATTGGCTTTACTTAGAACAGGTCTGCAGAGGGCGTCTTGGCCAAGAACGTGTGAAAGGAAAACACTTGCTCATCCAGCAGGGTAGGGCAGAAGGGTACCCTTCCAAGATTCAACTTAAACTCAGGGTTTGGAAGAATTAGTCTTGATAACCTATGAAAAAAGTAACACAGGAGAGTTTCTGAACCAGGAGTAAGTAGGTAAAGTTACCTAGTTATCTAAAGTTAGATAATGACAGGGGAGTGTTTTTCAAAAGACTGCTTTGGCAGTGAGCAGCCTGGATTAGACAGGAGAAAAATTAAAGGCTGGAAGACCAGTGAGAGCCTGTTATGGAGATCTACATATTAAAATACAGTGGTGTCAGGGGAATAAGGGCAATAAAGAGGAAGAATCAAATCCTAGATACATGACTAAGGAGGAATCAACAAGGGAAGGAGAAGGAGTCAAAGGTGACAACATTTCTAGCCGGAGAGAAAGCTGATGATGAAGGCAGATTGCGACAGATGCCACTAGCCAGTATTTTATTCTTTTATTTTTGGCTGTACCACAGTGGCTTGTGCAATCTTAGTTCTCTGACCAGGAACCCAGGCCCCAAAACTCTAATAAGGGAGTTTTAAGTTAAAGTTTTTAACCTTAAAAGTTCCTTTTGAATCTTGGAGATCTTAAGTTATTTCCTTTCCTAGCTGAACTGATCAGATCATGATGGTGACTGTAACTCAGCTATTCTCCTATTTTCCTGATACCCTAGAACTTTAGACCAAAAAGAAAAAAAAGAAAAACTAAAATTCCATACCGTTTTACGGAAAAACCAGAATGAGCTTTCTGACCATCCCTATACATTTTTCAATACAATTTCTTATAATTCAACGGTGACTGGAAATTATCCTTGAATAAGAGGGACACAAGTTAAGCAGAACTTGGCCTTGGGAAGTAATTTCCACTAATGAATTAAATAGAGTACGGCAGAAAACATAAAGTCCATCCATTTTGTCTGCCTTTCTCTAATTCTCTTTATCCTTTACAAAACACCCTAAGATGAATGAAGCAAAACATAATCATTCCCAGTGACTATGTGAAGGTGCTAGGAATCTACAGGATTAAAGAATTGATGAAAGTCATAGAGGAAGACGGTGGGAAAAATCACATCAAAACTCTGTTGTCCTGGGGCTCCCCTGGCCATCTTGTGCTTCCAACACAGGGGAAATGGGCTCGATCCTTAGTCGGGGAACTAAGATCCCACGTAGGGTGTGGTGTGATCAAAAATATATATATATTAAATTTTAAAAATACTTAAACTCAGTGTGTGAGCCTTGTTTGGATACTGCTTTGAATAAATCAACCATAAATATATATATATTCAATTAGGGAAATCTGAATATATTAAATGAACATGTTAAATAATATTGCTGCTGCTGCTGCTAAGTTGCTTCAGTCGTGTCCAACTGTGTGCGACCCCATGGACTGCAGCCTACCAGGCTCCTCTGTCTGTGGGATTTGAAGGAATTATTAATTCAACTCTGTATGATAATCGTGTTGTGGAATGTAAAACAACTTATCATTTATGGCATTAACAGGTGAAACAAGACACTAATCCAGAATTCATTTAAAGTGAATTCCAGCATCCCTACCCAACAAAGGACGGAAGGTGGAGATGCACAACACAAGACTGGTAAAAGACTGATCACTCAACTAGACTCCAATAACACTTTTAAGAACAAATAAAATATGTGAGTTACCAAAAAAAAACAAAAAAAAGACTGAATATTGCAGCTGGGTGATGTACATTGTCATTTTCATGCGTTGTATATGTTTTAAACTGTCCGCAATAAATTATTATCAATCTTGAGGCCTTGACTCATAACAACAACTGTATATGACTGTATGTAACAGAAAGGCATGACATCCTCTGGGAACACAGAGAGATTATGACTAGAGAAACAGTAGTGCATATTAATTCAAGCAGAACTGAACACTTTCGTCATCCACTTGGCAATCTGTGCTGGTTTGATATCACTTGTAGGTATCAATAAATCACGTGCAAATGAAACACTTTTTATTTGCAGAGAATAGATAACAATTTGTGGATCTCTAAAATGAATGAACAACTTTGAAAAGTTATCCTGAATAGATATAAACGGTTGGGGCAAACTATTTAAACATATATACACTCAGAAGACATTGGTACAATATCTCAGAATAATTCTTCTAGAAAAGTTTTTCAGAGTTCTCATGTTAAATATTCTCAATATATAAATCACAGTTGCATATGTCAATGATAAAGGAGACAGTAATAGCATATGGACTGCTTTGAAGTTAGTAGAGTGGGTAAAATGTCTATTTTCTGTAGTGCTTAAGTGTATTTCATTAGGTGATTAAATTCTCCTCACTACTGGAAAACATTAAATGGCACAAATGAATTCAGATTCCACATTAAATAATCTACATTATATTTCAAACATCCATCTGCTATCCATTATGACAAAGAAACAAGTAGTCAGTTTCTGGATGGAATCATAAAAGCCCTTACAATCCAGGCTATTTTATAAAGTAACTAAGGCTACTCATACTTCTCACAAATTTTAAATGCATCTGACATGCTTTGTAGTAGTACAAAGGAGGGATAAAACAGGAAAATCAAAAAGACAATGATACTACATCTTTACTCTGTCAGGTCAAATAAACATACAACAGTAGCTACTGCCCTCTACAATTCTGCTTGATGGAAAGTGATGATTTAGCATGGATGGTTAAAAATTCTCATGCTCTCTTGAAAAACCAAAGTATACAGATATCCTCTCTTCCTATAATCAACCTTTCTTCCCGTGGGCTTTTGAGATACATAATGTATACTCATGAATGTTAATAAATCCCATAAATCAAAATCACATTAACTTTCCTTTCATATTAAACCTTCCCCATAAGCTTCTGCAGAATTTCCTTGATGTATCAAAGTATATGGTATAAAAAGGTGTAGATGAACCTCAAACAGCAAAATTTCTTTATATGTTGGTTGAAGAAACATCTATTACCGGAAGTCATTCACTATAGCTTGGCTGCCCTTGGAAAACATGCTGGATTTAAGCAATGCCAATAGAAAAGCTTACATGGAAACTAATGAAATAAAGAGAGCAAGCCAGAAAACAGAACCTTCTGTTTACCAGTCAACCCTCAGTTTTGCTTTTGTGGGAGAGAAGTGAGGTAAAATAACAGCTGAAATGAAATTCTTTTCCGAAATTTTTTTAAGAATTCATTAATTTGCAAAAAGATACTGAAATTCGTAAGAATCTTGAACTAAGGCTAGCATAACATGTAGATCTTCCACCAAAAGGCATTCTGTAAAGCAAGCATGCTATGTAAAACTAATCCCTACAAAAATAAAAGTCTGAAAAGGTTAGCAGAACCCAGTATTTTTACTAGCCATCATTCTCCCAAGGACTTATATCTGTAATAAAATGAATGAAATCAGCATTTTCTGACTCACACAGCTTTTCATGAATGAGTACTTAAGTGTGAAGATGGATTAACTCTCTGATCTCATTTTAATGAGTTTCTCTTTGTCTTTGAGGGACTACACTGCACAGGTGCTCAATCACTCTACACTAGAGTCATTTAAATCAATCCATATAAGAGTTTGGAGAACTGAGCTGACTTACACTTACTTAGTTATACTAAATTGGCCAAAATTTAAAGTCAGAGAATAATTTAAATTATGTAAAGTTACCTCTTCCATCCAGTCGGCTGCTAATTCCTGCCAATTTTCCTTAGTGGAACTAAAGTCTTCTCTCTGCTGTCTACACTGCTCTTCCATCCAATACACTGCTAAACCCTGTCAATCCTACCTCCTTAATGTAACTAACACCCGTTGTCTCCATCAGTTCAGTTCAGTCGCTCAGTCATGTCCGACTCCTTTCGACCCCATGAATCGCAGCACGCCAGGCCTCCCTGTCCATCCAACTCCCGGAGGTCACTCAGACTCACGTCCAGTCAGTGATGCCATCCAGCCATTGTCTCTCTACTATCTATAATATCGGCTTGGTCGCACTTGCACTGATACCCTCGAGAAACTCCTCCCTGGTCTCCTCCTGTTTCTCCCTTCTCTAATCCCTTCAACCCAGCACTGAAATCAACTTTCTAAAATGCAAACCCAATTATGTCACAACCTTAAAGATGTGGGGATCAAGTCCGGTTCTATGGTCTAACAGGTCTTCCAGGATCTGACCCCTGTCCCTTTCGCTGGCCCATCTGTCTAATACCCTACCAAACTGTTCTCAGTCCTCTAACTCACTAACCTGAAAGGGTGGTGAATTAAATACAGGCTTACCAGGTTTCTATTTTGCCAAGAAAAAAATATTTCAAACAAAAGCAAGATCTACATTTTGTAAGCGCTTTCATTTACAAAAAGAACGTGATCTTTGAATTCTAAAATCTGAGTAAATTTAATTTTAGATACAAAAAGCACATTATATAGTCCTTAAAAAAAAAACTTTCACTGCACTCTGGTGAAAACTCTCCCATGAACTCATTCAATGAAACTGACCTCATTCATCAGATCTTCATGCCCCTGAGGGTGTTGACCCTCTGCTGAAGCATGTCTTTCTCCCCCACCCCCCTCCACCTGTACAACTAGTACTCATCTTTATATTGCACTTTATAAGGCAGTCATTTTCAAATTTTAATGTGCATGAAAATAACCTGGCAGTTTTGTAAAATGCAGATTCTGGTCACAAAGATTTTGTGCTAGAAGAGTTACAGCTTTAGGTTTTACATTGAAGTCTATAATCCACTTTGTGTTCATTTTTGTATGTGTATGAGGCATGGAAAGTTTGTTTTTTTAGTATGCAAGTATCAACTGTTCCAGCACCTTTTCCTGAAAAAGAATCCTTCCTCCACCGAACTGCCTTTGCTCCTTTGTTCAAAATCAATTAGCTCAATTAGCCATGTAAGTGTGGGGGTCTCTTTCTGGACTCTATCCTGTTTGTTCCATTGATCTATTTGTCTAGACCAAGTTACCTCACATGATCTTAAAGGCTCATGATCCAAAAACAAAAGTGTTCCATGCAAAGAAAGGCCCTGGAATGTTCCAGACCTCCCTGATGTTTACCTGTGTTTTCCTTCTCCCGCTGTACTCTATCCATCAAAGCCTTAAGTAAGTATACTTAGTGAGTCCTTTCAATTAACTGACCCTGGTAACTGCTGCAATGATTTTGCAGTCTGTAATTAAGAAGACAGAACTCAAAGCCGAAGAACTGGCTGTATTCCATCCTGCCTAAATGGGTCAAGGTCAGTTAGCTCTTCGCCCCTCTCTTCTGGGAATGTCATTTCCCAAGTTTTACTGCTTACGCCCTACAGGTCTGTTTTGATAATAACCAGTTAATGATGGCCAGATGTTATCTCAGATAACAAAGGATAATCATAAAAGAAGGAATGTTTCGGTCTAAAGCATGCTTATAGTCAAGAGTATGTGAGTGTAAACGTACATGCATGAATGTGGATGTGAAGACAGCTGAAGCTAACCGACCCATGGACCTGAACATGAGCAAAACCCAGCAAAAGCCAAACTCTTTCAAGAAATAGCAACAACTACCCAACAGACAATTGTCAGGCTCCTTGACAGAAACAAAGGCAGGCATCCAGCACTTTGCAGAAGAGGAGAAACTTCTGGTGAGAATCCTTTCCATTAAGAGTTAAGCCAGATTAAAATGTACAAGGGAACTTTCAGAGTCTGAGAGTTCCACTCTGGCACTGCCCAGACATGGGGACGCCAGCAGAGAACTGGAGAGCAGTGGTATGGTTATGGTAAAGCTTCTGCCTCTCTCTCCGGAAGTTTAAAGTGTGAAAGTGAAAGTGACTGTTAGTTGCTCAGTCACGTCCAACTCTTTTCCACCCCATGGACTGCAGACCACCAGACTCCTCTGTCCATGGGATTCTCCAGGCAAGAACACTGGAGTAGGTTGCCATGCCCTCCTCCAGGGGATCTTCCCGAACCAGGAACCAAACCAGGGTCTTCTGCACTGCAGGCAGATTCTTCACCATCTGAGACAGTTAGCTAAAAGTAGTAGAAGGGATAATAATAATGGTTCAGAATTAAATGCATGTGTGTGCTCAGTCATGTCCAACTCTTTGCAACCCCATGGACTGCAGTCCAACAGGTTCCTCCGAATAAGTGGATTCCCTCCAAATTCATACATTGAAATCCTCATCTTCACTTGATGGTGTTAGGAGGTGGGAGGTAATTAGGTCATGCAGGCGGTGCACTCATGAATGGGGTTAGTACCCTTTTAAGAAACACCAAGGACACCATCTTTCTCTCTCCCGAACTAAGACACCAACACCCTGAGCATCTGTTGTGGAAGACACATTGTGACTTGCATCCTTCACTTCTTTTATTTTTTTTTCAAAAAGAGGCAGATATTACTAGAGACTTATTTTTTTTATCACTCTGTTTGTGTTTTCTATTTTTGTTTTGGACACACCTCACGGCATGCAGGATCCTAGTTTCCTGACCAGGGATCAAATCTGAGCCCTTTGCAGTGGAAGCTCAGAGTCTTAATCATTGGACCACCAGGGAAGTCCCCCTTCACTTCTTAATCCTCACAAACATTCAAAGGGGGTCCTATTTTTGTTTCCATTTCAGATATGAGGAACTGTGTTTCCCTTTGGAGGGAACAAGCCAAGAGTTACCCCCAGGCAGTCTGACTCCAAAGCATTTTTGCCTGGAGAATTCCATGGACAGAGGAGCCTGGCGGGCTATAGTCCACGGAGGTCCCATCGGACACGACTGAGCAATTAACATTTTCATTTACTCACCACACTATTCCTGAAGTCATCTGACCACTCAGAAAGAGAAATAAAATAGACTGTGAGGGCAGCAGGAGAAATGAACCTGGTGACCTTTTCAAGATTTAGACAACAATGGAAGACAGGAACCCAAGAAAACGGCAGACAGGCATTCACAGCACCTTGCACAGGGCATTACTCAGGTCTGGATCTGATGCATCTAATACGCTTAGAGGTACAGCAGACAAAAAAACATGCTGCTCTGTGAAATTCCCTGTTACACAAAGCTGCTGTTCTTACAAGCTGGCATGGAAAACGATGATCACTTCATAATTTATCTCTCAATTCTTCTTATGCCATTCAAAAGGATTAGGGCTTCCTGTCGGGGCAACTATGTGTATTCCCCTACCATCTCCTCCAACTATGCTTTTTTAGTGTGGATGAAACCCACTAGTCCAAACATAACACATTTGATTGTGTTGATCAGTACATAAACATTTTAGAAAAAAAGTCCTCCTTACTCAAAAGTTATTTTTTTGGTACTGAACACGTGAGAAACATCAGCCTTTTCCTCTCTGATGATGCTAAAAGGTATTGTAAATTTACAAAAGTTTAATTGACCCTTACCTGGATCCATGATATTTTAAATATCTTTGTTCATTACGAGGCCAAAGTATTACATTTCTTTCATTTTGAAAAGCATGTAGAGTGCTTATCAAAGAACAAGATCAGTACTAGAAACACAAAGAGGGGTCCAGCCCACAGAGAGGGTTTTCATTCTTTTTTTTTTTAATGTGTATCATTAAAACAAAACAAAACAAACATCTTTTTATTTTGTACTGGGTGCATGGGTTCAATCCCTGGGTGGAGAAGGTCCCCTGGAGAAGGAAATGGCAACCCACTCTGGTATTCTAGCCTGGAAGACCCATAGACAGAGGAGCCTGGCGTGCTGCAGTCCATGGGGTCGCAAAGAACCGGACACTGACTTAGCAACTGAACAACAAAGCAGCCAAGCCGGAGACTGGAATACAATGGCTATAACACTCAGGCTTAAACTCTTAATCACTCCACGCACACACAGAGGGGCCAAGTCACCAGCTACCCTCCTACAGCTGGTGGACAGCTCCTGGAGTAGAGGTGGGCAAGACCACTGCTGGATAAAGAGCCACCCTGGAGCTTCTGCCTGGGTGCCAGACCAGGCAGCTACTCGGGGGAAGGGAAACTACCCCAGCAGGCTCGAAGCTGCCAAAGCAACACAAAAAGAAGACTGATCCGCAACAAAGCAGGGCTCTGCCCTGCAGCTGCGTCCCTCTGCCCACAGCTCCAGCCTTACCCGACACAGGCTATCAGGACTCCGAGCTGCTGCTGAGAAGTTACAAGCATCTAACTTTCCCCCCTATTTTTTGCTGGTAATGAAAAGAACTGAACAATGACCCACAGAGTCTCTGACAAAGCAGATTTCAGTTACTAACACGAACAAACTAGACCTCACTTGGCAGATGAGCAGAGAAGCTAACAAATTAGAGAGACTCATACATAACGTTTAAGAGAGGTGGGACCTTCTGAACAGTTAGCGTAAAGGCAAGAAACAAGACAACTTTACAAATTTTGAAATTTACGTTCTCAGGGAGATTCAAAACACTAAATGTCTAATACAATGAAAGGCAAATGAAAAAAGAATTAGAAACTAGTATTTGAAGGTAAAACTGAAACTGGTAGCCGGAAGAACGGAGGCACTGAAATGCAGACTGGCTACTGCAGAAAACCACGCTGGAGCCTGTGAAGATCTGCCCAGTGAAAGCGCCCAGAACTCAGAGGAAAACAGTGACCAGGCGGAAACTATCACTGGAAAGACAGCACCTCCACAACAGACCCAATACGCGTATCACAGGCATTTCAGAAAGAGAAAATAAACAGAAGGGAAAAATCACAAGTAAAGGAGAAGCAGTAACTAAATAAACAATGGGAGAAAGAGACAACTTACAAACGAGGACTTCCAGCCTTACCCGACACAGGGGGACTTCCCTGGCAGATGAGTGGTTAGGACTCTGCTTTCATTGCCATGGGTGGGCAAGTGTTTGAGCTCTCGTTGGGAAACTAAGATTCCTGCATGCTGCAAAGTGCAGCCCAAAACAAACAAACAAACCACTAAACACCAAATAAAATAAAAACTAAAAAAGGAATATGCATGAGATGGACATCGGACTTCTCAGCTGTCATATTGGCTGTGAAAGACAAAGGAGTAAGATTTCCAGGACTTAGAAGGAAAAAGACTGTGGTCTAAGAATTTGAAATTTTTAATTATTATGAAAATAATTATTTTATTATTAAATTATGACAGTAAACCTATCATTAATTATAAAGCAGAAGAAAGCTATTAATAGACATAAAAGACTCAAAAATATACTTTCCACATATCTTTTCAGGGAAAAAAAATCTTAAGGGAGTATAGAAATCTTAAGTGCAGAAATACAGAAGTATAAAAGAAGTATTAGTAGCAGTAAAACTAATGAAACTAGAGTGGTCTAAATTATGTATGCTAATTGTTGACATCATGAGAGAAATAATCAACAAGGATGCTGAAGGAGCATATTATTTTTTTAAAAAAGTGTGGACAAACATCTCTATTTCAACAGAATTCATGGGTGAGAGGAAGGAAGGAAGGAAAGAATGTGCTGAAGCATATGGTTTAAAGGAATCCACAGATACTGTTCCAATGATATTTACAAATTTTAAAAGTACCCACAATTAGAAAAAAAACTGGACATAACACTCAAGTTACAAGGAGAATTGTTTTTCTTTTTTTTTAATTGAAATATGTTGATTGGTGGCTCAGACGGTAAAGAATCTGCTTGCAATGCAGGAGAACAGGGTTCAATCACTGTCAGGAAGATTCCCTGGAGAAGGGAATGGCAACCCATTCCAGTATTCTTGCCTGGAGAATCCCATGGACAGAGGAGCCTGGCAGGCTACAGGTTCCAAAGATTCAGACACAACTGATCGATTAACACACTCATTTTTCAATAGCTGATTTACAATGTTTCAGGTGTATAGCAAAGTGATTCTGTTATACACATATATATTCTTTTCCAAATTCATTTCCATTATAGGTTATTACAAGACACTGAATATAGCTCAGAAATTCCATTTGCAGACATCTATTCTCCGTTCACATTTATAAAAGAAATTATACATAGAAAGGATGAATTGTGAGCCCGCAAATTTTCCAGTAGTCACGTATGGATGTGACAGTTGGACCATAAAGAAAACTGAGCGCCGAAGAATTGATGCTTTTGAACTGTGGTGTTGGAGAAGACTCTTGAAAGTCCCTTGGAGTGAGTGCAAGGAGATCAAATCAGTCAATCCTAAAGGAAATCAGTCCTCAATATTCATTGGAAGGACTGGTGCTGAAGCTGAAGCTCCAATACTTTGGCCACCTGATGCGAAGGTGAAGGTGATTCATTTGAAAAGACCCTGATGCTGGGAAAGACTGAAGACAGGAAGAGAAGGGGACAAGAAGGATGAGATGGCTGGATGGCATCACTGACTCAATGGACAGGAGTTTGGGCAAGCTCCAGAAGTTGGTGATGGACAGGGAAGCCTGGCGTGCTGCAGTTCATGGGGCTGCAAAGAGTCGGACACGACTG
Source organism: Aepyceros melampus (assembly GCA_006408695.1). Classification (NCBI taxonomy): domain Eukaryota; kingdom Metazoa; phylum Chordata; class Mammalia; order Artiodactyla; family Bovidae; genus Aepyceros; species Aepyceros melampus. Next base: position 206,586 of record SJXQ01000679.1, on the reverse strand, counting down.
AGTGCCTGAACTGAACCGAACTAAGCTACAAACAACAGAACACCCAATCAAAGTGATATAAACAAAAAGACTAGAAGGCAGGCAGTTCCAGGTTGATTCAATAGCTCAAATAAATCCTTAGTGGCCAAGGCTTCATATTTCCATCCTATCACCTTCATTGTGCTGGTGAAATCATGACAGGTGAATACAAGGCTGATAAGACCGTGTATATTAAAAGCTCTTAACTATACTAAAATCAGAAGAAAATAAGAGTTAAGAAAAATCTCTTAATACTGGTTGTTCCAAGATGGCGGGATCCTGCTTTACAGACGTTTGTACTTTCCATATATTTTAAAGAATGTAATATGTAAATAGGAAAAGGAGTACGTCAAGGCTGTATATTGTCACCCTGCTTATTTAACTTATATGCAGAATACATCATGAGAAACGCTGGACTGGAAGAAACACAAGTTGAAATCAAGATTGCCGGGAGAAATATTAATAACCTCAGATATGCAGATGACACCACCCTTATGGCAGAAAGTGAAGAGGAACTAAAAAGTCTCTTGTTGAAAGTGAAAGAGGAGAGTGAAAAAGCTGGCTTAAAGCTCAACATTCAGAAAACGAAGATCATGGCATCTGGCCCCATCACTTCATGGGAAATAGATGGGGAAACAGTGGAAACAGTGTCAGACTTTATTTTTCTGGGCTCCAATATCTCAGACTGCTCCCCACCCCTAGTGGTACTGTTTTTCAAGAGGAAAAAGAAATTATATTTTGAGTAAACTTGTGTCCTTTAAAGGAACCCCATTTATTTCAAGAGCTTGAGGAAGAAACAGTGGATGGTTTTTAAACTTGTTAGTTCTATGCTTGTCTCACATATAGAGAGGAGTTTATTTATATACATATATACATATATACATGTATACATATATGTATATAAATAAACTCCTCTCTATATGTGAGACAAGCATAGAACTAACAAGTTTAAAAGCCATCCACTGCATCTGTTCCCATCACTTCATGGGAAATAGACGGGGAAACAGTGGAAACAGTGTCAGAATTTATTTTGGGGGGCTCCAAAATCACTGCAGATGGTAACTGCAGCCATGAAATTAAAAGACGCTTACTCTTTGGAAGAAAAGTTATGACCAACCTAGATAGTATATTCAAAAGCAGAGACATTACTTTGCCAACAAAGGTACATCTAGTCAAGGCTTTTATTTTGGGGGGCTCCAAAATCACTGCAGATGGTAACTGCAGCCATGAAATTAAAAGACGCTTACTCTTTGGAAGAAAAGTTATGACCAACCTAGATAGTATATTCAAAAGCAGAGACATTACTTTGCCAACAAAGGTACATCTAGTCAAGGCTATGGTTTTTCCAGTGGTCATGTATAGATGTGAGAGTTGGACTGTGAAGAAGGCTGAGCACCGAAGAATTGATGCTTTTGAACGGTGGTGTTAGAGAAGACTCTTGAGAGTCCCTTGGACTGCAAGGAGATCCAACCAGTCCATTCTAAAGGAGATCAGCCCTGGGTGTTCTTTGGAAGGAATGATGCTAAAGCTGAAACTCCAGTACTTTGGCCACCTCATGCGAAGAGTTGACTCATTGGAAAAGACCCTGATGCTAGGAGGGATTGGGGGCAAGAGGAGAAGGGGACGACAGAGGATGAGATGGCTGGATGGCATCACCTACTCGATGGACATGAGTTTGAGTGAACTCCGGGAGTTGGTGATGGACAGGGAGGCCTGGCGTGCTGCAATTCATGGGGTTGCAAAGAGTCGGACACAACTGAGCAACTGAACTAAACTAAAAAATATATTTACATATGGACTTCCCAGGTAGTTCTAGTGGTAAAGAACCCACCTGCCAATGCAGGAGACACTGATTCTATCCCTGGGTCAGGAAGACCCCCCTGGAGGAGAGCATGGCAACCCACTCCAGTATTCTTGCCTGGAAAATCCCATGAACAGAGGAGCCTATTGGGCTATAGTCCATGGGGTTGCAAAGAGTCAGACACGCCTGAAGTGACTTAGCACACAGACATTTGTCAGTTTCTTGAAGAGAAGCCTTTTTGTTTCATTGATTTTTTTCCCCCCCTTACAGTTTTCCTGTTTTTCGTCTCACCAACTTTGGAGGGAGGGTGTCCCTTCATCCTTGCAGCCAAGCAGGAAAGAGAAATTCTAGAGGAGATGGGGTGGGAGGGTGAGGGCTGCTACTGTGGGCCTGTCGTAGTGGGAAACAAGGGCAGACACAACCAGGGGTGGGGGGTGGGCAGGAAGGGCTCTATGGGGCACACAGTCCCACCCCCGGCCATGAATGCACAGGGGCTGGTGGGCACTCACAGCCGTTCAGTCCTTTCTCTGTGGCCTGTTTGGCTGCAAAGTCAGGCTGGAGCAGCCCTAGTTGGCCGGGAAACGCTGACAACCGCAGCCTAGGGGCCCAGTGTTAGGTCCATGGGTGACATATCCTGTTGCTGGGAAAGTGCTTTTCAGCCCATCATCTTAAGCTGATCCACATGATGAGGGAAGAAGCGCTGAGATGATAGACTCTTGCCCAGACAGTGGCTGAGCTTGCACTGCCCATAAATTCCTGTCCTGTTGCAAGAGGGTCGTGGAGGCAAGCTGGGGTGAATCACAGAGCCACCGAGGATTCTCAGCTCGTTGGAATGTGTGGGTGGTAATGAGCTTCAGACTGCTGAGCTCAGGTGTTGTCCACGCTTCTGAGAAACAGAACCTCCAAGTGGATATCTGCCTGTGGGCCCTGAGCTGCAGGGCTTCCAGGGCTTCCATTCTGGTGTCCAGTTCAGGATGGTCCATACAGGACCCTTGGAGAGAGTGCAGGCCTCTGTGGCCCAGCTTTATTCTGGACATGGATGCAGCCATTGTGAGCACTGCTTTCAGCTGCTAAGGTGCATCTCAAAGTTATGTGGTAAAATGAGCAGACCTGGCTTTCTGTGGTCAACTCCATCAAGTGTTTCTGTTGAGTGTAGTTTAGGACAGTGCAGTGTTTCCCTGCAGCAAACTTTAATCAAGTCTAATTGCTTACATACAGCTGTTTTTTTAAATACATGTTTTATTTTACTACTTTTGGCTGTGCTGGGTCTTTGTCTAATAAATGTTTTCATTTATTTTTCTATTATTGACTGTGCTGGGTCTCTGTTGTTGCTCAGGCTTTTCTCTAGTTGCGCTGCAGGAGCTTCTCATCTTGGTGGCTTCCCTTGCTGTGGAGAAAGGCTCTCGAGTATTCGGGCTCCAGCAGTTGTGGAACACGGCCTTAGTTGCTCCTCAGTATGTGGGATCTTCCAGACCAGGGATCAAACAGGTGTCTCCTGCATCAGCAGGTAGATTCTTTACCTCTCAGCCACCAGGGAAGCCCAACGGAGATTTTTTAAAATGATTTAATTCGCTTTCACTTAGAACACAAACATGTCTGAACAATGAACGCTAGGTTTTCGCTGCTCACCCCATCCTACCCCATCCGCCAGACGGCGTCTCCCTCATCCCTCTGGCCTCCTGCTTGTCATCTTGGCATTGTCATACAGCTTTTGATTTCAGGAGTGGAGGTGCAGATGGCAGCCTGCTTTTCCTCATCTCCGTCGTGTGAACAGAGGGTCCCTCCAAAGGTGGCGGGCGGATGGGGCAACTCCTCAGGCCTGAGAGGAAGTCCCTTCTCTGGTCACCGCGAGTCTGGTGCTCCTGGCCCAGACCTGCCACTGGGTGGTGAGCTTCTGGCCTTGTCCTGAGAGTATTCTTAGACTGGGGGGAACAGCAGCTCCTTGACAGAGGGGATGGCTGGGGGAGGTGGTGCAGCCCAAAGAGTCTGGGGACAAGAGGACCCGAGGCTGTGTATGCCTGAGGAACGCTCACACTGCTCTCGATTGGGCTGTGATCACCTGGAGGCAGGAGGTCCTTGGCTTTCTTCTCTCCTTTCAGAGCCAGGGTCAGCATGCGTGCCCCTAGTTCCCCAAGTCCAAGTTCATCTAGGAAGTTTACTACTCACACACGCGGCCTCTAAGAAGGACCTTTACTGAGTCCAGGGTTGGTGGAGGGAGTTTTTTCCACAAGTATCACCCTGAGTGAGTTCCCTGCAGCCCAGTAAGTGCGGGCCCTCCCAGCTGTTCTGGAATGAAACCAAAATGAATGGACAGCAAGGAGGTGAAGGAAAGCACAGGTCCAGGCTGAGCCACACGCTCCCCCGGGGGCCCTGGATCAGGGAGGCTGCAGCCCCAAGAGGAAGCAAGTTCAAAGCCTGGCTCGGGGTGGTGGGTGTGGGGCTGGTTAGAAGGTTTCTTCAGAGGAAGGTGCTGGAAATAGCAGGGCTGCTCAGCTTGGCTCCCCTGGCACGTGGCCAGAAGGGAAAAGCAGAGGCTTGAGCGAAGTGCTGCTGAACAGACCTTGGCGACACCAGTCTGTGTATTTGGCAGAGAGATTCGTGTAGAAGGATGTGAAGGGAAGTCAGAGGAGCCAAGAAGGAGCCGGGCTCCTGCCTCCAAGCCACCACGCCCTCTGATGTAGGACTGTCTACATTTTATGTTGTCTAAAATTTAAACTTGAAGGTTTAGGGATTGAGAATTCCTTGGTTGCCCAGTGGTTACAGCTCCACTGCTGAGGGCCTGGTTTCCATCCGTGGTCTGGGAACTAAGATCCTACAAGCCACATGCCCCCTTCTCCCCCTTAAGAAAAAGTTTAAGGGTTAAAAAAATAAATTTATTGTCTATTTATTTATTTGGCTATGCCACACAGCTTGTGGGATCTTAGTTCCCCAACCAGGGATTGAACCTGCACGCTCAGTAACGAACATTCAGAGTCCTAACCACCGGACCACCAGGGGACTCCTACCAACCTCCAGATTAACCAACACCTGCTTTCTCAGCTGTTAATTGGAAGAGCCTCCTGTCAGTGGCCTTTCATTCAGAGGTCAATGGAACAGGAGATGTTTTTTGTTACAGGACAGGTCTGGAAAGGACTCCATGGTCTCAGCATTTTTAAGAAGCCTCAGACTATATCAGAAGCACACCCATGGCTCAGCATGTGTTTAATGTCTTGCACTGACCACTGAGAGCCAATCAGAGAAACTAGAGGCTACTCATAGCTAACCTGAGTTACTCCACATGTGACAAACTGTGGAGCTGGAAGGCTGCAGGAGCTTTTCTAAGGCCAGTGGTGGTTTTGCTCAGACTTAGGCTTCCTGGGTGGCTCAGACGGCAATCTGCCTTCAGTGCAGGAGACGCGGGTTCGATCCCGCATCAGTTAATTAGAACTCTTCCAGCAGCAATGGTCTGTAAGAAGTAGACCATGTTTATAACAGTGTTTACTGTTTTATGGGAGGTGACTTTCTGAGTAGCCCAGTGGTGAGCAATAAAGCCCTATTCAAAGGAGACATGCTGCTGATGTATTACTTTAGAGACAACTCCAGCCCCATTAACAGAAGAACATAATGAAAACACCAACCACACATTCAATTAAAAAAAAAACAAAACCTGTCTGGCATGCCTGGGGTTACTCTAACAGTGTTTAAAGCAAAAGCATTTATGCTAGGGTTCTAACAGCTCTGAAAAAAAAAACAAAGTGAGGTGTTGTTACTCTAACACCTGACTGCCTGTCCTCTCCCACAGGTGCTCGGGCAGTGAGAGGTCTCAGCTCCTCTGGTGTGAGCTGACAGGCAGGCCGGGGGCCCCTGATGGAGGTGCAGGATGAGGTGGGAATGTGTCCCCAGGAGAGGAGGCAGAGAAGGGGGCTACAGGTAACAGCTGGACAGGAGCCTATTCGTCCCACCCCCAGTACAGGCGGAGCTGGCCCTAGAGGTCAGAGGGGCAGACTAGGTTGTGTGTGCCTGCTGTGGGAGTAGGGCTTTCACTGCTTGATTCAAAGTGAAGGTGTTAGTCCCTCAGTCATTTCTGATTCTTTGCGACCCCATGGACCTTGGAAATCCCCAGGCAGGATCACTGGGGTGGGTTGCCATCAAACCTCTCTGTAAAGAGCTTCGTTCCTGAGGACCCTCAGTCCTGGCCTCACCAAGCCCCGGTGCACTTATATTTGCACAAATAAGGGATTTTGCTGTGAATGGTTTTAAGGTTCAGACTTTTTGTTTCTATTGGCCTCTTTACCACTGGTGTTTTTCTTCCTGAGAGCTTTGTCACGAGAGAAGTGGGTAACACCGCTGTGGCCCAAACAGCTCTGGACTGTCCCTTGGTTGTTGTTCAGTTGCTCAGTCATGTCCAACTCTTTGCAACTCCATGGACTGCAGCACGCCAGGCTTCCCTGTCCTTCACCTTCTCCTGGAGTCTGCTCCAGTTCATGTCCATTGAGTCTGTGATGCCGTCCAACCATCTCATCCTCTGTCATCCCCTTTTCCTCCTGTCTTCAATTTTCCCAATGAGTCAGTTCTTTGCATAAGGTGGCCAAAGTATTGAAGCTTCAGCATTAGCATCAGTCCTTAAAATGGATATTCAGGACTGATTTCCTTTAAGACTGTCCCTTGGATCAGCACTAAGTCTTTCCTCTCCTTCCCTTTCATTTTTTGGTTTATTTCCACTGAAGGCTTTATTCTCAAAAATACTCACAGGGAAAATACCACTTCTGTTCCCTACCCTGAGTTAGAGTGCTTTTATTTTTCTGCGTTCTTGTCTAGTCTATGTTAAGAATACTTTCCTCAAGTTTTTGTTCATTTTTAATGGCTTGTGATATTTTGTTTCATTGATCTTTCTGAAAAAAATCTAACCTTTCCCCTGCTGTGGGATGTTTTAAGGTCATTTCAGGTGTTCTGCCTTAAGGTGCCTCTGCACGTTCAGACTCCTCCTCTGGCTCCTTCTCCCAGAATGACTTGGGCAGCAGGGTCGCCCTGTCGGAAGGGATACCTTACCGGGGGTTGGGCCCACCTGGGGCTGCACATCCCAGGGGCCTTGCCAGCCGGAATAGTCCTCCCCGAATCTCCCATCACCTCCCCCAACCCAGGATCCTGTCTGAGGCTCTGGACACAAGGGAGGGAGGGTTGTGATCCAGTGCCCTGTTGCATCAGCTAAGCGTGTTCAGTCAGCTCGTCTCCAGGGTGCTCGGAGCCTGGTCATCCTGAAGGAATGGCCCCGCCCCGCTTCCCAGAAAATGCACAGCTCATGGACCGCCAGCCTCGGGGTGACGAGAGCTGGCCGGCAGCACTAGGCAGTCCTCTCTGTGAAGTCCTGTCCCGTCCTTGCCCCACCTCCTCCAGGAAGGAGCTGTGGGTGGGGACAGGCGGAGGGGGCCTCTTTCCGTCTTGCTCTAGAGCCAGTTTCCTGGTGCACGTCGGACACGTGGTGCCTGGCAACAAGTATAGAGAGGAAACATGCAAGTGTGTGTGCGTGGAGGGAACAAATTCATGGCTCCACATGCTTCCTCATGAGAAAAGCCGGCCCCTCGTCACCGTGGTAGTTCTTAGTTTAAACTCCACTGTCTGTAACTGCCTTACTGCGAATCCTGGGTCTATATGGGCTGTGGGGTTGGACTTTCTAAAGGTGGGCCCGGCGCCCCTAGTTGGGCTTTACCATCTTGCATTAGGGTCATTCCCATCTGGCTCGAGCTTGACCGTCTTTGGGAATCTGGGGTTAAGCCTCAAGGGGCCTCTTTCCCTGAGACCCCTTGTCCTGAGCCTCTGACAGGGGTGATGCTGGACCATCTCAGGCTTCACTCATTCTCACCCTCAGATACATTTCATTGTCTAACACGTAACCGAGTAAAATGTTTTTTGCCTCGGTCAGGACACTGGATTGAAGCCTGGACGGCTCTGGTTGTGGGCTGGGAAACTTGTATATAACTTTGTCCCAATTCCTGGGGGGCAAGTCTGTTCCTGGTGGTGGTGGTGCTGGCTAAGGTGGAGAAATGTTTACACAAGAAAAACTTGAAAATTCAGGACCACATGTGGTGAAAAATAGAGCAAAAGAAAGTAGAAGAAGATCAAGAGCTGGGAATTAGTAATTTCTAGGAAAGGATAAAAAAAAAAAAGAGAGAGAAAGACCAGGAAAGATGGTGGGAGAAATGTGAGAAAAGCAAGTGAATATGAGGGCAGCCAAAATACATGAATTAAATGACAGAATTTAGTAGGAAAATGGGCTGATTAGAAAGAAGACTATTTCTGTAGCTGGTGATCAGTAGAGGAGGTAGTCCCCGGGCTTGCCTCACTCAACACATTTTGCATCCCTGAACTGTACACAACCCCCAGGACCTCCCCGTCTTCCTCGTCTCCCCAGGTCCAGGGCAAGTCCTACGGTGGGTATTTTAGAGATGTCTTCCCGCCTCCTCTCCCTGCTCACAGAGTGCCAGACCCAGGGTGCCCGAGGGTCCCCTGTGAGGGTCGCCCAAGCAGAGGGCCGGTCATTCTGTCACACACAGTGCTGACGGTGTTTGATACATGTGATTAGCATCTAGTCAGCTGACTCAGTAAGGAGATTGTTCTCAATAATCTGGGCAGACTTCATCCAATCAATTGAATGACCTTCAGGGCAGAGCTGAGGTTTCCACCAGTCAATCCTAAAGGAAATCAACCCTGAATATTCACTGGAAGGACTGATGCTAAAGCTGAAGCTCCAGTACTTTGACCACCTGATGCGAAGAACTGACTCATTGGAAAAGACCCTGATACTTGGAAAGATTGAAGGCAGGAGGAGAAGGGGACAACAGAGGATGAGATGGTTGATGGCATCACCAATTCAATGGACATGAGTTTTAGCGAGCTTCAGGAGATGGTGAAGGACAGGGAAGCCTGGTGTGCTGCAATCCATGGGGTTGCAAAGAGAGCCAGACACAACTGAGCGACTAACACACAAAGAAGTCTACCTCAGAAAATCCATATGGAGCAGAAAGAAGCAGTTAGGAAGAGGAGACATGAAGACTTTTCCCTTTTCTAACTTGTTCAGCTAGTGAATAGCAACTGATAAAAACCTGACTGCCTTTCGTGGATGAAGCAGGAGGGAAGGACCCGGAGCCCGGAGGAGGTGTGGGTCCTCCAGACCTGACAGTGTTGGGTGGGGGGAAGCCCTCTGACCCTTTGTCTAGTCAGGTCACTGTCCCCGCTCACGACACTTACAAATCAAGAATTAACTGCTCTGGGGTGGCTCACTTTGTGGGTGTTTTGAAATCTTTGGAAGTCAGCTCTGAAAGTGCGGAACGTAGTTGTGGAAGAAGAGAGCCAAGGCAAACAGCATCACAGGTCAGGCTGGCCTCCGGGTCCACATCCCTCACAGTTTGGTGCTGGAATAAAAACCCCAGGCTGTTGGAATATTGACCCAGGGACCAGGGCTGGGAGGTTGGGAATCAGCCATCCCTGCCCAGCTGCCTCTCACAGCATCCCCAGGGGCCAGAGCGGCCCTGGGAGAAGACCAGGCTGAGACACGATGTGGGAGGTGGGACACCTTGCCATCCAGCAGTCGTTTCTGGTGGTTCTGGGCAGCCCCACAGGCCTCTGTGCACTGTTTCCTCCTGACACCCCCCTAACCCCCCAGCGTTGTCGCTAGGAGCGGAGGCCGGTAGACTGAGCATTTGAGTGACCTGAGTGGATCTGCTCTCATCAGTGGTCATGTGAACCCGAGGATGGTTTAGGACTAATAGGAAACTTGGAGGAGGACTCCTGCTGACGAGATGCTTGACACCCCGGTGCCGGCACCAGGGGCAGGGAGCCCAGGCCGCTGGGGGCATCGACTCTTGGTGGAGGACGCGCCAGGACATCCTGGGGGCGCCAGCAGTCATGCAGGTTGTCACCACGCATCTCTGGCCTTCCCAACGGAACGCATGGGTGGTGGAGGCCCTGTGAACGGCAGCCCCACCTCTGCAAACACACAGCTCTGAGCTGCATTTCATCAGAGAAGCACTCTTCTACAAACTCGTTAAAAGCTGGGCAAGGCTGGGCTTGCAGGCCGGCAGAGCCTGAGACGGCTTTCCTGCTCCTCCGATGGCCTCAGGTCTTAGATGTCAGGGGACACTTCTGGCTGTTTCCTCTGACGCCCCGTCCCCTGTGCCCCCCTCCCCCCTGCCCCCCCCCCCCCTTCCCCGCAGC
>SJXQ01000679.1:174640-196369 GCA_006408695.1 Aepyceros melampus | reverse complement strand
GAAGCCTGTTCTAGGGCTTCTGGGCTGTTTGGGGTCCTGTTTAGAGAAGTGAGGATGAGAGCAATGGTAACGAATTGTCCTTCCTATGAGCTCACCTTTGGACCCCATTCTCTCCTCTCAGGAAGGTGTCGTGTCTCCGGGTGACCTTGACCTCGTCATGTCAGACGGCCTGGGCCTGCGGTACGCGTTCATTGGGCCCCTGGAGACCATGCACCTCAACGCAGAAGGTAGGGGCTGTCGAGGGGTCTGTGCCGGTTGCTGCTTTCATGGTCTGTAAACAGGCTTGCCTTTTTTTACACCTGAGGAGAAGCAGCACCGTGTAGGAGACGCTGCCTGGAGCTATGCGTCATGTTTTTCTTTTTCTTTCTTCCTTTTTTTTTTTTTTTTTGAGAAAAATAATTCAGGTATCACGAGAAATTGATAGGGAGAGACTGAGAACAGTTAATTCTCAAACAAATAGAAGCAGAAGCTGATGAAACTCGAGAACAAACAGCGTGCAGACAGGAAGGAGGCCCGCGACAATTTTTCAAACAAAGCAGCTGATAAGAAAGCCTAATTGGCTGACTGTGATAGTGGTGGACAGATGTAGCTTTCAACTTCAGAGCATTCCAGGGAGCAGAGGGAGTCAGTTCTGAGATCTGGCTCAGGACCGTGGACGTGTGTGTGATTCCTCACCATGCCACCAGAACGTATCGGGAATGCCTCCTTTGGGGTGTAGTTTTTCGTAAAGCCAGCATCTCAGGTTAAGGCTGGTTACTAGTCTTAAAAGCTACAGTTTATCTGGAAGTGGTAGAGATATTTTCAGATGTGTTTTTAATCTAATGAAATAGTGCCTGAGAAAGAGTGGGCCAGTGCACTTACTCTGCCGTGAAGTACCAGCTGTGAGTGGTGGGTCTGGCTGGCGGGGCCCTGCTGGACTTGCAAGCTAGATGACCTTGTGCAGGTCAGTTCCCTGCCCCTCAGTTTACCCACCTGTAAAACTGGTATAGTAGCCGTGACCTTCACAGGGGTGGTGTGAGAGTAGCCAGATGGAGACACTGGGCTTGAGTCAAAACAGTGAGATGAGCTAAATCTAATCTCGTGAGACTCTGTCCCCCGCCTCCCCATCTTTTCTTATTCTGTATAAGCAGCTCTTAAGCAGTTAGGTTCAAAGTCTCTTTGGAGGGTGAGGGGGCCTGTGCCACGCAGCATGAGAGATCTTAGTTCCCTGACCAGGGCTCAAACCTGGGCTCCCTGCAGTGGAAGCATGGACTTGTAACCACTGGACCGCCAGGAAAGTCCCTCATGGTCTTCTAGAAAGCTAAGCTCTGTGAGTTTTTGGAAGTGAATATTGTTGACCAAACAAGAGGGCATGGATGCAAAGAAGATGGGGGGCTGGGGGTGGGGTGGGCAGCTGAGTGGGATTAAAAGGTGAAGTGGCTTTTTTCCTTTCCATTGTCAGTGAGATCATTATTCCAGAGTAATTCCCATACCACTCACCTTTCATGGTGTAGAGTAGCCAAAACTACAGTTGGAAATAAATTAAAACCCTCCTTTTAGACCCTAGTGGGAGGAGAGAACTTTCCTTCATTGGACTTTCCTTCACAGCACGGGTTCCAACTTGCCACAAACTTCCCGTGTCTGGAGTGAGTGCAGGCTATTGGCCTAGCAGACAGTGGGCATTTATCCGAGAGCTGAGGGTCTGCTATAGAAAGTGTTCTTATGTTAGTAGGGCAGAAATATTAATTGGCTTTCGAGCAAGTTGGGGGTAAATTATGAATTGTATAAGAGTTTTACTGTATTTTATTCTGTTCTGAAGAAATGAAAAGCTCTTTTAAAAGTACAAGTTTTATGAAAGGCAGTAAGGAAAAAGGTACTAGAAAGCCCTTGGGATTCTCAGATGACTTCACTGGGGCCACAAGAGAGGAGCGCTTGTTGAGAAGTCATTAAGTAGCCGGAGGTGAAACAGGGCACCTGAATTGCATCCCAAGGCTCATGGTAGGGGAGGAGGGGCAGGGCAGCTCATTTTCCCCGAAAGTGGGTGAGCTCACAACTACAGCACACTGCCTGTTCTCTCCTCTCTATCTTTTCAGCTTTTTCTGTTGGGTGTCTCTGCTCCCTCAAAACGGGTAAGCTGTGTGCTTAGATTGTATCACTTTTAGTTTGAATAAACCTACAAATAGGCACAGTGAAGTAAATATTTAATTTCCAAATGTAAGCAAGTGTTTGGGGCATTTTCCACGTTGCAGAGATGCTGCATATCCAGGAGAACTGGTGGAGGTCGGGGGGGCCTCCCCAAGCTCTGAACTGTCCCCAATGCTTCTGGTATATGTGGCGAAACCCTTCAATTTAAAAGGGAGCTTCCGGAGCTTAAGTGCAGGTGCTGATGTCAGAAAAGTAGTATGTTTGAATTTTCACCCATTGGACCAATTTCTCTTCTGAGACAAAGTGGGTGTTATCCTTCTTAGAGAGAAGGGTAATGATTTGAGCCAAATCCAGTTGAAATCAGTGAATTTAAGCTTTCACACAAATGTAGATACACAAAAACTAACCCCACAGAAGTTATGCATCTTTTCTTTTAAGGCGTGTCCACTGGAGATCACTTTTAAGTGAATCATGCAGTGTCTGTGATCCTTGGAGGAGGGCATGGCAACCCACTCCAGTATTCTTGCCTGGAGAATCCCGTGGACAGAGGAGCCTGGCAGGCTACAGTACATGGGGTCGCACAGAATCGGACACGACTGAAAGGACTTAGCATACACGCACATGCAGTGTCTGTGGGGCAGGTGCGAGCCCTGCTCTGGGTTGCTTCACATCCTGCAGTTTGTTCCCTGTTATCCTTTTAGCCTGCCTGACCAACTGCTGAGTCTCCCTGGTTCTGAAAGAGGCTGGCTGAGGGCCAGGGCAGCTCAGCAGGTTTGGAGGGGGGTTGCGCTGGGCTCCTGTGAGACCTGCCCAGATCCCAGGCCTGCACCGACCGGCCTAGCCTCCTCGCCTGGCCGGCAGCGGCGGGCTGGGCTGTGTGTGTGTGCGGAGTGGCCAGTCTAGGCAGGCCACCCCGTGTGCAGGCAGCCGACGACTTCCTCTGGAATCAGCCTCCCCAGTGCACACCTGACGCTACCCTGAGGGCGGCGTCCCCTTTGCCCCTTCAGGGTCAGCCTCTGCTCCACGTGCTTCTCCACCACAGACCTAGGATTCTGTCTTCCACTGAGGCCCCGTGTCGGCGGACGTGTTGGGAGGTGTGTGGTCAGGGGTCACCTGCAGCCCCCGGGGCTGGTAGGGCCCTAACCTGGCGGCCACAGCCGGGCTTGCCCTGCGGGGGTAGATAGCCCGTGTTGAGAACCTGTCGCCCAGGAGGTGAAGGGCCAACTAGAGCCCATGGGTAAGAGGCAAGTAGGGGATGGATGCAGTTGAACTTGCCATCTTTGGTTCTCAGAGGATGCATTTGAGTGGTATACACAGGTACACAGGTGACCCTATAGGCACATTGTTGATGGAGACATTTGTGGTGCAAAGAGGACTCACTTGACACTTGAGGTCTCAGAGCTGACCTGGGCCGTCCAAGGTCCCTGAGAGATGCTAACCCAGGCACTGTGGGGGCCCGGAGGTCGGGTCGCTTCTCAGGGCTTTACTGCTGGGAAAGGCTGAGTTCTGACCCCGGTGTGGCTGAGCAGGGTGCGTGTCCCGCCAGCCGGCCCTTGATACCCACGGGGGCCAGACCCTGTGGACACACCCAGGTTTGGGTGGAGACAGAGCTCACTGACCCGGGGGTGTTCTTGTTTCCTTCTGCTTCCAGGTATGTTAAGCTACTGTGACAGGTACAGTGAAGGCATGAAGCGTGTCCTGAAGACTTTTGGACCCGTTCCCGAGTTCTCTGGGGCCACAGCTGAGAAGGTGCACCAGGTGTGTGAGCTCCTGCCTGGGGAAATGAGGTGTCGCCTAAGGCTGGGGTCTTTGCCTTGACCTCCAGTTTTCTGTTGCTGACCGTCCACGCCCCATCAGGGTCACAAGGGACCCTGCGAGCAGTGTGACCGGGGAGCTGGTGGCTCACCCCAGCTGTCAGCCGCGCCCCCCCCGCCCCGGGTTTGGGGAGTTACATCAGTTGAGGGTTGCCAGGCTTCTTCTGTCTCTGAAAGCAGATTCAAGAGTGTGCACAAATAGGAGTGGTTTTCCTTCTGCTTAATTAGTTGTCCTTCACGCTTCTTTCCCCTTTCTCCTCTTTTTTTTTTCCCATTCCCAGGCCATGTGCGTGAAGGTTCCGGATGACACAGAGCACTTGGCTGCCAGGAGAGCGTGGCGGGACGGATGCCTCATGAGACTTGCCCAGCTGAAGCGCCAGCTGCCCCAGTGATGCTGCGGTGACCACTGCCGCCCCCGAGCGGGGACCACCAGCCCCCAGTCCCATGGCCTTGAGACAATGTGGTGGGGAGGGGGGCTGCGGGAGCCCGACAGGGGGAGCCCTGCTTGCTGTCCTCACCCTAGCAGTTGCCTGGGGGGGGCGTGCCCCAGGCAGGGATTGGTCACAGCCGCTGGGGTCTGTGGACCATGGATGCCTCCCAGCAGACAAGAGAGCAAATCGCCCGAAGATTTGACCGCTTACTTTCATGTGATTCCACGTGTTTACATATCATGATTGGTGGCTGTAGTTTCAAGTCATTTTAATCTATTGCAAAATGTTTTTGTAATTTTTTTTCTGATCTCTTGCTGAGGACCCTGTGGTCCTACACATTTGAGGAGTTCCCTTCATTTTTCTGATCCTTACTCCAAATAAAAGTGTTTGATTGCATAAAGACATCTTTTCTTTTTCTCTTTCTGGAAAAGATGTGTCCTGGTGATGGACAGCAAGTGACCACAATGGTCAGGTCATAAAGCAGATGCTTTGTACAGAGCTCCCTGTCTGCGGTTCGGTGAAAACCCACACTTTGGGCTGGTGTTTCCCACGGTGCTGTTGGCCCCAGGGTCAGGCGTGATGGAGAAGCTCCCTCTGAGGTTGGCGGGCAACCCCCAGACGCCCCCACAGGGAGCGCATGAAGATAACTATTACCCGGGCCCTGTGTCGCCTCAGCCTAGAGAAAGGCTTGGCATGGGGGATGGTTCAGAAAGGGGGTCCTGAGGGTGACCCTGGGCTGTGAGGCCGCACCCAGGACAGAGGCTCTGGACCAGAGGCTGGGGCGAGAGGCAGAGCAGCACCCTGCAGGGAGGGGCCCTAGAGCCCACAACCTTCTCCCGGAACCGCCCCTCACCCCTGCTCTCGCCCTCACTGCATTGTCTCTGGACCTGTCCCAGCCTCCTAGCCTGAGAGGACAGCAGATAGGACAGAGGTCCTGTGCTCTCCTGTGGGACCCTCAGCTGCTCTGAGCCGGCCCAAGGCTGCCCAGCTGGGGCTGCTCCCCTGGTTCCCTCTGAGCCAGGGGGCCTTCCCAGGTGGCTCACCCCTTCCAGCATCCCTTCTTGTGGCCAGGGCTGGGCTCCCGTCGGACAGCCCGCAGGACACTGCGCCCTCCGGAGGAGCTGCAGCTTTTGCTCCTGGGCTGGGCCCTGGGGCTCAGCTCCTGCCTGCTCTGTGCTTGCTGGACCCAGGCTGGGGTCCCTGGAGGGTCTCTTGGTGGGAGAGGAACACACATCCCCCACTGGCAAATGTTCACCTGCCCAGGTGACTCTGGACAGGTGGGAGGGACTCCCAGCCTCTCAAGGATGCTCCTGTCCTTCAAGGGCTTCGCAGCCAGTCCAGCCCTGGGACTTGGGGGAGTTGTCCCAAGGCGTCCCTCAGCTGGAGGTGGTGACCTTTTGTTTCCTTCTCTGCAGGGCAGTCATTTGTATTCTGCTGAGGGAAGACTCTGTTCCCTTCCTTTTGGGCTGGCTTTTTTTTTGGGTTTCTACTTTTTTTCAGATCTCTGAGCAAGGCCACTGCCCTTCTCCCAACACACCAGATTCCACACCTCCCCCTGGAGTCCGGCCGCTCCAGCCGCACTCCTGCTGGCCGTCAGCTCCTGGGCTGGAGAACATCTCTGGTCCTGGCCCTCTGCCGCACTCCCTGCACCCCATCCGCCATCCTGGTGGGTGCTGGGTTTCTGCCCAGTCCCACCTCTGGACCAGCATAGTCTTTTTCGCTTACCATGAGGATCTCAAATGATCCCTTCACCTTTTTGGAGTGTGTCCTTAGATACACCATGCTTTTTCTTTTTCTTTTTTTTTGTTTCTTCTTTTTTGGGGGGAGTGGGGTGTTTGAATAATTCCCAAAATAACTTCACTTCCACCACCCCTTTCCTTCCGGAAGTTGGCTGGAGACCAAAGTCTGCCTCCTAACCTCAGGCCTCTTGTGAGGATGACCCTACAAGTCTCCCAGAGAGGAGACCGTGGATGCCAAGCACTTCCTCTGTTGCTCTAAGTGTCATCATGTAGAGGCTGGATTAATGTGCAGTGTGGATGAGTAGACACAGGCCTGTGGACTGGGCCCAGAGCCCCTCAAGGGCAGGGCTGCAGGGCGGGTCCAGCTAGTGGGGGGCTGCTAGTCCCCCAGTCTCCCCTGGGCTATTGTACCAGGGGAGACTGGAGGCAAGGAAGGTAACGCCTCCCATCTCAGGAGCAGCTCTGCCCTGCGCCAGTGCCCGGGGGCCAGCTCCTCCCTGAAGCCCTCTGGGCCCTCTGCTGGTCGCTTGAGACTTCCTTGAGCGGCTGCGGCAGCACACATCCAACCCCCAGCCAGCTGCAGGGGCCAAGGGATCATTCAAGTCTTGTTTCTGGGGGCATCTCACACAGAGCAGGTTCTCAACAAAACTGGCCCCACAAATAAACGGACTTGATGGTCTACTTCAGGCCTCTTGTGGTAACAACTGGGTGGGTGACTTGGAGCAACTCTCCACCAAGGACAAACAAGAAATGAGCCTACAGGGGCTTTCCTGGAGGGCCAGTGGTTAAGAATCTGCCCTCCAATGCAGGGGACATGAGTTCCATCCCCAGTCAAGGAGCTAAGATCCCATGTGTTAACAAAGCAGCTAAGCCTGTGCACTGTAATGAAGACCCAGCGCAACCAAAAAAATTAAAAAGCAACAAGTACACAAATGTCTTTTCAAACAGAAGAGCTAACATAAGATGTGAGGAATCTGAGCCACAGTCTGAAAACCCAGGAAGGACATGCACACAAGGATACTTCTTGAACCATCAGGGCCGCCACCGGGCTCTCTCTGTGTCAGTAAGAAAAACAGCCACCACGAGCTAAAGCACAACAAATGTGTCAAAGTCTGTGAGCTCCTAACGAAACTAAGAAATTAAAAAACCTTGTCAATCATGCTTGGAGCCTCACTCACATGCGTGGTGTCCACTGGGGACCTGGCCTCCTGGATACGGGGCTGGTTCCTCTGTCCTTGGTTTCCTTTCCTGGGTGATCCACTGGCCCCAGGTGCCCCACTGACAGTTGGGCAGCTCTACAGGCCCATCATGGGGTCAGTTCCCAGCTCTAAGTCCCTGATGTCAGATCCATAGCCTGAAATCTGGCCCCACGTTCATCACAGTGTGTGTATGCATGTGGATACAAGAACTTGCCAAGGCTCAGAATCAAGTCCTGTGTTTGGTATGTGCCTGTTTGTGTGTGTGTGTATGTGCATGTGTGTGTGCTTGTGTGTGCATGCGTGTGAGAGAAGGTTAAACACTCTCCAGCTTGGGACAGGCTGGCATCAACCCGCCGAGTCCTGGTTGGAAGGGACGAACCAGGCATCCCGAAACTACCACACAGGGACTCAGCTCTGCCTGGCTCTTGTGAAGAGATGGATTCCAGGTCTTTCAGAGTCCTGCTGACTCGGAGCCTCCCCAGCAGGGCCCAGGGATCTGTGTTTTTGCAGGAATTCCAGGTAACGCAAGTAAACAGCCAGCAGCCATGCTCCTCCAACCCCTGATACCATCTTGAAATCGCTGCAAGGCCCCTAAGGGCCCATCTGACCCTGGGGACCCTGACTTGGAGGGTCTTTCTTACACTCAGTTGAATCCGCCTCCTGAATTCAACTAACCCTTGGTTAGTCAATCCATCTAACCCTTGACTTTCAGTCAGTTGTGAACCAGCTTCCCGGCCTGCTGACTTCTGACCCACTCTTTCCAGAACCCCTGGTACAACAGACCCCAGGGGTCTCCTCTGACTTGATCATGGGATTCTCCTTATACAACTAGAAAGGCAGCTGTGTTTCAAGAAAATGGTACTTTCCATAGAAAGAAAAAGGGGATCCCCAAGTACGTGGGCTACAAGTAAACTGAGCCCTTGAGACTTGGCGGCAGGCATATTGTGTTAGACTCCCCGTGAAAGCCTAGGCAGCTGGACCTGGTTTGATGTTTGATGCTTCCAAGGCTCAGACACCTGCCACGCAGGCAGCGCGATCCCAGAAAGAAACAATGGAGAAGAACCTTACCGGACTGGGTCTGGAAGCCAGAGTCCATGGTGGGCCAGCTCAGAAAATGCTCTTGACGGAGTGAGAAAAGCTTACACTGATATTAGCACATCTTTGAAGATGGGGCCAGTAATTCTTCCCTAAGACTAAGAGTTGGGGAAACTTTCTGATGTAATGTAGGAAAACACAGGCCACCTGAACTCGGCACCCTTCCTGGTGTTAAGGCCACTGCTGTTACTGTGCCTGAAACAATGAATCCTTCAGAAAAATACTTATTCCACTCAAACTCTCAACACAGCTGAGTAAACTGCCTTGCTCAGCATGGTGGGAAGGTGCTTAACTCTGTCGAGTCCATCTTGATTATACACTACATTCCAGGTTTTTTTTGCTTGTCTATTGCTTTTCTAAAAATGACTGCTTGGGGGATTGTGAATAAGCTGTGGAGACTTTGAGTTGTCTCGTCGTCCTCTGTTGTGGGTTGCTCATGGGGAGTGGGGGCTGTCAGTTTCTGGCAGGGCCTCAGGCCTGTGGGCTCCAGGTGTCCCTGTCATGGGGCATGGCCTTCAGCCGCGGCGGAGCTGTGGTCCTTCTGATTTGTCAGGAACGGCCTGTGGGTTCACTGAGCCCCGTCCCTGAGCACAGGCTCAGGGCGCTTGGGCCTCCACCTCTTGAACAGACTGGTGAGGACAGAGGGAAAACTCAAACTGAATCAGTGCTTCCCCGTCCATCTGCCCTGCCTCCTGGAACATTCACCTTTGTCTTCAGCCCAATTTGATGGCCACTTTCTGCTCAAGCACCTGTTTTGCTTTGTATTTGGTGACTGACTGGCTGGTCGGTATGGAGCGGCTGAGGTCCCGTCCTCCTGTGGGGAAGAGGCTGCGCCTGCTCCTGCCCTTCAAACCACTGGTCCTTATGCCTGACCACTCTGTCATGGTCATAAGGGTGGTTAGTCCAACATGAGCCCCCCTCCACAGCTGGGATCAGAACCCCCTGAGCAGCTTTGAGAAGTCTGGAGGTGTGTCTACACCCCAGACCACCCACCAGAGTTTCCAGATGTAGAATCCAAGCATCAATATCATTCAAAGCACCTGGTGACTTCTATGTAACCAAACTTACTGGAAATGTTTCTTGAGCCCTTGTATGTCTCAGCATGAAAGTGTGAAAGTGTTAGTAACTCAGTCATTCATGTCTAACAGCAACCCCATGGACTGTAGCCTGCCAGGCTCCTCTGTCCATGGATATCTCCAGGCAAGAGTACTGGAATGGGTAGCCATTCCCTTCTCCAGGGAATCTTCCCAACCCAGGGATCAAACCCAGGCCTCCCACATTGCAGGCAGATTCTTTACCTTCTAAGCCACAAGGGAAGCCTTGTATGTCTCTACTTTTCATGAATTATTTTTCTTAATTCTATGGTAGCCTCATTATTTTCATACAAGGGAACTAAGAGTCAGATGAGCAAGCATTCCAAGGCCACTTGGAAATTCCAGAGCCAGGACTCGTGGCCAGTCTGAACTCAGACCCGCACGTTAATGCCACGCTTCATCACGGTACATGGGGAGGGCACGTTTGCAGGAGACTGAAAGTTCAGATTTGAATGAATAGCACTCCGTCGTGTTGCCATAACTTACTTGCAGTTTTCCCTGTTGTAGGAGAGTCAGGATGTGGTCAACATTTTTACTTCATAAATTGTTCTGCATAGAATATTCTGTGCCTAAAGCTAAGTACATCTCTAATTGCTTACCCAGGACAGATTATTGGAAGTGGAATCAGGTTTTCACTAGATAGAAACGTTTATAAATCTTGGTACACATTTCCAAGGACCCTGAGTATACACAAATGCTGGGTGCACCAGGGCTGTAGGCACATTTTCACTGGGAAATAAACAATGGGTTAATTTCCAGCACATCTTCCTTGTAAAGATCTTAAATTTGCTAAACTCCACATCTGCCCAGGGGGCGCTAGAGGTAAAGAAGCCACCTGCCAATGCAGGAGATGCCAGAGACCCAAGTTCGATCCCTGCGTCAGGGTAATTCCCTGGAGAAGGGAATGTCAACCCACTCCAGTGTTCTTGCCTGGAGAATTCCATGGACAGAGGAGCCTGGCAGGCTACAGTCCATGGGATCACAAAGAGTTGGACATGACTGAGTGACAGCACACACATCTGCCCATCAGCAGGTGCGTGGGCTTCCTGGTGGGGAGAAGAGGGTGAGGGTTTGTCTGTGTCCATGGCGTGAACTCACCTGTCCTGGATCAGGCAGGTATGTCTGCTAAGGCTGAGTCACCCACAGCCAGGCATCCCCTTAAGCCACCTGAGTGTTTCCTTGCCATCTGTGCCTTGCCACAGCCGCCTTGCCATAAATTCTTCGTCATATTTATCCTTGGACTGATTTGTGAGGGTTGATGAAGCAATAAGATGAGATTTAAAAAAAAAACAAGTTCCACCCTTTCTGGACTGACTACCTCCGTGTTTGGTGATGAAAAGCAGGAAGAGAAGGGAGACAGACAGCAGGCGTGTACAGGTCTGAGGTGCCCAGGGCATGATCAGAGAACTGGTTGGTGCTCTGAGTTCTTCCTTTGACACATGTTTACGACAGGCAGATGACACAGCATTTATAGATGTTTTCAAAGCACTGACCCAAGTAGAAAATACAGTGTAAATCAGGCAAGTTTTCAGCACCCACAACTCGGCAACACAGTATCCTGAATGTTCCTTCCTTTTTTTTCCCCTTTTTATTTTTGACTGCAAGTCATGTGGGATCTTAGCTCCCCAACCAGGGATCAAACCTATGCCCCTTGAAATGAAAGTGTAGAATCTTAGCCACTGGACCACCAGAGAAGCGCCTTTCCCTTTTTTTTTCTCTTTCTCTTTTATTTTTTAAATTATGAAGTATGATAACATATTTATGGGACACTTGTAATATAAAGAACAAAGTTACATGTTGTTCCACTATATATGATGATATATACTATTTTTTAAACTAGATCAATTATGATTTTTAGTTGGAGTTTAATATTAAACTCTCAAAAATGAATAGAAGAATATATAGAAAAGAAGAAGGCTATAGTAGACCTGAAAAGCACAATGAACCAATTCCATGTAATTAAGACTTACACAATTTTCACACAACAGTAGGATACAGATTCTATTCAAGTTCCCGTAGACTATAAACTACGAGACACTGGAACATATCTGGGCCTTCCCCTTTTAATTTAATTTTATTATTTACTTATAACGGGGTGTGGGCTCTCTAGCTGTGGCCCATGGGCTCTAAATGGGGCTTAGTTGCTGTGTTGCATGTGGGATCTTAGTTCCAGGATCAGGAATCGAACCCACGTCCCTGGCATTGGAAGGCGGATTCTTAACCCCTGGACCCAAGAGAAGTCCTTTTCTGGAGAACTCGAACACAGAATCAGCAGTTCTTCCAGTTTCTCCAAAGCAGAGCAGCGCTACACAGAACATTTAAAGTCAGGCAAAACATGCTTCTAAGCCTAAGTCTGGAAACCACTGAAAAGTCAGAGGAACCTCCTGACTCCCTGCATGAATACAGACCAAAGCCGGGTAAAAACGTGTCCCAGTAAATATTATTCTGACAATTACTAAGCTCAGAACCAATGTCCGTCATGTCCACAGGCGTGAGGAGGTGGTGCCTTCCCCAGGTGACCAGTCGAGAAGGCGCCTCTGTGGTTTTCTTCAGCTTTATGGACATATAGTTGACAAAGTGCCCACTGATGTCTGTGGTGTGAGTCCTGACAGGCCTGAGTCTGGTTACAGAACATTTGTTAAAACCTCTAGAACCTGTGTACCCTCACTCATGCCCAGAGCTGAGTGGATACAAGCCTCCCAACCACGTCCCTGAATGGAGGACATAAGCCACGTCCTGAATGGAGGTGTTTCCTGGAGTGGCCATCAAGTCGCTGCCCTTCAGGTTTTACTTTAGAGCTGCCTACACGGCCCCTCCTAACCTGCTCCTGCACTGACCAGACGTGCTGCCTGGAAAACGGGTGATGTTTGCTGCAAGCATGAATTTGCCCAGAAAAGGCAAGAATGAACAAGTAATAAAAACAAATGGGAGGAAAGATGGCTGTTGTAGCTCAGATTCACGAGCTACTAGATATTAATTAGGGAAGGGGTAGGTGCAGGTTGGGGTGGGAGGAGGCTGGGGTCCACGCCTTGTTTGTGCCCCGGGTCTGCACTCAGAGTCCAGGGCAGATGCAGTGTCTCTCAGGAGCCAGGCATCTTACTGGACAAGCTCTCAATGGACTCTGCATGTTTCCGTTGTACTTTTCAGAGAAACACCACGTCATCTTTTCTAGAGAAAACACTTTATGTTGAGAACGCAGAGCAGATTTAAAAGACTTGGAGTGAATTTGGGTTTATATTGGAAACAGACATGCCAATCTATCCCCAGTCAGATTGCTTTCTTTTCCTCTTCTTAAGGGCACACTCTGGGGAGAGGGTGATGCCCTCTTCTCTCCTATCGGAACCCACCCCCCAGCCTCCTCCTACATCTGCATAGCCGGGCTGGGCTCCCGGGGCAGCCATGGGACCCCCCTGGAGAGGAGGAAGGAAAGCTGGGCCCCAGAGCTCAGGGATGCTTCTTTCTCACCTTGTGTGCCAGGGAAGGCGGGAGGGCAGTGGGTTTGCACAGACCGTGGTCAGTTCTGTTGCAGAGCTGTACCAGGGCCACATCTCCTTTCACTTCCCAGAATGGTGCCCATCCCGTCTATGTCCACGGGGCTGGGGGCCCGAGAGGAAGACCCAGGGCCAGGCCTTGTGGCCAAGATCCCGAGCTTGTGGGCAGTGGACTCGGAGAGAGGGAGGTTCCGCCTGGCCCCGTTTTGGGGCAACCTTGGTGCCTCTGCCCGCAGCTCAGCTCTGGTCCTGACCCGCCGCCCACGTGGAAGGCAGGCTGTCACCACACCCGGGGCACACCCAGGAAGTGGGCCTTCCCGAGGGTGGGGGTCGAGGGTTTTTTCTGTTCCATCCTGAGCTGCAAACTGTCAGGGAGACGAGATGACCAGAGGCCTGGTCCCTGTTCCTCCTCCGGGACTTTGTGATCCTATCAGAGACTCAATTATTATACAGCATCAACCAGTGTCCTCATAGGCTTGGGGGACACACACTCTGAGTGGTCTGGGGGAGCCTGTGGGGCATGGCTCATGGGGAGGGGCCTCAGGGGACAGAGGGGTCTCAGGAGACAGATGGGCTTGAAGACGCAGTTCGTGGTGAAGGCCCAGAGGGTCCAGCCTGGGTGCAGGACAGGCGTTGAGCCCGAGTGAGCCAGAGGGAGGACCTGCCACACCAAGGCCGGGGCAGCGTGGTCATAAGACAGAGCCCCTGGCTCCGCGTCTGGGAGGCATTCTCTTCCCATCTCAGGCCCCTGTGTGGGGCCGAGGCCTGGTTCTGCACCCATCCTTGCACAGAACAAATGTGAGAATCTCCTTCTCCAGCCCCAGTGCAGTTAGGGATCTGGGTCCGATTTGTGGGCACTGGAGCCTGGGCAAGGGGGAGCCCCTCTGAGCACTGGCAGCCAAGGTCTGGTGGGGGTAAGTGTTAGTCGCTCAGTTGTGCCTGACTCTTTGCGACCCCATGGACTGTAGCCCACCAGACTCCTCTGTCCATGAGATTTTCCAGGCAAGGATACTGGAGTGGGTTGCCATTTCCTTCTCCAGGGGATCTTCCCAACCCAGGGATCGAACCTGGGTCTCCTGCACTGCAGGCAGATTCTTTACTGACTGAGCTTCAAGGGAAGCCTGGCGGAGGGGGGTGCCCTTTCACTGGGGAGCCCAGGACAGGCCTGCGGCTGGGAGGGGGAGGGGAGGTAGGCACCCATATGCTCCTGCAGGTCCCTACAGGGTGACTTGGCCAGAGCCAGGAGGGCAACTGTGGCTTCCGGGCAGATGGAGGCAGAAGAGCGACTTTGTGGCTGGAGGCATCCAGATCAAAGGTGACGGCAACCTCCTCAGGGCCCGGGCATGGCTCCAGGACTCACCCCTGTACCCGAGCCCATCTCTCCAGCCCTGATTAAATTGCACTGAAAGCCGCTGATGTCCCGCAACCACCTCTTCCCGCTGCAGTTGGTGTGGGCGCTGCTCTGGAGCTGAGCCCTGACTCAGCCTAATCCTGGCTTCGCGCACAGATGGCAGTGAGGTTCGCTGCAACCCAGGATGCATCAGGAGAGAGAAGGAGGCTTTATGAGGATGCTGCCAGTGGAATCCTTCCTGGGGGCTGAGACCTGGCAAAACTGGGCCAGAACCAGGGCCACCCTGCCGGGCCCTTGACACATGACCTGGAGGGTCTGTAGAATCGGCACAGTAACGCCCCCTACTTGCGGTTTCTCATGATTGGTTTGGTGACAAGACAATTAAATGCTTCCCAGAAGGCAAGCTCCTAGGAGAGGGAAGATGAACCTCACCTGGTAACTCGTCTTGTCTTTCATGTTGAATGCAGCCACCAAAGGAAGACGCTTCTCTCGCTCTTCCATCATTGGAGTCTGGGTCACTCTGGCCGAGACTCTGGCTCAGGGAGCAGTTGAATTCCAAACACAAGAGGAGAGTCTGGCTTCATCCTGCCTCCGTGCTGCCCAGCGAGCGAGCCTCTGGCCTAAGAAGGAGAGGAGAGCATGAGGGCAGGCAAGCGCTCACATGCATCCCCAGCACATGGCTACTGGACGTGAGACACTTCATATCCATGGACTTTAATAGTATCTGGCCCTTTCCTGACTTCTGCTTAGAATAACGTTTCCAAGGCTCACCCATGTGTGTCAGCACCTCATTCCTTTTTGTGGCCTAATATTTCAACTGTGCAGAGGGGTCATGTTTTATTTGTTCATCAGCTAATGGTCATTTGAGTTGTTTCCACTTTCAGATAACAGCGGTTTTTAAAATCATACAAAATACAGTTTCTCCGCACAGCAGACTTGCAAGGTTGGAGCCTGGGCTCAAGGGGAGGTGCTGACTGGACCCCATGCCCACTCTCCCTGTGGCCTCAGGACCCGTCAGTGCCAGCCTACAGGGATCTTGTCCAAGGAACACTGCACACACTCAGAAGTCAGCCTCACTTTTCCTGACATACTTGTCGATTTCCTTTACAGTCTACACTGAGAAGACCCATCCTGACAGGCCACGTCTAGCTTCAACTGGGTCTCCTAAAGAAAGAGAAGGGGCTTCCCTGGTAACTCAGATGGCAAAAAATCTGCCAGCAATGCAGGAGACGTAGGTTTGATCCCTGGGTCGGGAAGATCCCCTGGAGAAGGTAATGGCTGCCTACTCCAGTATTCTTGCCTGGAGAACTCCAAGGACAGAGGAGCCAGGTGCACTATAATCCATGAGTCTGCAAAGAGTCGCAACTGGGTCTAGTAATTTTTTTTTTTAAGCCATGACTCAATGTTGCCTCGTTGTGCAGCATTTTTCTAATTTGATAAATTGGACTTTGTTGTGTGATCAGATAGTGAGATAGAAAATATTGATTTTGGTTACAGCCTACAGCTGCATCTTGGAACCATCTTCACACCAGGTGTGCAGGAGGCAAAGCACTGATTTAACATCGGTTTAGGGCAAGCCTGCCCCTCCACCAAGACATGATGAGGTTTGTCAGTCTTCCAGGGGTCCCTGTAGACCCTCCAGGCGTTCTGTTTCTCCAGCTTCACTCCTGCTGTTGGGCCCCAGTAGAGAAAAACTGTGACTCCCAAATTTTGGCAAAGTGAAGGGAAGGTCACGGCGGGTGTCAACCTCGATCCACTGGAAAAAGGAAAACAGAGGTGGTTGTGTTCTGTGGGAGGCGAGGGAGGCGAGGCTCCCGCGTAGCGTCTTCTGTTTTCAAAGCAGGATCGCGTCCACAGCTAATATTTGGATGGGCCCACAGGCATGCCTCCCACCCGCCGAGGCCTCGGCCAGTCCCAGCAGAGACAAAGGGCTCTTGCTGGGCACCTGGGGAGAGGGGCAGGCAGGGCCTCCTCGTGCTCATCTCGTTTCAGGTGGAGTCTTGCAAAGGGAGCGTTCAGAGTAGAGCAGGGTGTGGAGCGTCGGCTCTGAGACCCTCTGTCTCTCCACCCAGGACAACTGGTTCCTCCAGGCTCGGCCAAGGACAACACTGGCCCAGGAGCCTGGGCCACGTAGAGCTTCACCACAGAGAGGGCGGAGGGAACAAACAGAGCCCACTTGGTCTGGCCACCTCTTAGCCAGCTCTTCTGGGGCCTCACCCAGGGCAGCAATGATCCTGGCAGCGGTGAGCCGGGGCTGAGCTCTGGCCACCTCCCGCCCACAGACAGCAGAGGGTCAGGGCAGGGAAAGCACGGCTGCCCGAGGCTCGCCTGGTGGGGGCATGGCCAGGATAGAGGTGACCCCATCACCCCAGGTGATGAACTATGTACAAAGAGGGGAGGGGAGCACCAAAGGAGTGACATGGCCAGGTTTTAAGGACAGGAAGTCACCCTGGGACAGCATGGGGGTTGGGGAGGGAGAGGTAGCACCCAAAGGCGAAGGAGCAGGATAGGCAAGGGCCTCAGGCACTGAGGGGTGGTCTTGAGATGCTTGAGCGTGAGTGAGCCTACCCATGTGTATGTGTGGCTACTCAAGTGATCAGTCAGCAATCTGCAAAGTCCTGTGGACATTCCCCTATGGACACTCATCAACTTAATAAGTTATTTTGAGATTGTCAGTCTTCTCACTAGATTGTAAAAGTCATCTCTATTTGATCAACCTTAAAAAGACTTGAATAAGTGGAGAGCTGTATTACTTTGCTGATAAAGGTCCTTATAGTCAAAGCTATAGTTTTTCCAGTAATCATATATGGATGTGAGAGCTGGACCATGAAGAAGGCTGCACCAAAGAATTGATGCTTTTGAACTATGATGTTGGAAAAGACTCTTGAGAGTCCCTTGGACTGCAAGGAGGTCCAACCAGTCAATCCTAAAGGAAGTCAACCCTGAATATTCATTGGAAGGACTGATGCTGAAGCTCCAATACTTTGGCTACCTGATGCAAAGATCCAACTCATTAGAAAAGATCCTGATACTGGGAAGACTGAAGGCAGGAGGAGAAGGGGACGACAGAGGATAAGATGGTTGGCTGACATCACTGACTCAATGGATTGAGTTTGAGCAAGCTCCAGAAGATTTTGAAGGACAGGGAAGGGAAGCCTGGTATGCTACAGTTCATGGGGTCGCAAAGAGTCAGACATGACTGAGTGACTGAACAGCAACAACAATTCCACAGCCCTAGCTGAAAAAACTTTGTTGTTTAGTCACTCAGTCATGTACAACTCTTTGCGACCCCATGAGCTGTAGCCAATCAGGTACCTCTGTACATGGTATTCTCCAGGCAAGAAAACTGGAGTGGATTTCCATGCCCTCCTCCAGGAGATCTTCCCGACCCAGGCATTGAACCCACATCTCCCACATTGCAGGCAGATTCTTTACAGCTGAGCCACCTGGGAAGCCAGTGGCTAGATGAAAAAACTTAATTTTGCAAAAACAGAGACCTTCCACATTAAACTATGGAGGTTTAATGTATTCCCAATGGGAAGCTTTTGTAATGGGAATCTAAATTTAAATTCCATCAAAAATGTAAATGAAGAATCATATTTTCAATCACATATTAAAACTGTCATAATAAAATAGATGGTGCTCATGCACGCACATATAGAAATAGTTAGATCAACAGACCAGAGGAGGAAATTTTGAAACAAAATTAGGTGTACATGATAATTCAGTTATTATAGTGGATCACACTGTTGGTGATGTTGGAATAACTAGCTTGTGATTTGGAAAACAATTCACCAAAATGGCTTGGCGCACATGTTCTCAACACACAGCAACATGTTTGCGAGTCAATCAGCCAGCTCCTTGGTCCTGTGTGGCCAGAGGGCATCACTGCAGAGGAGGGAGCAACAGGTCCCCCACCTGTCCAGCCACTAAACATGCCCAGGGTCCTGCCTTTTCCAGCCCAGCGTCCTGTCCAGGAAGACTTGTGTCGCCTCCAGGGCAGTCTGTTCTCTTCCTATTTGAGCACGTAGGGGTACAGTGGATAGCGTCCACCCTCCACATCTGAGTTTACATCTGCGGAGAGTCTGGTCCTTCTCCCATTGAGGGAAAAGCCCATCAAGCAAGTTACAGTAAATTCACTAGTGGGCTTCCTGGAGAAGCTTTCAAAATGAAGGATTGCAAAGAGTTTTATTAGGTACATTCAACAATATAATTTTAAACAAATTCCACTGAGATTACTTGAGTGCCCAAAAAAGAGGCAGAAAAGGACTGGAATTGATAAGAAGCTGATGAGAGGGCTGCTGAGGGGGAGCAGGTGATGGTTTATAACAGCGTGAGTGCACGCTGGTTACACGCTTGTTGGTTACAGACTCATAAACTGAAAGTTCTCAGGGACAATGGGGTCCGGCGATGGCAGGTGTCTGGCCCATGTCCAGTCCCCAGGAGACGTCACCCTTCCACAGCACCCGGCCATGATTCAGCGGCCTTCTCAGCTGCCCCTTCAACCATAACGCAGTTAAGATGTTTGGTTTTGTGTACACTTTACCACATTAAGGAAGGAGGAGAAGGAGCCAATGGACAAGAGTTTGAGCAAATTCCAGGAGTTGGTGAAGAAGGGAAGCCTGGTGTGCTGTAGTCCATGGGGTCACAAAGAGTTCGACACGACTGAACGAGTGAACGAGTCAAACCAAGGTTGAAACTCAGATCTAACTCTAATATGTTTTTATTGTGAATGCTGTTGTTTCCAGGGATGTTACCACAAAGCCTTCACACATTCTAATGGGTAGTTGTCCAAGTGACAGTCACTTCCCGGGGACCAAGCATCCCTTTGACCTACAAAGTGGCCAGTTAGCATCAACAATGTGCTCAGTAGATGTTCCCTCACAAGCTGTGGTGTGAAAGGAGAAAAGTCAAATGAGGTAGGTTTTTGTTGGATTTGGTCCCTAAAACTCCTGATCAGAGTTGAGTTTTGATGGGGTGGAGCCTTGGGTGGTGATAGGGACAAACCCAGGCCCTTCTCTGGAGCAGCCGTAAATCATCCCTGTGGCCGGGATGAAGGGTCTAGGGGAGAGCAGTGAGACCGCCCAGCGGTACTGAGGCAGGGCCTACACGGAATTAGCTGGAACCCGTTTTTCTGGGAGGGGAAAACATGGGTGAGCTAAGTGACCCAAATACACGCCTGGACCTACCCATGACCCAGGGATGATAATTCTACCTCTTATGACTCAAATCCTCTCCCTATAAAATGGGACAAATACTACCGCACTCCCTTTATATCCTAGAGATGGCGGGAGAACTCATAGAAGCTGTCTTAACCCAGAACCCTGGTCCGGCCTCAAGTACAGTCCTGAGTCTTTATTTCTTACACCCCAGGGCCACAGGGGAGGAAGGTTTCCCACATTAAGCACAGAAATCACCCAGCGTGGTCTGAGTTATTTCTAAAATTCAGTTTCTACCAAGTTCGAGCCCCCTTGTTGGTTATAGGTTCATAAACTGCAAGGTCTCAGGGGCGATGGGATCCAGGGATGGCAGGTGTCAGCCCAGTGTCCAGTTCCCAGGGGATGTCACCCCTCCTTGGATGGCACCCCACCACGCCTCCGTGGCCTTCTCAGCCGCCCCTCCATCAGCACGGTGGACTGCAGCTGGGGTTGGTGCACAGCTGCAGACCTGTGACCCATCCCTGATCCAGTCCAACCCTTTCCTTTCAGAGAAGTGGACTCCCGGAGAGACAAAGTGGTGAAGCCAGGATGCAGCCAGGAACTCACCGCAGTGAAGTGACTTGCTCAGAGGCAGGGCCTGCACCAGGGTCTAGGCCTCTGACCTTCAAGTTCGTGTCTGTGTCATCGTCCTTCTCATGCCTGCAGGACTAATGAGACCCACTGCACTGATCATGTATCCAGTGAGTAGGTTTGAGAGCCCGTTGTGTACTAGGCACTGTGCCCTCAGCCAGCCAGGAAGCAGCTCACAGACCACTGACCCTTAGTCCACCCAGCCTGGGCTGGATCAGAATTCAACCAGAGAGAGAGTGGGGGCGGGGGGAGAGGGAGGGAGGGAAGAAGGAAGGGAGGTGGTGGTGGGGACAGATATTATGGCTTTACTTTTCCAGAGATTTAAAACTTCTCAAAGGGAAGTTTGCAAAGTTAATAGCATTACTAATAAGATAACTGGTGATTATGCCCCACTACTGGCAGTCTTGTTTGTGAGTTTTGTGTTTCTCCTATACTCTTCCTGATCACTGAGCTGTGAGAATCTATATTTAGAACAGGACTATACACAGTTTTGATGAAAAAAACTATTAGGGCAGGAAATTCAGCACATTGTTTCAAGTCTCATATCATAGTTTAGGAGAGAAAAAAGATCTAACGTCAGAGTTCTCAGTTACATTGACATTATCCATCGTGAATAAACTGTGAGTTGAAAGTCACCTGTATAATAGCGGGGACAGCACTGGACTCAGTTTCAGAAGCCCAGGTTCTGGTTCTATTTTTCCCAGGCAAGTTATGATACTGCATGAATCAGCCCCACGCTGCTGACCTTCTGTCCCCATCTGCAGAGTGACTTAGTACCCTGCCTGGCCGGCAAGGCTGTTATTAGGATTAATCACAAATAATAACAGCAGCACTGCTATTGTGACTTACCTTCAGCAACACTCCTTCACAACTCTGAGAGGTGGGTGGGGTAGTTATAATTAGCCCCAGTTAAAGATGAGACATCCAAGGCTCAGAGAAGTGAAGTGACTTGCTCCAAGTCACCCATTGAGAAAATGGCCAGGATGGGGGGAGCATCTGCTTCCCACTCACTTCTCCAGGGGAGGCCACTGTGGTCAGAACACACACACTCTGTCCCGGGCACATGGAAGTGCAAGCCGACTCCTGGCAGGGTTCCTAGGTGTGGAAATCAGGGCGAAGTATTTGCCATGAGCAGTATCTCTGCTTCGACTTTGCTGTGTGCCCCAGGCCGGTCCACTGTCCTGCCAGCTCAGGACTGTCTCCACCTGTGGCCTGCTTGTTTCTCTCTGAATGGCACAGTCCACACACACACACACACACACACACACTTGTACACATGTGTGCACATGCACACATATGTACTCACACACACATATGTACACACAGTCTTGCATAGCACATGCCACCTGCGGCAAACATGACTCCCAGTGGAAGGGTCCTAGATCAGCCCCTTAGTAATCAGGTTGCTTGTTCTTGTTGTTGAGTTTCTGTCTCAGGAATTTGCCATAAGTATTTATGCTGAATGTGTTAAAAGCTCTGATTCTAGGGTCTGGTCCCTGCTGTCGTGGAGAAGGAGGAGACCAGGAAGGTGAGTCCTTGTTCAAGAAAAGGCCCAGGAGGAGTCTTGTATTGATGGGACGTCCATTGCCCCAACCCCCACCC
>SJXQ01000679.1:151643-164645 GCA_006408695.1 Aepyceros melampus | reverse complement strand
CGATGTCGCCCACCAGATGGTGCATATGTTACAGCTGATGAACCTACACTGGCAGGTCACCATCATCCAAGTCCACTAGTCTTGGTGTTGTACATTCTGTGTATAATGTGCCCAGAGCTCTTCTAGTTACAATATTCAGGAAAGAAGGCCTAAAATCCAGCAGAATCAAGAAACTGATCTTTTTACTTATAATTTATACTCACATATTTGTAAAAAAACATTTGGTGTAACTTGAAACATGAGGTTGTAAAATAGTTGGACGTGACTGCGTGACTAAACAACAAAACATTAGAAAGCATGAGGAAACGTGCATGCTGAGCCACCTGTCGTGTCCGACTCTTTGTGACCCCGTGGACTGTACCCACCAGGCTCCTCTGTCCATGGGATTCTCCAGGCAAGAATGCTGGAGTGGGTTGCCATGCCCTCCTCCAGGGGATCTTCCCAACCCAAGTGTCACTTAAATGTGAGATGATTGCTCTCTGGGGAAGCAGAGAGACCCACAGGGAGTTTTCCTTCTGTTTCTAAGCCGAGGATGGAGCTATTGGATGGTCTCCCACCTTCCTTCCTAACTCTCCTCTCTCCCCATACCTGCTTCCTTATCCCACGTGCTCTCCCTTGGAGCTTCTGGTCCACACCCAGAAAGCCCCCCCATACTGGGGCACACTGTCACCTCCTCCCGAACCTGTCCCCGTCCAAGCAACACAGTCAATACCCAGACAGACCCACCATCTCCTTGTGCGGCCCACGGGGTGGGATGTCGCCTCCACTCACTGCTCATCCAGGCAGCAGAACGACAGTGCTCTGATCTCCACATCGAATGAGTCACCCAGCTTTTTCCAGCAGCGCCCGCATGAGCAGGCATCCTCCTCCGCAGCCTCACTCTGCCCCAGGGCCTGCCTTCCTGGAGCCTCACAGGAGCTTCCTCCAGCTTCCCGTCCTCCATCCTCTGCACTGTTCCACGGGGGTTTCTTGAAAACTCAGCTCTGAGCAACATGCATGGATCTAGAGATTGTCATACTGACGAAGTAAGTCAGACAGAGAAGGAGAAATATCATATGACATACCTTCGATGTGAAGTCTAAAAAGAGATGATACAAGTGAGCTTACAAAACAGAAAGACTCACAGAGAACAAGCTATGGCTGGAACTGGGGAAGAAGAGAGGAAGAGAGAGTTAGGGAGTTTGGGACAGACGTGTAACGGTGCTATATTTAAAATGGAGAACCAACAAGGACCTCCCTGCACAGCACAAGGAACTCTGCTCACGTTAAGTGAGTGCCTGGACAGGAGGGGAGTTTGGGGAGAATGGACACATGTGTATGTGTGGCTGAGTCCTTACACTATTTACCTGAAACTCTCACAATATTGTTAATCAGCTGCTATCCAATACAAAATAAAAGGTAAAAGTATGAAAAACAATGTCACTGATCACTATGATAAAATAACTCATCTCTGGGGGTCTCAGTGCTCTGAGCATGATGCCACCCCAGTTCCACCCGCCATAGACCCCCTGTCTCACATACAGCCCCTGACAAAGGAGCTGCTTCACCCAATTGTGTTTTTGAGAAGATTCTGGTTTATCTCTAAGAACAATGAAAATAATTATACTCATATTGTTAAAAATATTGATCATCTATTATGTGAGTCAGGTCTTTCAAACAGACAGCAGCTGCCAAAATTCACCCGTGATAGGCCAGGGTCAACACCATGGGTTCTAGGATCATGCCGTGGGTTCCATCACCACCATGTTATAATGGAGGGGGCTTCTCAAGGCTCCTCAGGCCCCCAGGCTGCTGGCTTCAGTTGTATCCGACTCTTTGCAACTCCATGAATAGTAGCCCTCTAGGTTCCTCTGTCCATGGGGATTCTCCAGGCACGAATACTGGAGTGGGTTGCCATTTCCTCCTCCAGGGGATCTTCCCCACTCAGGGATCAAACCCACGTCTCTTATGTCTCCTGCATTGGCAGGCGGGTTCTTTACCACTACCGCCATTTGGTTTGTATCATCTTCTAACACTGTTCTACGTGTCAGGCACTAACCAGATTTTATCACTGTTTCCCAGAGTCCCCAGGTGATCTGATAAAAGCAACTATTAGACAGGAAACTTCCTCTCCATGGTGATATTGAAGTCTGTGCTAATTGCCCAGGACGTGCAGTACATGACATCAAGGGTTTTGCATAAGGCTGGATTCTGTACGAGCCCAGCAGTTCCGCTAGCCGGGTGAGTTCTGGGTTCAGCCTGAACTCCGAAGCTGTTTCACCACTGACTGAGTCACAAACACACCTTCCTGGTGCAATACGCACATCTTCCCAATCACCATCTTTTCTAACCAGATCCTGTGAGTACTAACTGCTGAAACTCACGCGAAGACATTCTCTAGCCGATCAACGGGGCTAGAAAAATCAGTGTCAGAGGTCCCAGTGTGGGATGGACCTTCAGGGCTGAAACAACCAGCCGTCATGAAGCAGCTAGGGTCGACACGCTCCAGTACAGCTATCAGTTTTGCATGCGTATGGCAGAAAGTGAAGAACTAAAGAGCCTCTTGATGAAAGTGAAAGAGGAGAGTGAAAAAGGTGGCAAAAAGCTCAACATTCAGAAAACTAAGATCATGGCATCTGGTCCCATCACTTCATGGCAAATAGATGGGGAAACAGTGTAAACAGTGGCTGACTTTATTTTGGGGGGCTCCAAAATCACTGCAGATGGTGATTGCAGCCATGAAATTAAAAGACGCTTACTCCTTGGAAGGAAAGTTATGACCAACCTAGACAGCATATTAAAAAGCAGAGACATTACTTTGTTAACAAAGGTCCGTCTAGTCAAGGTTATGGTTTTTCCAGTGGTCATGTATGGATGTGAGAGTTGGACTATAAAGAAAGCTGAGCACAGAAGAATTGATACTTTTGAACTGTGGTGTTGGAGAAGATTCTTGAGGGTCCTTTGGACTGCAAGGAGATCCAACCAGTCCATTCTGAAGGAGATCAGTCCTGGGTGTTCATTGGAAGGACTGATGTTGAAGCTGAAACTCCAATACTTTGGCCACCTCATGCAAAGAACTGACTCATTGAAAAGACTCTGATGCTGGGAAAGATTGAAGGCAGGAGGAGAAGGGGCCAACAGAGGATAAAATGGTTGGATGGCATCACCAGCTCAATGGACGTGGGTTTGGGTGGACTCTGGGAGTTGGTGATGGACAGGGAGCCCTGGGGAGCTGTGGTTCATGGGGTCGCAGAGAGTTGGACATGACTGAGCGACTGAAATGAACTGAACGGAACTTTAAATTTTCTTCTCACCAGCATCTAGTCCACCCAGACAACAGCAGGATTCTTCCTGAAGAGATATTTCCATTTGATGGATCAAACATAAGGAGAATATAAATAAGAAAATGTGGATAAGAACACACAAGAGGAGACATCCACATTCTGTATTTGAAGCTCTGCAGCCTGACAAATGCCTGAGGTCCTCTTTTGAGGAGAAGGTCCTTGTATGAAACCCCCAACCTGTTGGGAGAGGATAGCCTGGTGCTACAGAGTAAACGGGGGCTACAGATCTGTTCAGAAACTGGCCTCTCCGAGCCCTGGGGCTGAATCAGGTAATATGACACCTTTGAGCCTTGATTTCCCTGTGTGTACAATGGGAATCCACCACCTAGTCCTGCAGGGTTATTTTGAGGGTTTGAAGAAATGCTTGTGGTTCCCCAAGAACACCCTCTGGCACTAACAAGAGACATGTGTGTGATTTTGTCCTGTCTGGTTCAGAACTACTGGGAACACAAAGCCCCCACTCCAGGTCCCTCTTTGGACCTCCTTCTGCCAGAGGAGGTCTCAGGCCGCCTCCTGCCCCTGGAAACTGTCCTGAAAACCACTGGATACATGAGTGGGATGCCCGCACCAACCAGCAATAATGTGGTGGGAGCCTACTCTCTTGGTTCACCCCACAGGCTAATCCAACATAGCAAGATGTGTGCTGCTCAGTCGCTTAATTGTGTCTGACTCTTGGCAATCTATGTACTGAGTCCACCAGGCTCCTCTGTCCATGGGGATTCTCCAGGCAAGAATATTAGAGTGGGTTGTCATGCCCTCTTCCAGGGAACTTCCCAACCCAGGAATCGAACTCAGGTCTCGAACCTGGGTCTCCTGCATCACGAGCAGATTCTTTACTGTCTGAGCCACCAGGGAAGCCCTGTAGCAAGATGGAGATACACTGAAAGTGCCAGCATTGGAGGTCAGACCACGGCTGCCTGTGAGGATGGGGGCCTTGACCACGAGCGAGATGGCGGCTCCCCACTGCCCTCCAGAGTTCTGAGTACGTGAATGAGGAGATCTGGCTAAAAAGAGGACCACAATGGCTGGTGTGTGGAGCCGGGAGGCAACCTCCGGGCAGATGGGCGATGAGATAGTGGAGCCTGGACCGTGAGGAGGCCAGAGCAGAGGCTGGTTCTCCCTGACAGGTCTGTATGATGTCAAAGAGAAAGAAAAAGTCCAGACCAGCTGAGAAAAGCAGCCCCTGGCCCCACCCCAGCTCATCTCCCACCTGGGAAAGCACCCAGCCCCTGCCCCAGAGATAAGACACAGGGCATGGTTGGGGGTGCTGGGGCAGGAGATGAGCAGCAGCCACCGGCAGGAGCTTCTCAGGGAGAGAGTGTTCTCAGGAAGCAGAGAAGTGGCGCCATGTCTAGACAACATCTGACCGGCAGCTCTCTGTGGATGAGTGTGCAGGAGGGCCTTGTGCATGGCCTCCATCAGGGCGATCGTGGGCGCCTGTGCTGCCACAGGAAGCCTATCACCCACTCGCCATCATGTCTCCACGTTCCCCTTGACCTCAAGGGCTTGAGGGACCCGTTCATTCATCTTTGTTTCATCAGTGCAGACATAGAACCTGCAACAGTTCAGTGTTTCCTGGAGAGAGCGGGGCTTCATTTTGGTGCAATATTCATCTACGTGAAGAATAACACTCATCTGGCCACCACACTGAACTCTCAGGACAGCCTCATTCCTTTAGCTGACCTGTGATGGGAGCTGAAACAACAGTTAATTGTTTCTGTAATTCTCAGTGAAATGAATTTTCCTGTGGCTGCCTGTATGAGATCACTTTTTCTAAACAGTCAAAATGATCTTAAACTGAGCTGAGCATCACAGGATTTTAGTTCTGGTATCCTAAGTGAAAGTTGCTCAGTTGTGTCCACAAACTCAGTTTGTGACCCCATGAACTAAAAACTCCATGGAATTCTCCAGGCCAGAATACTGGAGTGGGTAGCCTTTCCCTGGAGAAAGCAATGGCACCCCACTCCAGTATTCTTGCCTGGAAAATCCCATGGACAGAGGAGCCTGGTAGACTACAGTCCATGGGGTCGTGAAGAGTCGGACACAACTGAGCGACTTCACTTTCACTTTTCACTTTCATGCATTGGAGAAGGAAATGGCAACCCACTCCAATGTTCTTGCCTGGAGAATCCCATGGATGAGGCAGCCTGGCGAGCTGCCGTCTATGGGGTCACACCGAGTTGGACATGACTGAAGCAACTTAGCAGCAGCAGCAGCAGCCTTTCCCTTCTCCAGGGGATCTTTTCAACCCAGGAATCGAACTGAGGTAGCCTTGCAGTTGGATTCTTTACCAACTGAGCTATCAGGGAAGCTAAGTTTTTTGTTTTTTTCTTTTTACAACTTAGTACTATTATTTTATTATAATCAAGTCAACAATACAAATGGCTTACTTTAATATAATAGGTAACCAGTACTTGGACACATTTTAATTCACCCACTGTTAAACACAAATATTTTCTATTTGAACTCTGCCCAATAATCTTTCATTTCATATCTGAAGCAAATCTTATCAAGTGCTTCACACCTTGTCTTCAAAATATAGTCATGATTACACACATATGTGTTAATGTACAATATTTGGTTTTCTCTTTCTTACTTCACTCTATATGACAGTCCCTAGGTCCATCCACATCTCTGTGCTGTGCTCAAGTCGCTCAGTCGTGTCCATCTCCTTGTGACTCCATGGACTGCAGCCCTCCAGACTTCTCTGTCCATGGGGATTCTCCAGGCAAGAATACTGGAGTGGTTTCCATGCCCTCTTCTAGGGGATCTTCCCAACCCAGGGGTTGAACCCAGGTCTCCCACATTGAGGAAGATTCTATACCATCTGAGCCACCAGAGAATCTCTGTCTCTGCAAATGGCAAAATCTCAGTCCTTGCTATGGCTGAATAATAGTCCATGTGTATATATGTGCCACATCTTTTTTATCCATTCCTCTTGATGGACACTTAGGTTGCTTCCATGTTCTGGGTACTGTATATAGTGCTACAAAACCATTGAGGTGCATGTATGTTTTAGAATCATGGTTTTCTCCATGTATATGCCCAGGAGTAGGATTGCTGGGTCATGTGGAATCTAGAAAAATGGTAGTTGTTGCTGTTCAGTCACTCAGTCGTGTCTAAGTCTTTGCAACCCCATCGACTACAGCATGCCAGGCCTCCCTGTCCTTCACCATCTCCCAGAAATTGCTCATATCCATGTCCATTGAGTCAGTGATGCCATCCAACCATCTCCTCTGTCATCCCCTTCTCCTCCTGCCTTTAGTCTTTCCCAGCCTCAAGGTCTTTTCTAATGAGTCAGCTCTTCGCATTGGGTGTCCAAAAATATTGGTAGAGATGAACCTATATAAATCTTTTCTGTCAGAGAGCTCAGTATTAAGTACTCTACACCAGGCTTTTTGTTCTCTGTTTTCTTCTCTTAGGTGCACTGAACTCTTGTTTCACTAAAACTTTTGTTCTCCTCATCCTCTTCTATAACCACAGGCATACTCAGACTTAAAGATTTATCTTCCTTATGCATGTCACCTCTGGCTCTGGAAGACACTTCACTTCCTGCTGGTTTCAACGTTTCTTTGTTTCTTCTTTTCCTGGTTGCTTTGGTTTGTACTTGACCGGGTACAGAATCAGAGTCAGAAAAGTCAACTTTGACCTGACGGTGCCTTTTTGACTTTGATGCCTGAACAACAACTGAAAAGGCCTTTGATTTTATTTTTGCTAGTGATGCTGCCCTTTCACATCTCTCTGATTGTTGTGAATTTCTCTCACTGTTTTCTTCTCCATCTTTAACTTTCAGTTTTAAGGTTGGATTCTTTCTGTCTTTGTGCCACTGCTATGCTCCAAAGCTATGTTCTTGATATTATTTTTAAAAAAATCATCCTTTATCAAGTTGAGGGATTTTTCCAGATTGGACTTGTCAGCTGAAGTTACATGTTTCATTCTCTGATAATGGTCATGAACATTCATCATTTCCTCTAATACATCATAAGTGATAAGTTTCATTATACAATCATTTGGGTCCTTAAATTCTTCAGTAATTTCAGCGTGTTAAATTTTTTCTTCATTCTGTATGACAGGAATTTAAGCATTGCTGTACAGTGAAATGCTCTGTCTAGTCGTAGCTTCCTAAAAATATAACCTGCCTCAAAATGTTGTGCATTTATCAAATCTTGCTGAAATTTTAAAATTTCATCCCAATCTTTCAGGCAACTCTAATCTTTTGTTTTAGTTGACACAGTTGGGTGTTATATAATCCATATCAGTTCAGTTCAGTCGCTCAGTCCTGTCCAACTCTTTGCGACCCCATGAACTGCAGCACGCCAGGACTCCCTGTCCATCACCAACTCCTGAAATTCACTCAGACTCACGTCCATTGAGTCAGTGATGCCATCCAGCCATCTCATCCTCTGTTATCCCCTTCTCCTCCTGCCCGCAATCCCTCCCAGCATCAGAGTCTTTTCCAATGAGTCAGCTCTTCGCATGAGGTGGCCAAAGTACTGGAGTTTCAGCTTTAGCATCGTTCCTTCCAAAGAAATCCCAGGGCTGATCTCCTTCAGAATGGACTGGTTGGATCTCCTTGCAGTCCAAGGGACTCTCAAGAGTCTTCTCCAATACCACAGTTCAAAAGTATCAATTCTTGGGCACTCAGCCTTCTTTACAGTCCAACTCTCACATCCATACATGACCACAGGAAAAACCATATCCTTGACTAGACGGACCTTTGTTGGCAAAGTAATGTCTCTGCTTTTGAATATACTATCTGGGTTGGTCATAGCAGATACAAAATGCCAGTTCTGATCTGGAAGGTGTATGGAGGTAAACAATATCACCAAGCCAAAGCCAAAGCTTCTTTTGCAACGTGCTCTTTTCTAAATTTCTCATTCTACCACAGAAGATGGTTCCAAACTTCACACTCCTCCAGAGCTCAGAGAAGTCCTCGAAGTGTACACTATCCATCTCCTGGAAGCAGCTGAGCAATGGCTCGAAGTCGTCCTTCAAGTCTACAGGAGCCCCATGTCTGCAAAGGAAGCATGCCACGTGCAGTCCAGCTGCTGGCAGTAGCCGAGGAGGAAGCTAAGTATTTAGTAATTAATACTTTTTGTATTAATCAGAAGGAAAGTATGGAAAATAAACTATTAAGTAATAACAGAAAGGAAGAGAGATTCTTTCATTATTTTTTTGTAAGTAGTGAGTTTCCATAAAGACAAAGAGTGAATTATAATCAAAGTCATTTCCTGTCTAGAGAGTCCTCAATGACTTGTCTCATCTCATTGGTGACATTTGTTCCATCCATCTCAATTCCTCAGGGTCTGCTTTTTTTTTTTTTTTTCCTTTTTTTTTTGTGGTGCCACACATCTTTTGGGATCTTAGTTCCCTGACCAGGGATCAAACCTGTGCCCTCAGCAGTGAAAGCACATGTTCCTAACCCCTACACCACCAGAGCAGTCTCTACAATCTGTCTTCAAAACAAGAAATCAGTGACCTCTAACAAGGAGGAGTAACCCACCACCCTTGCGAAAGTTAGGAGGTCTCCCATTTTGTCTCACTATTCAGTGTCATCACTTTCCTTCAGCTTAACGATATTGAAAAAAAGGAGGGAATATGGCAGATTGAATGAATGTTTTATCTCCTCTCCTCCCCAAGCCCCATTCAAATGACCACAGAGTTATATTTTTAAAGGTCTAATTCCCCGAGGATAAAGATCAGCTGGAAACAGTAGCAGATGAGACTGAATCACAAAATGTGGGAATGAAAAGTGGACTGGTGAGTGGCTGGAGGAGGACTGAGGCAGGGGGACTCCAGGAAGATCAACGCAAAGAA
This sequence comes from Aepyceros melampus, assembly GCA_006408695.1. Lineage (NCBI taxonomy): Eukaryota > Metazoa > Chordata > Mammalia > Artiodactyla > Bovidae > Aepyceros > Aepyceros melampus. The sequence goes on along the minus strand of SJXQ01000679.1, from coordinate 155,505 downwards.
GGAAGTGGCACTGGTGGATATGATTACAGCCTGGGAGATTCACCCCGGCGGGGGAGAAGCCATTGCCCCGCATAGCCCCCTCGTCACCCAACCGATCAGCTGCAGGAGAGCTGACCTCGGCTCCACTGACATTACTGCACTCTGTCACCCGCCTCCCAGCAATGTCTCCTCCTGGGTCTTGTCATCACTCAGACCTGCTCCACATCCAGAGTCTTCCTGCTGGGGTGCCTCTCCCGAGGCCTGCTGGCAGCTCATACCCATGGAACCTGCTCTTCCTCCTCATCCAGAGCTCCTGCTCCCAAACCCGTCCTCCCATCCCATCATCACCCTCCCCTTGAGGCCATCACCTGCCACTCCTCTTGTTTGGAATAAGACACTGTGGTTAAAGACATGATGAGTTCATCATCAGTTCAGTTCAGTTCAGTTCAGTCCAGTTGCTCAGTCGTGTCTGACTCTTTGTGACCCCATGAATTGCAGCATGGCAGGCCTCCCTGTCCATCACCAACTCCCGGAGTTCACTCAAACTCGTGTCCATCAAGTCGGTGATGCCACCCAGCCATCTCATCCTCTGTCATCCCCTTCTCCTCCTGCCCCCAATCCCTCCCAGCATCACAGTCTTTTCCAATGAGTCAGTTCTTCACATCAGGTGCCCAAAGTACTGGAGTTTCAGCTTCAACATCAGTCCTTCCAATGAACACCCAGGACTGATCTCCTTTAGGATGGACTGGTTGGATCTCCTTGTAGTCCAAGGACTCTCAAGAGTCTTCTCCAACACCACAGTTCAAAAGCATCAATTCTTTGGCGCTGAGCTTTCTTCACAGTCCAACTCTCACATCTATACATGACCACAGGAAAAATCATAGCCTTGACTAGATGGACCTTTGTTGACAAAGTAACGTCTCTGTGTTTTAATATGCTGTCTGGGTTGGTCGTAACTTTCTTTCCAAGGAGTAAGCGTCTTCTAATTTCATGGCTGCAATCACCAGCTGCAGTGATTTTGGAGCCCCCCAAAATAAAGTCTGACACTGTTTCCACTGTTCCCCATCTATTTGCCATGAAATGATGGGAGCAGATGCCATTTCTTAGTTTTCTACATTACTGCACTCTGTCACCCGCCTCCCAGCAATGTCTCCTCCTGGGTCTTGTCATCACTCAGACCTGCTCCACATCCAGAGTCTTCCTGCTGGGGTGCCTCTCCCGAGGCCTGCTGGCAGCTCATACCCATGGAACCTGCTCTTCCTCCTCATCCAGAGCTCCTGCTCCCAAACCCGTCCTCCCATCCCATCATCACCCTCCCCTTGAGGCCATCACCTGCCACTCCTCTTGTTTGGAATAAGACACTGTGGTTAAAGACATGATGAGTTCATCATCAGTTCAGTTCAGTTCAGTTCAGTCCAGTTGCTCAGTCGTGTCTGACTCTTTGTGACCCCATGAATTGCAGCATGGCAGGCCTCCCTGTCCATCACCAACTCCCGGAGTTCACTCAAACTCGTGTCCATCAAGTCGGTGATGCCACCCAGCCATCTCATCCTCTGTCATCCCCTTCTCCTCCTGCCCCCAATCCCTCCCAGCATCACAGTCTTTTCCAATGAGTCAGTTCTTCACATCAGGTGCCCAAAGTACTGGAGTTTCAGCTTCAACATCAGTCCTTCCAATGAACACCCAGGACTGATCTCCTTTAGGATGGACTGGTTGGATCTCCTTGTAGTCCAAGGACTCTCAAGAGTCTTCTCCAACACCACAGTTCAAAAGCATCAATTCTTTGGCGCTGAGCTTTCTTCACAGTCCAACTCTCACATCTATACATGACCACAGGGAAAATCATAGCCTTGACTAGATGGACCTTTGTTGACAAAGTAACGTCTCTGTGTTTTAATATGCTGTCTGGGTTGGTCGTAACTTTCTTTCCAAGGAGTAAGCGTCTTCTAATTTCATGGCTGCAATCACCATCTGCAGTGATTTTGGAGCCCCCCAAAATAAAGTCTGACACTGTTTCCACTGTCCCCCATCTATTTGCCATGAAATGATGGGAGCAGATGCCATTATCTTAGTTTTCTGAATATTGAGCTTTAAACCAACTTTTTCACTCTCCTCTTTCACTTTCATCAAGACGCTTTTTAGTTCCTCTTCACTTTCTGCCATAAGGGTGGTGTCATCTGCATACCTGAGGTTATTGAGATTTCTAAGCACACTACTAAATTATAATACTAATCCCAAACCTGATTTTGGAATCAAGGTGGTATTATTTCTGTTATTTAGAAGTCTCATCATTTTGTGCTGCACAATGAACACTATAAATAAGTAAAAATAACCAGTCTCAATGAAAGGATTATTGATTGCTAACACAATTATCCATGGAGTAGGGTTCTCACTGCAGGAATCTGAGGGAGATGATGTGCCTGTCGCCTGATGAGGGAGTTTCAGGACTTGGCTGAAAGCACCTTCCCAGAATGACCCACCAGAGAACTGCCCAAACAAATGAGAGTTTCTAGAACATGGCAGAAACTCAAGCAAGTGTAACAAGAGTGGATTCTGACTGTGAATAGCATCAAATGCCAGAAAAAAGGGCCTAGTTGAAGAAAGCCCCAGTGGAAATGAGTCTTGGGGAAGCTGGCAAATCAGCCTGGACGTGGGCTCATTGCTATTTGGTCTAAGGTTGCAATGCTCCCAGCTTTTATTTTTTTAAGCAGTAGAAATCTTTCTTCAAATTGAAATGAAAGCAGAACTCTGACTAAAACTGAGGTCAGGGGTCTGGAGCCCCACTACCCAATCCCACTGACTTTGGCAGTGATGCCAAGCCCGTCTCTAGAACCAGAAAGATGGTCCTCTCTCCTGAGCCAATCCCTCTGGCTTCTGTCACCACATATAGTGATATTTGCTAAAACACTTGTCCTGGAATACCTGAGCATGTGTGTGGGGTTGCAATAGCTAACAAATATGGAATCTGATTTTTTTTTTTCCTAAGAAGCTTTCTCAAATTCTTACATTTCAAAGTGACTACATGCTGTCCCTTTTGTTTTTTCTCAACTCCAGCAACCAGACACCCAGTCTTAGGAGAATCCAGGTCACCCTCTTCAGCATCTGTCTTAGTTACTTATCTATGAATCAAATAATAAGTAATTGCACGTTATATATTCATATACATGCATATTTAATTGGCAGTTGAGAAACAAATTGGAATAGGCATAATCTCTGCCCTCAAGAAACTTGAAATCTAACAGAAATTAAAACTGATAATGGTAGGGAATTCCCTGGTATCCAGTGGTTTGGACTCTGAGTTCTCACTGCAAAGGGACTGGGTTTAACCTCTGGTTGAGGAACTAAGATCCCACAGGCTGCACCACCAAAAATCCAAAAAACATTTGAAAGATTAGAAATATGCACAGAAATTATGGAAGCCCAGAGAAAAGTGTGTTAGTCGCTCAGTCATGTCCAACTCTTTGCCACCCCATGGTCTGTAGCCCACCAGGCTCCTCAGTCCTTGGAATTCTCCAGGCACGAATACTGGAGTGGGCTGCCATTTCCTTCTCCAGGGGATCTTCATGACCCAGGAATCAAACCCACATCTCCTGCATTGCAGGAGGATTCTTCACTGTCTGAGCCAGAAAGTATGTGAACCAGATAACAATGAGAGAGGTCAAAGGATGTTTTCCAGAGAATGACATTGGACCAAGTTTTGAACAAAAAAAACAAAACAAGATTAAGATAAAAACAAATGATTTGTTAAAGTGATGGGCAAAGTCCAGATTGTGAAAAACTTTGTGCTTTTCCTCTCACAAAGATAAAACCCCAGTCATGGGGAACAGACAAGTGGTTGCTAAGGTGAGGGTGGGGGGCCTGCTGGGGCAGCAGAGGAGTTACG
>SJXQ01000679.1:126195-151455 GCA_006408695.1 Aepyceros melampus | reverse complement strand
TTACGGGGGAGGGGGGTGCAGGACTGCTCCACATCCTGGGGTGGAGGTCACACTGACCTACCCCTGCACCAACATTCACAGGCCCACGTGCATGCTAAGTCGCTTCAGTAGTGTCTAACTCCTTGTGACCCCATGATTGTAGCCCGCCAGGCTCCTCTGTCCATGGGGATTCACCAAGCAAGAACACTAGAGTGGGTTTCCATGCCCTCCTCCAGGGGATCTTCCTGACCCAGAGATCGAACCCACATTTCTTACATTTCCTGTATTGACAGGCTGGTTCTTTACCTCTGAACCACCTGGGAAGACAAGCAGAGCCACCAAAGATCATATGTTTCTCTTGATCAAAAATAAATGTCTCAAAAATTAGGACTGACTGTTTCAAGGTCACCCACTCAGTGCATTGGGGGAAGAAATAAGTCTTCATCAGTGGGTGTTCTTTTTTTACTCTATAGTTATTTGTCAGTTTTCTAAAATATTTATCTGTAAAAAGTACAATATCTGCAAAGTGCAACAAAGTGGAATGCAGTAAAATGAGGCGTGCCTGTGTTTTGAAATGTGCTGACATTATAAAGTTAAATTAAAAAGGCAAGAATAAAGAGCTATACAGGGTAAGTCCCGACACGCAGAGAAAACAGAGTGGAGGAAAGACAGCAGGGTGCCTGCATGGGCTGAAGCAAGAGCAGCGCACCTCACAGGGCTGCACTTGATTGACGGCTCCTGTGAGAAGATGGCAAAGAAGCAGAATCCAAGGAGAACTCACCACCATGTTGCAAGTGCACCTGCCCCTGCTGTGTGCCCCGGTGAGTCACTAACCTCTGCAAAGCTCAGTGTTCTCATATGTATAACAGGGAATGACTCCTTTGTTGTAAGGATTAACTGAAAGGGCATGTGTACAGCCATCTATAATGTCTTACACAATCGTGGTTCTAAATTATGCATTTAAATAATAAATGATACTAGTCCTTGACGTTTGTTGAATGCTTCTCCAGGTTCAGACACTATGATCTGGGTGTTATTTAATTAATCTTCAAACCACCCATGGGTTTAGGAATGATTCTTTCCATTTTACAGAAATTGAGGGGCAGAGCAGTTAAAGGAACTTGACCACAACAAAATACATCAGAAAAGTGATGAGAGACCAAGGAGGATGCAGACCACATCACGCTGAGACCTTGACAGCCGGCGGAGACTCACTGAACCAGGACCAACAATGGGCTAGAGGCTCAAATCTGCCCCAAGGTTGGTCCAGACCCGCTTCTCCTGTAGCTTCTGGTCTAAAATGAAGGGGCTCAAGGGGTTCGCTGGTGGCTCAGATGTTAAAGAATCCACCTACAATGCAGGAGACCTGGGTTCGATCTCTGGGTCAGAGAGATCCTTTGGAGGAGGGCAAGGAAATTCACTCTAGTATTCTTGCCTGGAGAATCCCATGGACAGAGGAACCTGGAGGGATACCGTCCATGGGGTTGCAAAGAGTCAGACACGACTGAGCAACTAAGCATAGCACACAAGCCCCAACGGGTGTGAGCTGGTGCCCCTCATCTCCATGTGTGTGTATGAGTGAGTGTGTGTGTATAAGTGTATGTGTGAGTGTGTTGTGTGTGTGTGTGTGAGTGAGAAATATGGAACTCACCAGGGTTTTGCAGGTGCCACCTGCCCCTGCTGTGTGCCCTGGGTGAGTCACTAACCTCTGCAAACCTCAGTGTTCTCATATGTGACAGGGAATGACTCTTTTGCCATAAGGATTAATTGAGAGAGCATACATACAGCAGTCTATAATGTCTGACACAATTGTGGCTTCCTCAGGAGGATCCTGATCATTCTTGACGCTTTGCATTCCCATATACATTTTAGAACCAGCCTTTCAATTTCCATGAAAAACTGTGTTGGGCTTGCATTGTGTTCCTCTGGGGAGGACTGAAACCTTTATCATATTGCGTTTCCTGCTCAAGATCGTGGGATATTCTTCTTCGATCTCATTTTCACCTCCTTTCAGGAAGGTTTAAAGGGTCTTGAACACCTCTTGTTGGACCCATTCCCAGAACAGCAACTGTCCTTGATTCGTGGATTTTGCAATTTGCAGCTTGCCTAGTTGCTAAAATTTCTTTCTAGCTCCAAAATCAATGCTTTTGGCAAAAAATTTGAGTCACCTAATGCACATTCCCGGCTGAGGTCAGACAAGGTTGGGTGCTGCCTTCTTGTTCCTGCTCCTGTACTCTAGCAAGTATCCTTTCCAAAGTCTATTTAGAGTCACATTTTTACATTTCTGGTTAATTCTTTTTTGAGGGGAGCAGTAATTTTGCTTTTAAAATGGTCCCAAAGTGTAGGGTTAAATCGATGTACAGTGTCCTAAATAAAAGCTATGATGTATCTTAGGGAAAAAATCGTGTCAGGTATGATTTGCTCAGGCTGCAGTTACAGTGCTGTTGACTGTGAGTGAACTAACAGTATATTGTTGAATATATATGAATTTGGTGTCTTTAAACAGAACACACATAAAGCAAGTTTATGTAGTGATCCCTGACAGTCTGTGGCTCTGAGGTTCAATTAACTAACACTCGGGGAAAATGTACAGGAAAAAAAAGATAACAGATTTGATTCCCAAAGGTAAGAGCAAAAGGTGCTTAATCCTAGTGGCCTCTAAGAATTCTTGTTTTTGCTTTTTTCTTTTTTTGGTTTGCGTGTGTGGTGAGAAAAAAAAAAACCACCCAAAACAAAATTGACCATCTTCACCATTTTTAAGTATATAGTTCAGTGGTGTTAATGTGCAGTTGGTGTTCATATCTATGGGTTCCCCATCATTGAATTCGACCAACTGAATCATAAATATTCCCCCCAAATTCCAGAAAGTTCCAAAAAGCAAAACTTGAATTTTCGGTGCTCCAGCAACTGTCCACACAACGTGTACATTGTATTAAGCTTGTAAGTAATGCAGAGATGACTCACAGTGTACAGGCGTGTATGCGGAGGTTGTGTACAAACACTATACCGTTCACTTACTTTTTGCTTCCCTCCCTGGGTCTTCATTGCTGCATGCAGCTTTCTCTAGTCCTGGTGAGTGGGGCCGCTTGCACCACCCACACTTCCCAGCTCCAGTAACTGTCCACACTCCACCTCTGACCACATCCCTCTCCTCCCTGCGTGTCCACCGCTCCACTGCATTCCCCTCCCTTCAGGGGCCCTGCTGCCCTCCCTCGTCTCCCCGGCCCAGATCCCGAGAAGCCTCTTTTCTGCAGCTCTCTCAGCCCCACTCCGCCCCTTCCCTGCTCCCCGCACCTCCAGCCTGAGTTCAGGCTGCCTTGGTCTAATTCATCCTCTCTCTTTTCTCATCCTGCCACAGGTTGCCTGGGTGGCAGGAGGAGAGGTACATTCAGTCCTTCAGCTTAAGGAACCGAGCTAAGGGTCCTCAGCAGCCCTTTCTTAGGGAGGGCTCCCTCTCTACCCTCCCTCTGAACCGTCAGGACTCTCCTCAGGCCCATGACCCCTCACCTCCCTTGCCCAGCAGCTGCCCGTGCCCCTGCTCCCAAGCCTGACAGCCACAGGGGCTGGTGACAGAGGTGCCTTCTTGCCTGCAGTGGGCAGACATGCTCCAGGAGCTCTCTGTTCTCCCAGGATCCACCCCCTACCTCCCCTCTTGCATCAGCCCACTTCCTTCTCCATGGCTACACCACCTCCTACGAGAAGCCGCCTAGACTGGTGGACATCTGGGGCTCAGGATGGGGCCTGCCCCCTCACCTCCTGGCCTAGGCGACCGTGTCCTCCTGTCCGGTTGGTTCCCTATCCTTCTGAGTCTGTGCGGGTCCAGGCCCGGCCCTGCCACTGACTTCCCACCAGTGACTCACACACCTGGGCTGCACTTTTCTTCTCTTTATTGTTTAAAAAAGCTGCGTGGCCAGCATGTGGGTTCATCTTGGTGAAACTCAACCAGGGAGGAGCGCATGTGTGAAGAGTACCCCACTCGCTGCAACTAGAGAGAGCCCCCATGTACCTTTTGGCGTTCCCACCTCAGGGCACTGCAGAGCACATGGGGGCCCTGTGCACAGACTTTGTGAAAGTGGAGAGTCCAGGCTTGCCCTGGACTGCAGACCCCTCCGTGTTTAATGAGGCAAGCCTCTCATCATCCAGACCTGGTCATTCCGTGTTCCTACTAGAAGGAAGATTTTCCTTTAACAAAAATATTAGATACAGAAAAGCAACAATCTACCTTTGAAACTTAAAGTGTAATCAGTGATTCACAGAGATCACAAAATGGAGCAAAAAACAGATCCTCTGTAATAAATTAATCACATTCATTAAACAAAAACCTGAAATAACTTGCATTACATAAAATTCCAATAAATAAATAAATTGAAAAAATGGTTATGGCAATTAATAAAAATCACCTGTTGTTGCCCCAGTTTCATGTCTATCTTGCTAATTGATTCTCCGCCCTGAAAAAAAAGACCATGTCTCATTCCTTTATATGAAGTTGTGTAGACTCATCTCCAGGAAAACGAACTCCAGGTGTCGGAAACTGGGTCTGCCCTGGCTCCGTAAGGTGCTGTGGCCGTGGGGCGTGATGCCGGGCAGCTGGCATGGGCAGGCGTCCAGCGGACTCAGGTGGACATTCCACATCTGAGCTGCCCACGAGGCACCTCTGGCCATGTGGGGGATCAGGCTTCGCCGTGTGGTTGGTGGGGCTGAGAACTGAGTTTCTGTTTATTTTATTTTATTTTACGAATTTAAATGTAACTCAACCGCCATGGCCAGTGGCTCCTGAATTGGGATGAGCAGCCCTGATGGCTGTTTCCTGCAGAAGAGCTGGTCTCCTCGCCATGCTGATGCGGAATGGCGAGCTCAGGCAAGGAACAGGCCTGCAAGTCTTCCTTTTCCCACTCCAGCTGGAGTTCGTCCTGCAGGTCCCCAGAAATGCTGCTGACTCAGAGCTTCTCTAAGCAAAACAGTCATCAGAGAGGTCAGAAAAATGAAAAAAGGAAAAGATCTATGTTGAATACAAGACTGTATTTATCAACAACTAAATGCCATCACACACTCTCTTAAAGGCACAGTTTAGAGTTCTTATGTGTGAAAATGAGAATGACAGCCTTTTTCATCCAACTATCCATGGAATGGAGCTAACCCAGGAGAATCCATAGATGTGGGTCTCACCAGGAAGACTATATAATATTATGGTTAAAAATGTTGACTTAGTTGGAATTTTTTAAAAGATACTTTTGATGTGGATCATTTTTTAAGTCTTTATTAAATCTGTTAGTTGCTTCTTTTTTTTTAAATTTATTTTTCACTGAAGGATAATTGCTTTACAGTATTGTGTTGGTTTCTGCCAAACATCAGCATGAAGTTCCTTCTGTTTTATGTTTTGATTTTTCAGGCCCAAAGCATATGGGACCTTAGTTCCCTGACCAGGAATCGAACCTGTACCCCCAGCATTGGAAGACAAAGTCTTAACCACTGGACCACCAGGGTAGTCCCTGAAAGTTTTTTTAAAATGTAGTGGCTCCCTAACTTTTGGGTCATGTGACCTTGGGCAGGTTGTTGAGCCTCTGATCCTCACTTTGTTGGTAAAGTGGGAATCAGGATATACTTCACAAGGTTGTGCTAAGTCGCTTCAGTCGTGTCCAATTCTTTGCGACCCTATGGACTGTAGCCTACCAGGCTCCTCAGTACATGGGATTTTCCAGGCAAGTGTACTGGAGTGGGTTGCCATTTCTTCTCCAGGGATCTTTCCGACCCAGGGATAGAACCCAATTCTCTCACACTGTAGGCAGATGCTTTACCGTCTGAGCCACCAGGGGATTGCTGAGGGTTAAATGAGACAAAGATGAACAAGGCTTCAGCCCAAACACAGCAGACATTGGATAAATGTCAGATGTCATCAACTTATTGTTACCCCCTCTGCCCCACAGCAGGTTCATGCTTCTCCACTGACCTTCATAGTGCAGGTGGTCTCCCATTGATGGACTCAGGCTCCTCAACCTCAGCAGAAAGCTGAAGACCATGCGGCCTGGCCCCCAGCAGCCCCCAGTGGGGACCAGAGGGTCATGAATCGCCAGGAAGCAGGTGTAAGATCAAAGGGGAAGGGGGCGTGAGCTCTACACAATGAAGACGAGAACCGGTCCCTGGATGACCCCACCAACCCCTGAAAACTAAACTGGATCAGAGGGGACCCCCAAAATGTTCATTTTTAATTGGAGTCCCTCTTTCAAGAAGAGAAATGTATCAATGGTCCCACAGTCCAGTGAAGGCTGTGCTTGCCATTTAATACACGTCCTCCTCAGCACCAACCATAGCAGAGTTGTGGGTCACTCTGTGTGTGTTTGTGGGTCACGTGTGTGTTTAGGTTTGGGGATTTGTTTTGGAGAGAGACAGCTTTCGCTTGTTTGATTTTTGTAGAATAATAAATAACAGTCGGCAAGAAATTCTGCCAGGATGTGGCCACAGCGGTCAAGTTCCCAAACAATCTTCAGTGGCCCTTGACAACCAAAAGCAAAAAGGACCTTCCCTGGGGAAAGACGAGGAAATACAGCGGACAGCGGCAAGCCTCTACGTTTTTGCAAAAGTCCAGCGTCAGAGAAGCCTTCTTGTTTGGCCTACATCTGCTGATTGGTCATTCATGATTCAGGTTAAAAACAAAACAGAAGCGAGCATTGTTCTGATCCTTGCCTTGATAACATCCCAAGAAAACTTGAGAGCTGGCAGGAGAGAAGAACAGATAATGGTCAATGCTGTCACTTGACTTTAAAAAGCACTGATTTTTTCTTTTAAAGGAACATCTTCAGTTTCCAAGACCGTACGCGATTTCTCACTGCAGCTCAAAATTTTCCACTGGGCTCCCTCCTGGTGATTTTGGACGCACGCAGCAGTAAGTGGCAGCTTGCAGCTAGCAACAGCAAGCAGTAGCTAAAAGTAAGGTCTTAGTCTCCTAGACCAGGAGTCCTAACCACTGGACCACAGGTGCCAGCAGTTAGGGCTAGGGTCCCTAGTCTTGCCTGCCTAGTTAAGAATGAACTCAGTCAATGAGACAGAAGGTACAGAGTAAAGAAAGAAGTTTATTGGAAAGAAAAGTACTTGCCAAAAGATGCATGGGTGAGTTCAGAGAGAGAGTCGTGCCTTTGGGAAGTTTAAATCCTATATAAAGGGTCAGTTTTCTGAGTCTGGTCTTCTCTTAAGCCAATTATCTTGCTTTGTCCCCACTGTCTCAGGACCCTCCCCTGGGATGCACACGCACATTCTTACCACAATGGATCTTAAAGTGAAGGCTTCTGGGAGGAGCAAGACTTGTTGTGGCCTGGAATTATCCTCTGACTTTTGACTCAAAAGAGACTTTCTGGGCATGTCTTTCTTATCAGACAGGATTTTTTCCTTTCTTTGTCCTTGCCATGATTACTCCCCTGGAGGTGTTTAACAAGAGACAAAGATTGGCTATTTACCTGTTTTTGTTGGCTGTTACTTCCTCAACTGGAGCCCATCTACCTCTTATCTCGGGGAATGCAAAGAGGAGGCTGGTTGATTGTAAATTTCCAACCTAGAGCCCATCTATCTCCTCCCTCACTGGGAATTGACAGGGCCCAGAGCAGATGCAGCAGGATCCGCTGGCCACTGGGCAGGCCCGGCCACAGAGGCCAGGAGGTAGGCTCTGTCCTGGGACTGCCTGCCACTCCCCCAGAAGAAGGACCTTCCATTCTCGCTTTGCCTGTGAACAGTATTCCTCAGATCGGCATTCAAGGTCTTTTGCAATCACGGTTGATTTTTCTAGACTGAAAAGAATTGTACTTTATTAACTATGCCAAAACCTTTGACTGTGTGGATCACAATAAACTGTGGAAAATTCTGAAAGAGATGGGAATACCAGACCACCTTACCTGCCTCTTGAGAAATCTGTATGCAGGTCAGGAAGCAAACAGTTAGAACTGAACAGGGAACAACAGACTGGTTCCAAATAGGAAAAGGAGTACGTCAAGGCTGTATATTGTCATCCTGCTTATTTAACTTATATGCAGAGTACATCATGAGAAATGCTGAACTGGAAGAAACACAAGCTGGAACCAAGATTGCCAGGAGAAATATCAATAACCTCAGATATGCAGATGACACCACCCTTATGGCAGAAAGTGAAGAGAAGCTAAAAAGCCTCTTGATGAAAGTGAAAGAGGAGAGTGAAAACCTTGGCTTAAAGCTCACATTCAGAAAACAAAGATCATGGCATCTGGTCCCATCATTTCATGGGAAATAGATGGGGAACAGTGGAAACAGTGCCAGACTATTTTTCTGGGCTCCAAAATCACTGCAGATGGTGACTGCAGCCATGAAATTAAAAGATGCTTACTTTTTGGAAGAAAATTTATGACCAACCTAGATAGTATATTCAAAAGCAGGGACATTACTTTGCTGACTAAGTTCCATCTAGTCAAGGATATGGTTTTTCCTGTGGTCGTGTATGGATGTGAGAGTTGGACTGTGAAGAAGGCTGAGCGCAGAAGAATTGATGCTTTTGAACTGTGGTGTTGGAGAAGACTCTTGAGAGTCCCTTGGACTGCAAGGAGATCCAACCAGTCCATTCTGAAGGAGATCAACCCTGGGATTTCTTTGGAAGGAATGATGCTAAAACTGAAGCTCCAGTACTTTGGGCACCTTATGCGAAGAGTTGACTCATTGGAAAAGACCCTGATTTTGGCTTAAAGCTCAACATTCAGAAAACAAAGATCATGGCATCTGGTCCCATCATTTCATGGGAAATAGATGGGGAACAGTGGAAACAGTGCCAGACTATTTTTCTGGGCTCCAAAATCACTGCAGATGGTGACTGCAGCCATGAAATTAAAAGATGCTTACTTTTTGGAAGAAAATTTATGACCAACCTAGATAGTATATTCAAAAGCAGGGACATTACTTTGCTGACTAAGTTCCATCTAGTCAAGGATATGGTTTTTCCTGTGGTCGTGTATGGATGTGAGAGTTGGACTGTGAAGAAGGCTGAGCGCAGAAGAATTGATGCTTTTGAACTGTGGTGTTGGCGAAGACTCTTGAGAGTCCCTTGGACTGAAAGGAGATCCAACCAGTCCATTCTGAAGGAGATCAGCCCTGGGATTTCTTTGGAAGGAATGATGCTAAAGCTGAAACTCCAGTACTTTGGCCACTCATGCAAAGAGTTGACTCATTGGAAAAGACTCTGATGCTGGGAGGGATTGGGGGCAGGAGGAGAAGGGGACGACCGAGGATGAGATGGCTGGATGGCATCACGGACTCAATGGACGTGAATCTGAGTGAACTCCGGGAGTTGGTGATGGACAGGGAGGCCTGGCGTGCTGTGATTCATGGGGTCACAAAGAGTTGGACACGACTGAGCGACTGAACTTGACTGAAGGGCTTTGCTTGGGCTTCCCAAGTGGTGCCGTGGTAGAGAACCTGCCTGCTAATGCAGGAGACACAAGAGACGTGGGTTTGATCCCTGAGTCAGGAAGATCCCCTGGAGGAGGAAATGGCCAACCCACTCTAGTATTCTTGCCTGGTGAATCCTCATGAACAGAGGAGCCGGGCGGGTACGATCCATGGGGTTGCAGAGTCAGACAAGACTGACTACACACACACACACACACACACACACACACACACACGGGCTTTGCTCATTTGTGATAAGTCATTGAATCCTCCAAATAGCACTTTGAAGATGCTTCTCTCAGCCCAGCAACCTTTCTCAGGAGGGTCATGGGCTGAGGTCAGAGGGAGTGGGGGAGGGGCTGCCCGCACCTGCGGGGACCCTGATCATCACCCTCCCAGTCAGCTTGTCTCCCACCCACCCCCGCTGCTCCACCCACTGCTTCTCCATGTCTCTGTCACCGTCACCTGCAGCTGTGACTCACTACCTGGAACCACACTCCCCTTCTCATCACCACCTGCCTGTCCTTACCTCTTCCCCAAAGCCTGTCCCAGTCGCCCCACGGCCCTGGATCTAGTCTGTCTGTTTGGAGATGCTGGGGTATTGGCTGGTGGAGCGGACAGTCCATTTCAGACTTGGTTTCCAGGCTCTGGCCATCAATCGTCACTTAAGCCCAGCTCCGGTTGCATCACCTCCCAGAAGCGGCGAATGTCTACATTCCCAGGCAGCCTCACCCCCACCCCCCACAAACTCTCCGGGTCGTGGCCCAGAGGATGGAGTCCTTACACGCATGCGCCTAGGTGAGAGCTCAGCTTCTCACCCACCCTCAAGGCCAGTTCCGTGAATGAGAACAAAGCAAGCAGGACAGGGATGACAGCTGATAGGTCAGGCTGAGGAGCCCCCCCACCCCATTCTCAAGAACCTGTTGGAGTACACACTCCAACAAAATGAGGGGGTGAAGCAAAGAAAATATGAGACAAGACTCCAGGAAGCAGGAGCCCAATACAGGAGGGCAGGCCTGTGGGACTGTCCAGATGGGGGTGGGGAGCAAGGAGCCAATGGAGCAGAGGGGTCAGAACCATGTCCACTCCAACGGCTACTCCCGAGCATGTGACAGGCAAGCGGAAGGGCAGGGAAAACTGAACAATAGACACACAGAGAACCTGGCGAAAGGAAGTGTGGGCCTTGTGGCTTTGAGGGTGGGTGGTGGCAGAAGGACTGTAAACAGCAAACTCCATCCAGAAGTAATTTTCTCTGTAGTTAACATAAGAACCAGTTTTGTTGTCTTGATGTTTTTGTTTTTGCCGAGAGGCCTGGGGGATCTTAGTCCCTTGATTAGGGATGGAACCCTCACCGCCCTGCAGTGGAAGCACAGAGCCTTCACCACTGAATTTCCAGGGAAGTCCCTGTGGAACCAGTATTTATTTTACCAAAACATAAAATGTGGATTTGTTATGAGGAAGGAGGAAGGGATGGGTGCTGGGTGGGAGCCACCCATGTAAGGAGAAGCCAGCCCTCCAGATACTACAGAAGCAGGCAGAAGACCCAGATCAGTAAACAGCAGAAGAAGCACATTGTTTAGAGACCAGAGCAGGGGTGGGAGTGAGGTTGGGTGGGGAAAGGGGTCACTGTCAGAAACGAGGGCTTTGCTTCTCATCGGGGCACAGTGCTGCCATGAGTAGAGGGGCAGGCGGAAGACGAGTTATTTCCCTGAAAGCCTTTTAGTTCCACTTGAGTCCTTAAACTGTGTACACTTATTATTTGGATAAATTTTTCAAAATAGTACTTTAGTCAGAATTTAGTTAAGCAGGATGAAATACAGTTAAACCCTGTATTTTACAAATTTAAATAATGGATGTAGATTTACTAGGACACTTTGCAAGGGCCTGGTCCCAAATGAGAAAGACCTGGGAAGCAGGACCTCCCAGGCACACAGTCCCGCCCACCAAAGCCCCCGAGGAGCGAGGAGCAGGGTCACTGCTGATGGCTTCTGACTTAATAACAGGTTTGAAACACAAGACCTCTGACAACTACACCTTTAACATGTTTTCATGATGGAGAGGAATTTCAATTCAATTCAGTTCAGTTCAGTCACTCAGTTGTGTCTGACTCTTCGCGACCCCATGGACTGCAGCACACCAGGCCTCCTTGTCCATCACCAACTCCCAGAGTTTACTCAGATTCATGTCCATCGAGTTGGTGATGCCATCCATCTATCTCATCCTCTATCGTTTCCTTCTCCTCCTGCCTTCAATCTTTTCCAGCATCAGGATCTTTTCCATTGAGTCGGTTTTTCCTATCAGGTGGCCAAAGTATTGGAGTTTCAGCTTCAGCATCAGTCCTTCCAATGAATATTCAGGACTGAATTCCTTTTGGATGGACTGGTTGGATCTCCTTGCTGTCCAAGGGACTCTCAAGAGTCTTGTCCAACACCACAGTTCAAAAGCATCAATTCTTCTGTGCTCAGCTTTCTTTAGAGTCCAACTCTCACATCAATATATGACTAATGGAAAAACCATAGCTTTGACTAGACAGACCTTTGTTGGTAAAGTAATGTCTCTGCTTTCTAATATGTTATCTAGGTTGGTCATAACTTTTCTTCCAAGGAGCAAGCGTCTTTTAATTTCATGGCTGCAGTCACCATCTGCAGTGATTTTGGAGCCCCCCCAAATAAAGTCTGTCATCGTTTCCACTGTTTCCCCATCTATTTGCCATGAAGTATGGGAGTGGATGCCATGATCTTAGTTTTCTGGATGTTGAGTTTTAAGCCAACATTTAGGAATTTAGGAAAACTTAAGAAGGGATGGTTTCTGATCTGAAACACCCAGGTCACCTATCTACAATGCTCAGGCCATTTTGTCCCTCCTCCTTTTTCCCATCTATGGGCCCTAAAACAAGGGGTTTGGGGAAACCAGGAAGACCATCCTGAGCTCTTGTCCGTATGAATTTGGGATTGTCAATCCTCCATGGCGGCAATTCACATCTTCCTTATTCACACAGCAGCATCCTGTCCCCATATGAGCAACTGAATGAAATTTAAGACTTTGAGCCCCACCCGAGAGCCCGTGGTTACCAGCATCCCTGAAGGCCGTCACTTAGGGCAATTCTTGGTGTCCAGATGACGCTATGATACATTTCCCAGGGGCTGGTGGAATCCTGGGCCGAAAGAACCCTGGCGAGCATCGGACGTGGTCACAGACACAGAACAGAGAGAGAACAAGGATTCATGTCCCCGAGGGTTTGTGACCCACCGCGGACGCTCTGAACCAACAGAGCCGGCAGCTTGAGAAGGTGCCTGAGGAGAAGGGGGTGGGGGCTGGGGTGATTTTCTGCTGGAAGAGTCAGGCAAAAGCCTCAGGAAGCAGGCAGGGCTAGTAGACTGGCCGTAGTGCCTGCAGCCACTCATCCCAACTCTTCCTGCCACTGCTGTCTCTCTGTCCCATCACCCACCATCACCCTGCCGTCCATCTGCTGAACGAGAGGACGTCCGGCTCTAAGTGGGGGTAGTGATGAAGCAGTTACAGAGCATTCACTTAAAACACTGTTGTTTAACTAAACTGCTGACCCTTCCTCACACCCCTGCCTGGGGTTCCCAGGGACCCATTGTTTTTCATTGTCTAAAACTGCATCATTCCTGGTCGTGGCTCACGGCACCAACTTAGAGCAAAACGGACAGGAGCGGCCAGCTACATCTACACGATTGTCAGAAAACTGAGAAAACATAAGATTTCAGGTAATGGTTATCATCCTTTCAAAATACAAAATAATGAGTTCCATGGGCTTCATCTATCTAGTCACTACTATAACCCTGTGTTCAGGAGACAGGAAGTGTCAGTAGTGTCCAACTCTTTGTGACCCCAAGGACTGTATAGCCCACCAGGCTCCTCTGTCCATGAGATTCTCCAGGCAAGAACACTGAAGTGGCTTGCCATTCCCTTCTCCAGGAGATCTTTCTGACCCAGGGATTGAACCTGCGTTTCCTGCATTGCAGGCAGATTCTTTACCATCTGAGCCAACAGAGATGACCTGGTAAATCCTCGTTCCTGAGTTAATGAATGAATGGTCAGCACACAATAAAAAATTCTCCAAGTCCGTTTCTGGATATTTATCAGAAGAAAACGCAACAGTAACTTGAAAAGATCTTCACCCTCATGTTCACTGCAGAATTATTTACAACAGCCAAGATCTGAAGCAACATAAATGTCCATCAGTGTTTGAATGGATAAAGATGTGCTCCCCACACAATGGGACAGTATTTGTTCAGCCACAAAGAATGAGATCTTGCTGTTTGCAACACGTGGTGGACCCCAAGGGCATTATAAAACTCAGTGAACTAAGTCAGACAAAGACAAACACTGTGTGACCTCACTTCAAATAGACAGGCACTGAGCTCATAGACATAGAACACAGATGGATGGTGGCTAGAGGGGGTAGCAGGGGTCGGGGCATGAGCGAAAGGGATTCAAAGGCCGCGAACTTGTAGTTATATAATAAATAAATCATGACAATACCACATACAGCATGGCGGCTGTAGGTAATAATTCGTATGCATATGTGAAAGCTGCTAAGAATAGACCCTAAAAGTGCTCCTCACGAGGGAAAAACCAAAATTCTGTAATATGGATGCTGATCAATGTTCGTTAGACTAACTGGGGTGATCATTCCACAGAATGTACAAATATCGAATCACTATATTGTATGCCTGTTACCTATGTGTTGTTAGATGTCAACTACACCTCAATAAAAACAAAACAGAAAAAAACCCAACCAAAAAAACAAACTCCCCAGGGAAAGAAACAAAGGACAAAATGTTTAATCCTACAGAAATGTCACTGCTGTGAAAAATGCACAGAACATTTTGAGGCTCCAAGAAAATATTTTTAAGATCCCTGATCTCATGAAAGTGAGAGGCTGAGCTCAGCCCCGTGAAAGCACTCTCTTCACAAGAATGAATGTCAAAAGAAAAAGAAGGAAAATCCTGAGAGTCACCCAGGGAGAGGTGACCTGCCCGCTCTGAAAGCGCAGAAAAGGGAACTGAATAAATGGATCAGATTTAAGGAAACAACTCGCTTCTATGGTGGGGGTGACAGTGTTTAATGGGGAAAACAAGGTGAGAGGGAAATGAAAGAAAAACTGGGAAGACTTGTTCAGGGAGAAAAAATTTAAAGATAAAAAGTTTTCATTTCAAAGCTTCCTCTTCCCAGTATCTTTCTGAGCAGAGCTTGACCAGAAACCAGAATGGGGCAGCAGAATTTACCCACAGGGAGCTGGTGACCGTATCAGGGCCCAGAGGGGACCCCCAGACCATTGCTCTCATGAAGGGACCTGGGGTCGCAGCTGGGGACTTGCACACCCGCTCGGGCCACACTCGCGTCCACATCCACTCGGCATCGGCTCTGAGCCACGCGGGACTCACTGGACTGGATGGTGCCTCTCCAGCTCAGCCACTTCTGCATGAACAGCCTGGATGCAGAGACACCTTCAGACATTTTCAAGACCTAGGTCCCTTGCTGGTGAAGCTTCGTCCAGGAGCCACTTCTGTGGCCGCAGGGCCCAGGTCAGGAGGGAGAGTTCAGGATCCTCTCTCACTCCTGAAGGGACGTCGGGCTCGTTCCTGTCCTGGTCTCAGATAGGGGTCCTCAGGTGTAAACTGCACAAGGTGACTCTGTAGAAGGGTTCTGTGCCCCATCCACCTGCACCAGTATGGCTCCGGAGACCGAGACCCACGGCGGGCTGAAGGCAGGGCCGTGGCCACACCAGGCAAGTCCAGCAGAACCAACTCCCGGGCTGGGCATCCAGGGGGCCTGACAGGGCTCAGGATGAACCCCACAAGGAGAGAGCACCACAGGGGAGGAGGCTGCCTGGGCAGGTTGGCCCCGGCTCAGCTCCTGCAGGACAAGCTGCACAGGACACCCCACGTGAGATGGATGGAACCCACAGTGTGCTCAGTCATTTCAGTCATGTCCGATTCTGTGACATCATGGACCGTAGCCCACCAGGGTCCTCTGTCCATGGGATTTCCCCATAAGAATACTGGAGTGAATTGCCATTCCCTTCTCCGTGGGGTCTTCCTGACCCAGGGTTCAAACTCGCATCTCTGGTGTCTCCTGCAGTGTAGGCAGATTCTTTACCACTGAGCCACTGGGGAAGCCCAGAACCCACAGAATCACAAGAAATAAAAAAAACAGTGAATTTTTAAGCCACCAAGATTTGGCGTGTTTGCTACTCAGGATGTATAACTTGAGCAATAAGGCTAATAGAAGTTCTAAAGACGTTTCCATCCTTGACAAGCTCTATTCCTTCCACAGACCACTCTGAAGAGGAAGTCGTCAATGAGTAACCATTGGGTTCATGTCCATGAACAGAGCCTCTGTCCTAGGGTAGGAAGGTGGAGCGGCAGGGAGGCACATGGGCACCTGCCGGGCACCAGGGTCATCCAAACCCGCCAGCTCAGCCACCTCCCCTGCCCTCCCCCAGGGCCCACACAGTTGGCTTGTTAGAAATAAAATGCAGATTTTTACTCTTTTCAATTTCTCCTTTTAAAATTCAAATATTCACTGACATAGTCACTCCACATACTACAGAAAAGCAGGGCAAACAGCCCCAGAGATGTGAGCTGGGGCCGTGTCACCCCAGAGGAGCAGGGAGCGGCCAGGCCCAGGTGCTCTGCCTGGGATGAGGAGTGGGGGCACCGGGCCAGGCGTTACAGCCAGGCTTTGAGCAGGTCTGCACCGGGGGCTGGTCCTTCCCCTGCCCAGTCACCCTTGGACCGTCCACGAACCTGTCACTCTTCCTGAGCTGGCCACCTCCTGGTGTTTCCTCAGGGGATCGGCCCCCAGACGCTGCCTGCCCGGCACAGCTTTGTGATCAAGAACCGGGGCAGTGACCCTGGGCAACACGGCTCTCATTGACCTGACAGGGCTGGTCTCGTGAGTAGCACCCAGAGGATGGGGGGGACAAGGGGTGACTGGAAGAGATGGAGATCAGAGGAGGGCTTCACACTGACTGCGGCCGCTCATCTTAGGAAACGGAGTCAAGGGTCAGCTTTCCAAGGAGAGAGTGTAAAAAGCCTCCAAGAGGGACAATCTTTCATGGCTACAACATTTACCCCCAAACATTACTACATCCCCTTCACCTGAGTCTGGGCCCCCACTGCATCACAGATGACAGAGATAAACTGTTTGTCACTAGAAGTATTTATGACCAACCTCATAGAAGTTGATTGTTTGGGCAGAGTTGTTGTTCGATCGCTAAGTCGTGTCTGACTCTCTGCGACCCCAAGCACTGAAGGACACCAGGCTCCTCCACCATCTCCTGGGACTTGGGTGGAATTACTCACATGGTAAGTGAAACCTGATGCTACATTTCCAAGACCTCAAAAGGCCTGAAACTTAGGCAGGAAAGAGCTGGTCTTCCCCAGGAGCTCAGTGGGCAGACAAGAAGAGCAGTCATGCAGACCTGGTGTCACGACCCGCTACCCATTTCCCTGCGGCCGTGGGTCTCTCTGAGAATCTAGTTAATGCTACAAAGTCTTCCTGAGAAAGACACACATGACCACAAGCTTTGTGTATGGTCACGTGGAGCTTAGGGACCAGAAGCCCATCCTTGTGGCTTTGCTGGCAGAGCATGGGCTCCAGACTAAGAATCTTCCACGTGATGCCTGGGGTCCTGCCCGGAGGCCGGGAGATAGGAACTCACATCCTGCTCTGCCATTTATGAGCTGTGGTCACACCACTTCACCCTCAACCACAGACTAGGGATCACATTGCATCTCAAGGATTGTAGTGAGGCTTAAAATCAGTTGAGAAGATTCACCTGCTAGTGCATTATCGCACACAAACACCTGCGAAAGCGATGCCTCAACAACACATGGGTGATACTTGTCTGCAAGTCCTAAGAAAGTGCTGGCTCAGCTAAAGACCAGGTTTCCAGGTCACTGCTGGACACAGGCCGCCACAAACATGAGCAAGTCAGAGACAAACACAGTACCTGGAGGAATCAGGGTTGGGGACCCCCAGCGGCCCTGCCCAGCCAGTTCTGTGGGGATGGTTGTAAAGGATAGAAATGAAGGGTGAGTAGGTGGCTGTCCTTCTGGGCACCTCTCAATTGAGGAAGCTGATGAAACAATGTCATAGATGAGCTGAACCAAGAAGAGAGGTGCCCTGATTTTGTGGAAAACTGGAAGAGGGGCTGAGCTCATACAACCAGAGTCTCCCAGGGGCAACAGACGTCTGGTCCATGTCCACGTTCTCCCAGTCACCTTCATTCCCGGCATCTCATCTCTGCTCTGCTTCACAGAAGGGAGAATTCTTGCCACCCCCATTTCTTCAGGCGTTTCATTCCAGGCATATGAGGTGGTGGGAAGAACTCGGGTGGGGAATCAGGAGGACTCTGAGTTCTGACACATCCCCTGTCTGGGCAAGTGCCTGCCTGTGTGTCTGGCTCAGCCATCCAATTAATGCTTATGAAATGAAGAAATGAATGACCGTCTCTGAACTTTGAGCTTTCTCCTGTGTAAGGGCAAACATTGACCTCATCTGGGAACTGTTTTGCAGTGAGCTCCCATGTGTGAAGGCGCTGCAGGATCCATGGGCAAAGACAGCAGGTGGTGTGAGTTCATGGCCCCCCTCCACTGCTGAGGACCCTGAGAAACCACACTGGGGGGCTCCTGGCCAGTGGGCCCCAGGGCTGCCAGCGGAGTTGGCCGTCACACCTGCAGGGGAGACCCAGGCTTTGCCTCAATGTCACCTGTGCCCGCATAGGCCCACCTTTCAACCACACCTGCCTACTTATGTTAGCGGCACCTCTTTGGGGCCGAACCACGTCCCCCCAGCTCAGGGTAAAAACCACATCGGGTCACTCCTTATCCCATACTGAACTCTGTGGACCTGGGTGTCAGCTATCACAGGACATGAGATGTTAGTTACATGCAAGAAAATTTGCAGTGACATCCCACTCATAGATGGTAACTCTGCAGAGAACTTTTCTTAATAAAGGAAGAGTCTAAAATTAGTACTCGGGTTAGAGAAGTGGGCACTCAGTGAACAAAATTCCCTGAAAACCTGCTGTGGGCAAGGTACTTGACCTGGCAGAGGCTGGCGCTGGGTGCTGGTGCTGGGTGCTGTGTACTGAGTGCTGGATACTGGGCACTAGAAGAGGCAATGATATTTCTGTCCTCAGGGGTCTTTTCCCCTAAAAACAGGTAAGTAAACTCTTGGCATTCCATATCACCGAATGACCTCAATGCAGAGTAACCGTGTGAACAACACACAGAACAGTCAGAGGGAAATGACTATCACTCCTAGAACCAAGAAAAGCAACTGAGCCCTGAGAGCAGGGGGGCGGTTTCCCAGATGAAGAAAGCAAAACCCAGACCGAAAAACAGCTCCACCCAGAGATGCCGAGTGACCAGCACCAAGTGCAGGGAGGGCCACCCCCCACAGGGGTCCCGTGGCCAGTGGGGTAGGTCCAGTGGGAGGTCGGAGGGTGGATGGGTGGGCTGGGGCGGGACACAGTGGGGACACGGTGGGGCCCCCTCAGGGGCAGCTCTGCTGCTGGGAACTCTCCCTGAGGTGCCCACGTGAGCACCCAGCCCTGGGGCCCACAGCCGCTCACCTCTAGAGGCCCCTTGGCCCCAGAAGATGTCCCGCCCTCTGCTTGCTCGGCCCCTGGCCAGCCCTGGACAGAGAGTCCAGGCCCCAGTGTCGCCAGGGCCCCACCCCCACATGCATGAACCCTCAAAAGGTGACAAGGGCCTGAATGCTGTCAGCAGAAAGGTGAGAACCAGAGGCAAGATCAACGTGCTGCCCCTAGGGAGAAGAGGGCCCGGGGACACCCTGAAGCCAGTAAGGGGAGGCTGGACCCCGGGGGATGAGCTGGGGCCTGGGGAGGCTGAGGCCTGGGCAGGCTGGGGCCACCAGGAGGAGGCTGGGGCCTGGGGAGGCTGGGGCCCCGGAAGCTCCAGGCCCCAGTGGGACGTCAATGCCAGGACGTGACCAGTCACTGGCTGTGAGACAGTCAGATGCCAGGCCTCCAGATGCTGCTGGGCAACATGCCTGACTCTCCTCGGAGCCACGCAGAGGTTTTCATCAAAGATGAAACAGCAGCAGTGGGCACAGCCTTGTTACCGGGCGAGACCAACGGTTGTCTGCCTGGATGGCCTGAGCTGTGAACTGATGGGGGAGCCTCAGGAGTGAAACAGCCGCGGCTCTGGGTCAAAGTGCTGCGTGGGCCCCGACAGCTCAGCTGCTGAAGTGCCCTCAGGTTCTGCAAACAGCCCCAGGGCGTAGATGAGTAACTGTCTGAACCTTCTTTGCATCTCAGACAATAATGCTTTGAGAACCCAGACCTGTGACATCGGTCTGCTCCCTTCCTGTTGTGTTGGTTTGCTGTAAAATTAGAAGCCCCTAAACCTTCTAAGCGGCCACCACACAGATCCTGCAAAGGAGGGATCCCGAGTGCAGAGGCCAGGGCACCTCCGACAGACAGGAGGGTGAGAGGAAGCCAAGAGGCCGAAGGGAGAGAGTTGGGGGCCACAGCAGGGTTCCCGCCCGCGCTCTGCACGTGCTGGGCCCTTTGTGAGGACTGGAACATGGTGAGTCCTCACCTATTTGCTGAGCAAATGGAAAAGAAAATCTCTGTGGGGATCATGTGATACAGACACGTCTATTAGGAGAACAAGCTGTTTCAACATTTCAATAGTTTGTTGAAATTTTTTGTGAGCAAATGCTATTAGTTAATGAACACTCTTCTGTTAATTAATGCCAGATCTTAAGTTAAAGAGCCCAGGGCTTTCCTTTATTGATTTTCTTAATGAACAGACTTTATTTTTCTAGGTTTAGGCTTACAAAAAAGCTGAGCAGAAAGGGTTCCTATATACCACCTCTCCCCTATGCAGTTCTCCCGATTTCAACATCCTCCCAACACACGATACCCTTGTTATTAACACAGTGGATGAACCCACACTGACACGTCATCGTTGCCCAGAGTCCATGGTCTACATTGGGGGTCACTCTTGCATTGGACTTGCTATAGGTTTGGATAAATGGACAATGACGTGTATCCACCATCATCATCTCATACAAAGCAGGCCTCCCTGAATTCCTCTGTGCTCCACCTGTTCATCCCTCCCTCCCTCAAACCCTGAAACCATTGATCTTTTTACTGTCTCCATAGTTTTGCCTTTCCCAGAATGTCATGTAGTTGAAATAATACAGTGTTTGGCCTTTTCAGATTGGCTTCTTTCATTTAGTCGTGTGCACATAAGTTTCCTCCATGTCTTTTCATGGCTTCACAGCTCATATCTAAATAATATTTCATTGTCTGGAGGCACCACAGTTTATTTATCCATCACCTACTGAAGGACATCTTGGTTGCTTCAAGTTTTGACCATTATGAATAAAAGTGCTACAAACATTCGTGTTCAGGTTTTTATGATGCTGAGGCTGAAACTCCAGTACTTTGGCCACCTCATTCGAAGAGTTGACTCATTGGAAAAGACTTTGATGCTGGGAGGGATTGGGGGCAGGAGGAGAAGGGGATGACAGAGGATGAGATGGCTGGATGGCATCACCGACTCGATGCACATGAGTTTGGGTGAACTCTGGGAGTTGGTGATAGACAGGGAGGCCTGGCGTGCTGCGATTCATGGGGTCGCAAAGAGTCGGACACGACTGAGCGACTGAACTGAACTGAACTGGACATAAGTTTCCAGCTCCTTTGGTAAATGCCACAAGCACAGTTGCTGGATTCCTGTGGTAAGACTTGTAAGAAACTGCCAAAGCACCTTCCAAAGTATCTATAAGTTTTGAATTCCCACCAGCAGGGAGCGAGAGTTCCTGTTGCTGCACAGCGTCCCCAGCATTTGGACTTCCCATGGATTTTCAGACATTTTAATAGTGTGTAGTGGGATTTCGCTGCGTTTTTCTTTGCATTTCCCTTTTGATATACAATGTGGAACATTTCTTCCTGTGCTTATTTGCCATCTGTGTGTCTCCTTTGGTGAGGTCTGTTAAGGTCTGTGGGCTGTCCTTTCCTTCTCTTACCAACTCTTTCACAGAGCAGATATTTTCCCCTGGTTGCTTAGCAGTGAAGAATCCGCCTGTCAGTGCAGGAGATGTGGCTTCAATCCCTGGGTCAGGAAGATACCCCTGGAGAAGGGAATGGCAGCCCACTCCAGTATTCTTGCCTGGAGAATCCCATGGACAGAGGAGCCTGGGGGGCTACAGTCATGGGGGTCACAAAGAGTTGGACACACTTTAGTGACTGAACAACAATAAGCCTAGCCATGTTTTCTTTCATGGACTGTCCTTCTGGTGTTGCAGCTAAAAAGTCATTATCAAACCTAAGGTCACCTTTAGATTTCATTTCCTAAAGTGAAAGTCAAGTAGCTCAGTTTTGTCCGACTCTTTGTGACCCCATGGACTGTAGCCTACCAGGCTCCTCTGTCCATGGGATTCTCCAGGCAATAGTACTGGAGTGAATTGCCATTCCCTTCTCCAGGGGATCTTCCCGACCCTGGGATCGAACCCAGGTCTCCTGCATTGTAGACAAACACTTTACCGTCTGAGCCACCAGGGAAGTCCTAGGCTGTCTTCTAAAGTTTTACAGTTTTGTATTTTACATTTAGAGCTATGATCCATTTTGAATTTATTTCTGTGAAAGGTCTGTGTCTAGATTCCTTGTTTTTCCTTCCTTCTTTCTTCTTTTTTCACTTTTTTTTTTTTTTCATGTGAAAGTCCAGGTGTTTCAGAACCATTTATTGAAAAGACTATCCTTTCTCCATTGAATTCCCTTTGTTTCTTCATCAAAATTCAGTTCACTTCATTTACCTGGGTCTGTCTCCAGCTCTCTGTTCTCCTCCATTGATCTGTGTTTCCATTCTTTAACCAGCACCACACAATCCTGATTTCTGTAGCTTTAGAGTAACTTTTCAAGCTGGAGGCAAACATCCTCCAACTTTGTTCTTCTTCAGTATTTTGCTGTCTATTCTGGGCCTTTTGCCTCACTGCTGTTTTCCTGGTATAAGTTTTATGATCAGCTTGCTTGTTAATGTATCCACAAATATCTTCCTGAGATTTAGATGGAGACAACTCTATATCTAGAGACCAAATTGGGAGAAGCAGACATCTTGGTAAGGTTAAGTTGCCCTGTCCAAGAACACTACTGTGGGTTGAATTGGGTCCCCAGATGATATGCTGAAGTCCTACACCCCAGGACCCGTGAATGTGACCTTCTTTGAAAAGAGAGATTTCCAGATGTGATTAGTGAGGATGAGGCTGCACTGGATTAGGGTGGCCTTGAAGCCCAAAATGACCGTGGCCTTCTCAAGAGGAATGAACAGTGACCGCAGGGGAGACACAGACAGCAGGGAGGCCGTGTGACACCAGAGACAGAGACAGCAGGAAGACCCCACCCGAAGCTGGACAGATGAGGGAGCGGCTCCTGAAATCTTCCGAAGGAGCACAGCCTGGCCTCAACTTTGCACAGAAATTCTAGACTCCAGAACTGTGAGAGGAAAAATTCTGTTGTTTTGTTCACTTGGTTTCTGATAGCTTGTTACAGCAGCACTAAAAATCTAGTTCAAACATGAACTATCTCTGTTTATTTAGATATGCTATCTATTTCACCAGAGTTTGGAGTTGTTTTTTTTTTTTTCCATATAGTGCACATTAGTTAGGTTTATATCTAAGCATTTAATTTTTTTTTTTTTTTAAGACCAGGATGGGGCAGGGGAGGTAGCTTTCCTGGTGGTTCAGACAGTAGAGAATCTGCCTGCAATGCAGGACACCCAGGTTCAATCCCGGAGTTGGAAAGATCCCCTGGAGAAGGGAATGGCAACCCACTCAGTATTCTTGCCAGGAGAATCCCATGGACAGAGGCAGGATACAGTCCATGAGGTTGCAAGTGGCTAATACACACATGGTGGTGGTTTAGTCACTAAGTCGTGTCCGACCCTTTGCAGCCCATGGACTGTAGCCTGTCAGGCTCCTCTGTCCATGGGATTTTCCAGGCGAGAATACTGGTGTGGGTTGCCATTTCCTTCTCTATAATACACACACATAATACGCATTTGATTTTTTGGTGCTAATTCAAGCTTACGGTGTTTTCAAATTCAAATTCCAATTGTTCATTGCTGACATATAGGGAAGCAATTGACTTTTGCATATTAATCCTGTATCCTATAACTTTCCTAAAATTGTTTATTAGTTCCAAGAGAATTTTTATTGTTCTTTTTTGTCATGTATAAAATAAGACAGTTTTGTTACTTTCACTTGCTTCCATATTTGTAAGAGTTTGCATTTCCTTTTCTTGTGTTGGTACATTAAATGGCACCTCCAGTAGGATGTTGATGGACATGGTGCGCCCTTGTTCCTGATCTTAGGAGAAAGCATTGAAACATTAAGAAACAAACAACAGGAAAAAAGTCAGCTCCATGGGGCTGGTACAGATCACAAGAACAGGAGAAAGAGATGCTTTTTGTCTGGTGTTGAGATGGCCCCATTTTGGTCACTGAGCAAATGCAACACAATCTCGTGGCTGCTCTGGAAGGTTCTTTCCTCGATCCTGGAACAGCTGCCGTCACTCCTGAGCAAAACTGCTCAGGTGGCATTGTGTGGATCCCATGTTGGAGTGGGAATGTGAGCAGTCCTTCTTCAAGAGCAAAAGCCGTTTCTAGGATCAGCTGTTGTGTCAAGAGACAAATCAATCAAGATGCAAGCCCTGATAGAGCCGCATCTGCTAAGTGGGAAGCATCCTTCCTGGTGCTGTGGAAATTAGAAAAGGTCTTGCCTGCATGTCGCTCAGTGTCTGACTCTTTGTGACTCCATGAACTATAGTCCACAGGCTCCTCTGTCCACGGGATTCTCCAGGCAAGAATACTGCAGGGCGTTGCCATGCCCTTCTCCAGGGGACCTTCCTGACCCAGGGATCAAACGAAAGTCTCCTGAATTGCAGGCAGACTGTTTTACCAGCTGAGCCACCAAGAAGCCCAGAAAAGGTCTTGAAATGCTTATAATCCCCAAAGATGTTTACAGCCTGCTCATAAAGTTGAGTTATTTTACTATGCTAATACTGTGCCTGGCTGGAGCGTTTGTCTGGTGGGGAGGTGGGGAAGGAGACTGGAAAAGGGCCTGTTGGAGGAGGGTGGAGGGTGGTAGAGGACCCGCCAACCCCTCAAAGCAACAAATGCATGATGGCAGCAGGTCTGTCTCCTGGAAAAGCCTGGAACAAATTTTTGTCTCTCTCCGCCCCTACCTACAAGACATTCCAGGGGCCGAACTATGTTCTCTCTCTGAAGCAATTTTCAGAGAACTTCCTTCTCTTCAAATAAAGTATTTAGGAAGAAGGGTTTTTAATATAGAGTCTCGGTTCAGCTTCCACCACCCCGGAGAGACATCTCAGGCCTCACCACCAACCCTCTGCCTTGGAGAAGAAGTGTAGACAGCAGCCCCTGGTTTGGGGAAGAGGGTAGGACTCAGTTACCAGTTCATTGAAATAAGCAAGACACGTCCCCTGTCTGCAGTGGGACAGTTTGAACCTGTAAAGCCTGGTCCCTAAGTGGCTTCCACCATTCCATTCCCACCGCACAGGACCCTGTGGCCGCTGCCTGGGGCGCCTCTGGGGCTCCAAGGTGACCTGCGGGAGGGGGTGCGGGGCTGGTGGAGAAGGCCCTCTCTGCTTCCTCCGGAGGAGGTGGCAAAGGGTGGAGGTGACTAGTAAAACAATCACTTTAATTCTTTTTTTTTTAATTAATTTTTATTTTTTTAGTTTGTTTTGCTTTACAATACTGTATTCGTTTTGCTACACATCGACATGGATCAGCCACGAGTGTACATGAACTCCCAATCCCGACCCCCACCTCCCCCCTCCCGCCCCACACCCTCTCT
>SJXQ01000679.1:112415-125244 GCA_006408695.1 Aepyceros melampus | reverse complement strand
CCCGGGTCCCCCCGGACTTGCACAGCAGGTTTTATAGAAACCTCACGAGTGTTCAAGGGCCCCTTTCCTCCACTTCCTCTGCGGCGGTTTGGTATGTCCTGGCTTCCACGGGTCACTGGCAAGGTCGGGCTCGCTTTTGGGGGCGCGGGACTAACCAACAAGCCCAGGGAGAACTGGCGGGAGTGGCCCGTGGTGTCAGCCGGTGCACCTGTGGGCCGCACGTGACAAGAAGACAGTCACTGGACAACAGTAATTAAGTGTCACTGGTGACACATCTCAGTTAAAAGGCAGTGGCACCAGAGGCCTCTTCCCTCTGGTGGGGGAGACGGCCGGGTATCACCTGGCACAGGTGTGTGGTTGTGACCGGTTTGGCCGCCCTTCCTGGAGAGTGCACTGCATGTGAGGTGAGTGTGGACGGAGTGTGAAGTGAATGTGAGCTGGACACAGCTGTGGACCCCAAGGGGCTGGGGGCCTGCAACCACACCCCTGGCATCACCTCCCCAGGTGGCATTTCACTGTGGGTTGAGTGCCTGGTTAAATTCATCCAGGCACCCTTGCTCTCTTTCTCAGGCAGACTTGATGCCAAAGAAGCCTTTTCTTGCCCCAACTCTGGCCAGTGTTCTAGAAGAGACTCCTGACCCAGCCAGGCTCCTTAGAATTGCAGGACACACAGAGCCTTGTCGGCTGCTCGTCCCGAAACTCTGGGGTGGCATAGGAACCCTGCCAGGCAGGGGAGATGGGTTATGAAGAGAGGAGCCTGCGACATAACTGGTGGGGGAAGTCCCACTTGCTATCACCCTGTTGACCCAACCCGGAAAATGCTGGTCGGTTCAGCTGCTCCACCATATGAAAACAAAGTCTGATACCGGAAACAGGGACTTCATTCTCCTTTTCTGACTTTTCTGAATTATAAGAGCTTTAAGAAGGAAAAGAACCAGCAGAGGTTCTGACTGAACAGTTTCAACAGGGTGTGAAGAGACTCACCACACACACCGGCACGTTCTGAAGGTCCCAGGAGCTGTAGTGGTTTGTATACTTTTGTTAAAATGTTAGAATGAAATTGTGGGAAAATAATTTTCAGCCCAGAGTTCCAAGTCTGTAAAGGCATGATGCTGCTGGTTACTCCATTGTCATGTTAAGATTTCTGTTTGACTCACTTGATTCCTGAGAATGAAACTGGGTCCCTGAGGGCTTTTTCTGTTTTTATTCCCAGGATCATTTAACTCCAGCTGGATCTAAATGTTTAGAAGGCACACAGGTTTGCTTGAATGAACAGAGATGGCTAAATGGAAAAAAAAATTTTTTTTAACTCTTTGAATTCTTAAATGGATTAAGAAGTACATATAAAGTGTCCACTTTTATATTTAGAGTCCATAGACTGGATTTTTTTTTTCTTTTTTACATAATAATTTTGAAGAAATATGTGAGTCCTAAATCCATTTTATCTTTACCGGTCATTACTTTGAATGGACAGTTGATGAATTTTTGAGTACTAAAATTTAAAAATCAACTATCACATTGTCCCTTGGATGACTTGAGATTTCTAAAGACAAAAGGAAAAGACTCTTTTTGATTAAGGAGAGAGTTTAAGGTTGGTTTTTTTTTTTCAGGCTGCTGACTTGGGGCTGAGGGAATATATTTGATTCCTCAAATTCCATCTTCTTTTTCTTAAAGAAGGGAATGGGCTTGAGGTTCAGCGTTGGGCATTCTTATCATTATTGCTTTTTTGTTATTATTTTGATAAGCAAAAGAACCCACACTAAAAATTTTATTTTTATTTTATTGTGTATTTGAAGTACGCAGCATCAGGAAACTGGCAGGGGCTAGACAACCCCCATAACAGTTCTGGGGATGAAGGAAAACTGGCATACCAGAGTCGTGCAGTGGACACCCAGGGAGGAGCTGAAGGGCTGTGCACAGCTACTCTTTCTCCCTCATTGGGTCACATCCTCATTGCCCTCAGAAGGTGCACTGGGTTCCTGTTCCTGGGGGATGCTGAGTGGTGCTGGAGGCCGGGGGATGGGTGACTGGTGATTGATGGTGCGGAAAACAACGGCCTGGAAGAGGGACCCTCACCTGGAGTCCTCTCTGGCCGAGGAGCTGTGAGTACTTGACCGGAGCCCAGGGTGCTGGTTTTGCATTGGCCTGATTGCCTCTTATCAGCATAGGCTTTTCCATCATCCAGAGCTGATGTAGATGCAGTGAGGAGTGTCCTGTCCTCAGGTTCATCGGAGACTCGGGGATGAGTCATTGGAGGGAATCTCATCCTGGGAAATCTTCGCCTGGAGGCAGGTGCTGAGGGATTCGGTAGTTCCTGGGCCTTTAGTTTAGCTTCTGTCACCAGTGACACTGGAACGGCTTTGTCAGCCAAACTAGTTGTGAATAAATAAGTTTTAAAACAAAAAACTATATTGCTGAGGCAGAATGTTAATAGACCTAAACTATTTGAATTGTAAGAGGGAAGCACAGGCTCTCTTCCTAGCACTGTCTCTTCATAAGTCAGGTCCCTGGTTTCCTATTTTCAGAGCAAAGCCCTTGGGCTGCGGCCATGTGTCCAGTGAATTCAGACACCACACAGCCCAGTGGTCTTTGCCTCCAGGAGGTTGAGTCACCACCTTCCTACAGCCAGAGACTGGGGCCAAGCAAACCTACTCTTTCCTTAGAGGAGAGTCAGGAGGGCGCCAGTTGAAAGAAACCAATCTGGGCCACAAGGAAAGAGTTAATATTGTACTTTTTATTGAAAAAGCTCCTCCCATTGGCTGCAGCCTGCTTGAAGCCGGAAAGAGGCACTTTGTTTAATACTAATTGTGATGGTTCCGAAGGAGGCAGTTATTATGGAAAGTAATTTTGCCTTCAGGTCTCCTGCAACCAAAATGTTTCCAACAGGCTCACCCCGGCTCTCCTGCAGGGGAGGGGGGTCTGCCCTCAGTCTAGTGCTCCTAGTACAGAAGCCTCCAGGGTGACAGACACCAGAAAGGGTGCAGACACCCTAGGAAGGCACCTCATTTCTTCTTCTTTAAAGGCAAATTGCTGCTTTTAGTCAAAGTCCCCAGAGTAGTTGAAAGAGTAAAACTGCCGCCATGATAATTGTCCCTGTTTTTTAAGGAGATGCTCCGGGGGCTGGAGTGGAGGAATCTGCTCTAGAAAGTGGGGTCCTTACTTGAGGGGTGACCTCCTGACCTCTCCCTTGACCTCAGCCTCTCTGAATTCCTCCTGGCCAGTGTGGCCTCTGGCCCGTGGGTTGGGGGTGGGGGGTGGGGACTGTGCCTTTCTCAGGCAGCTGTGAAGAGAGAACTCAGAGAGGAAAGAGGCTTCTTACCGGTGGGAGAGTTTAAATTCTCTACACTTTGAAGAGTTTGTAAACTGTGACCTTTATTTGATCAATCAAAAGCTTGCTGGTTGGGCATTGAGTCCACCCCACTTTTGTGGGAGAGGTCTTCTGGTTAACCGGAGAACATCTCCACCTTGTGAACAGACAGAAGGGACTTCCCGGGTGAATGGCCACTGTAAAGTATGTCCAGACATCACACGACCACGTTTCTTCCTCCCACTGGGTGTATCCCAGTGCTTCCAGAGGGCGAGGATGATGGCTGGGAGGATTTATTTTGACAACTTTCACCAGGAGCTGAGTCAATCCTACAGTCCACATTGTCTCCAACAAGGCTTTTAGATCAAAGACTCATTACTGTGGACTTGGAAATCCATCAGCCCATGGGGTCAGTGGTCTGAACCTGGGACCAGTCTTCCTGACCAAGGTCCCCATGTCCCCATCCCCTGGGCACTCACACAGACTCCAATCAAAACTTTAAGGACCAGAAACCGCAACTTTAAAGAGTGTGCTTTTAAAGAGGTGTGCTTTTTTGCTTTTCCTCAGCTCTTTTTTTTTTTTTCAAAAACCTGGCTTTCTGACTGCAGATCTGCCTTTGGGTCCTGTCCTGGATCCGCATAGGAATCAAGCCTCTGGCTGCAAGCACCCCCGGGGCTCCTTCCAGGCTCTGCCCCACCTCCAGGTTGATGCCCTGCTGCGTACAGGTCTTTCCGTGAACATGAGTGAAAAGCTGCCCGGGGAAACCGGGCTCCCCTGTCCTACCAGCTTGAGCTCTCGAACCTTCCTGACACCTTGTCAAGCGGGTGTCCCTTGTGAGGGACACAAGAACATTGGCCGCAGCAGTTGGCGTACCCTGGACACACAGCCAGCTTCTCTCATGGTGTGAGAGCCCCCTTGGCCAGGACCCAGCTGGGCCCGGGGATTCAAGGGTGACGGCTGATGTCTGCATCCAGCAGACGCTCAATGAGTGCTGACTGGCCCTTAGGGGCTGTCGTTTGGTTGGCCCTGGTGATGCAAGGGAGGGAAGGAGAGCTTTCCCTGTACTTGGCTCTGACTGTTCTGGACAAAGAAAAAGACAGAAGAGGATGCTTCCAGCACTCTGCACGCCCCTCTCCCTGCCCAGTGAGCGCCCGTCTCACCCCCACCAGACGGCAGAGGAGGGTCCCACGCAGGGCAACGTGGATGGAGGCATGGCCTCCTGAGACCTCGAGTCTTCCCAAGAACATGTGCTCTAAAAGTCAAACCAAGGGCAAAAGACGAATTTCTCAGACCGCCAACCAAAATGGGGACATCCTTTCACAGTATAGGATGTGAGAGAGCTGGCTTCTGAACACATCTAGGTATACCTGGGCTCACCTGGACACACCCGGGCTCACCTGAGTGCAACTGGGCACCACCTCCACCTCCCCAGTTGCCTCCTAGTATTAGCCAGTATGATGCCAAGGAAGCAGGTGGTGGACAGAGTGGGGGACCCTAAAGAGACAGGGGGGAGTCAGCCTGAAAGGGAAGAGCCTGACCCACATTCAAGTGCAAGAAAGTCTCCTGGGGGCGGGTGGACAAAAGGCTTTTGGGGGCATCTCCCTGTAAATGGGCATGAGAACCTGGTGAGTATGTTTTTTCTGAGGAGATGGTCTTTTCCTTTTAGGAGATTCTCAAAGGGTCCATTCTCCTCTGTTCTGAGTTGATGCTGACCAGCTCTCAGGTCTGCTGTTGGCAGTGCGGAGGCGTCCACCGTGTGAACTGTGCAGGTTCACAGCGGAGGCTCTACCTCAGGATGCTGGGCAGGTCTTGTCGGGGGGGAACCCCACTGCAGGAGGGGCTGGCCCTCCACTCGTGGCTCCTGCTGTGAACTTGGAGCCCATCAGCATGGAGCCAGCACTGCCAGTGATGGGAGAGCAGTCAGCCTGTTTGTAGAGGCCTGTGGTTCTCTTCTGGAAGAGGCTCTTGGAGTAGCTATGGTACTAGGTTTCCTGAGAGCATGTGATTATGGCAAATTATGTTGTTCGAGTCCCTTCTTAGTTTGCTGGATAAAATGAATGATTTTTTTCCCCTCAGATAAGCCATTTAATGCATAAAATCTACTGAGGAATCTTTGTAATCCCTTGACCAGAGTGAAACAAGAATTAAAAGGGAGCCTGGAAACAAATATGTTTGTCTGAGTTCCTAGGTCAGTGTCAGGCAGCAACCTAACATAACTCGACTTCAGCTGAATCAAGATGAAGTCAGAAAGAGAAAAATGAAAATATCCTGTGTTAATGCATGTATGTTGAATCTAGGAAAATGGTACAGTTGAGCCTATTTCCAGGGTGGCAAAAGAGACATAGACGTAGAGAACGGATTTGTGGACAGAGAGTAGGGAAGAGAGGGAGGGAAGAACTTGGAGATTAGAATTGACGTCTATACATTACCGTGTGTAAAATAGATGTTAATAGCTAGCAGGCAGCTGCTGTATAACACAGAGCACTCAGCTCTGCTCTGTGATGACTAGACAGGTGGAATGGAGGGTGGGAGAGAAGAGATATATGTAAACTAACACCATTGTAAAGCAATTATATTCCTTTTTTTTTTTTTAATTTAAAAGATGATCCTAAACCCTTATGAGAACTTGAGAGTGTTCTCAGGGTGGGTATTCCCCCCCACCAGAAAACTGCCTACTCGCAGTCAAGAGGGTCATGTCAAGAGAAAGGCTCCTGTCTGTGACATTAGAGCTGTTTTACACAGAGGGACCACCCCACTCACAACTCTGTGTTCTCACCTGAATAGGGTGAAGTGGCAGCATGGACTGGGGCACTCTGCACACGTTTTCGGGGGCGTGAACAAGCACTCCACCAGCATCGGGAAGGTGTGGGTCACCGTCCTCTTTGTCTTCCGCGTCATGATCCTGGTGGTGGCCGCCCAGGAGGTCTGGGGGGATGAGCAGGAGGACTTTGTGTGCAACACCCTGCAGCCCGGGTGCAGGAACGTGTGCTACGACCACTTCTTCCCTGTCTCGCACATCCGGCTCTGGGCGCTGCAGCTCATCTTCGTGTCCACGCCCGCCCTGCTGGTGGCCATGCACGTGGCCTACTACAGGCATGAGGCTGCCCGGCGGTTCAGGCGGGGTGAGACAAGGAGTGAGTTCAAGGACCTGGAGGACATCAAGCGGCAGAAGGTCCGGATCGAGGGCTCGCTGTGGTGGACCTACACCAGCAGCATCTTCTTCCGCATCGTCTTCGAGGCTGCCTTCATGTATGTCTTCTACTTCCTGTACAATGGGTACCACCTGCCCTGGGTGCTGAAGTGTGGCATCCAGCCCTGCCCCAACCTGGTGGACTGCTTCATCTCCCGGCCCACCGAGAAGACGGTCTTCACCATCTTCATGATCTCCGCGTCCGTCATCTGCATGCTGCTCAACGTGGCCGAGCTGTGCTACCTGCTGCTCAAGGTGTGTTTCAGGAGGTCCAAGCGAGCGCAGAGGCAGAAAGCACCCGCCAACCACGCCCTCAAGGAGAGTAAACAGAACGAGATGAATGAGCTGATTTCCGAGGGCGGGCAGAACGCCATCACCGGGT
Source organism: Aepyceros melampus (assembly GCA_006408695.1). Taxonomy (NCBI): domain Eukaryota; kingdom Metazoa; phylum Chordata; class Mammalia; order Artiodactyla; family Bovidae; genus Aepyceros; species Aepyceros melampus. The sequence continues at coordinate 118,365 of SJXQ01000679.1, read as the reverse complement.
TTCCCAGTTAAACAGTGGAAGGCACCGCATAGCTGGCTTCCCTAATTCATAGACACCTGAGTTAACTTCCTGTAGAATAATCAGGACGGGACTATGTGGTCTGTTCTTGACAACCGGGCCATGGTGTGACTTTACATGTGGGTTTCAATGGACAGCCTGACATGGGGGTATTTCCTGAAAACTTAAGGACATAACTGATGTCCATAAAGGACATTCATCTAGAAATTGATACTTTTATTAGGAAAAGATATTTTTATAGGATTGAATGTTTTAGTCTGCATTTATATAAAGTATTTTTATAATGACTGGTCTTCCTTACCTGGAAAAACACACAAAGTTAGTTTTCGAATCATCCCATAAGTGTCTAATATTTGAACTTACTCTGTCCTGTCATAGATATCTGCATTGTCGTGAGCTGTCATGGCTGTTAGGGTGGAAAGTGTTTGCTGTACAATGTATTTTCACTGCTTTCTGGGCATGGTCAGAGCTATATGGAACGGGGAAGCTTTTCAAATGGGTGATTTGCAATCCTTATGAACAGCTGATGCAAGAATGCACTCTCAATAAAGAGGAGTCCATTGCTGAAGCCACCTGGCTCAGGGTTTCTGTTCCGTCTGGGGCGTCACATCACTGGCGCCCTAATCAGTGGGTTGGGGCAGTTGTTAGGGAGGCTACGGTCTTGAGGCTGGAGTGGCTAGAGTCCATGGACTCCTGCTCTCTCTTCACATCCCTTGAGCAGGGAAGGGTTAGGGTCGGTTGCTCCAGGACAAGGAAAGTGTCTTCGGGGTCACCCCAGCCTTGTCGGAGTCAGGTGGGGAGGTTCCACCCTCCTAATGGGAGAGGGGCCCCTTTGGTCCATGGTGACCAGCAAGCGCCCAGCTCCATGCCCACAGGTGGTATTGGGGTTCATGGGTGGACACAGATGCTCTTAGTGAGGGCGTTGGGGCACCACCCAGGACCAGTCACTCTGCAGATGTCGCACACCAGGGCCACCAGTGTGAAGGCATGCAGCTGGCACACGGGCTAAGTGTAGAAACACCTCGAGAGCAAGGGATGGTCTCCAGGGTTCCAGACCCACTCCCCAGAAAAACAAAACAGTAAGTCTCATTTCCTTCAGAGTCTGAATTTCAGACATACTCTCTCATCCATAAATATTTTAGTAGCGATCCATGAAAATCAAGATCTAACCTATAAAAACAAAGCCATGGGGACTTCCCTGGCAGTCCAGTGGTTAGGACTCTGCGCTTCCACTGCAGGGGACTCGGGTTAGATCCTGGATTGGGGAGCTAAGATCCCAAGGCCACATGGCACAGCCAGTAAAAGCAAAACTACAATCCTCACGCGCAAAATCCAGCTGGCATCCATAATCCCCGTGACGTTTTTTCTGGATAAACGGCTGTTTGCACAGGTCTCCAACAAAGCCCACAGACAGGAAGGAGGAGCATTGGGAGGAGGCTGAGACAGCCCTGATGGCACCCCCACCACGTGGGAGAGGCATTTCCTCTCGGGGCTCTCAGCCGGCCCCTGCCTCTTCCATTTTCCATCTCTTCTCTGCTCCTATACCATCCTCAATGCTCCTGCTCCCAGAGCCGTCTCTGGCCACCCATCAGGGTCTGAGGCGGTGGTCACACTCCCTATCTCCTCCCGCCCCCCACCTCCCAGCACCTCCTCCTAGCCTGGAGTGCCTGTGATGCTCTGACACCAGCGCAGTGGCTTCTCCTTGAGGCACTGCCCCAACCCTGCACTGGCTCCTCCCCTCCCCTGAGGGGGACATTTCCTTCCCTTCCTGCACCCTTCCTTATGAGATGTTATCCCCACTTGACAGATGAGGCCACTGCGGTCAGAGAGGTCAAATAACTTGTCCAAGCTCACCCAGCTAATAAGCAGCAGAGCCAAGATTCATAGCAGGCTGACGGTGTCCAGGGTCAGTGGCCTCACTGCGGGCTCTCAAAGCTCCTTGCTTGGGGACCATGACGCCCCGAGGCCATACCCTTCCACCTGGCTCCAGCAACCACCTGGATGACTCTAAAGCAAATCCCAGACAGATGATTTCATCTGGAGATATTTCTGTATGGATCTTTAAGGAGCATAGACTAAACTTTTAAAACAAAAACACAATGCTACCTTCACACTAAAAAGCCAGTCTGTGTTCATAATTCCCAAATTGTCTTATTGCTGCTCTTTTCTTTTTTTAATTAAACTTATTATTTTGAGGTAATTATAGACTCACATGTAGACATAGGGCTTCCCTGGTGGCTCAGTGGTAAAGAATCTGCCTACAATGCAGGAGACCCCAGTTCAATCCCTGGGTGGGGAAAACCCCTGGAGAAGGGAATGGCAACCTACTCCAGTATTCTTGCCTGGAGAAACCCATGGACAGAGAAGCCTAGTAGGTTACAGTCCACGGGGTCGCAAAGAGTCGGACACGACTGAGCAACTTCACCACCTTCAGGGAAGTCCTCAAGATAGTTTTATCTCTTCCATTATGGTTTGTGTATCTCATATTAATTTTTCTTGCCATGTAGCCCTGGCTAGAACCTCAGGCACTGTGTTGAATAGGAATGGTAAAAGCAGAAATTCTTGCTCCTGATCTCAAGGGGGAAGGTTCATTCTTTCACCACTAAGTATGATGTTAACTGTAGGGTTTTTGTTGATGCTTGCTATCGAGTTGAGAGAGTTCTTCTCTGTTCCTATTTTTCTGAGAGTTTGTATCATGAATAGGTGTGGAATTTTGTGGAAAAAACTTTTTCACTGCATGGTATGATTGTGTGACTTTTTCTTTAGCCCATTAACATGATGGATTACCTTATCTTCACACAGAAACAACCTTGCATCCTAGAAATGAACCTCTGGTTGCTGTGTGTGATCCTCTTTATATATTCAGTGAACAATTCATTTGTTAATATTTTATTAAGCCTTTTTACATTAACATTTATGGGGGATACTGGTCTGTAGTTTCCGTTTTTTTTTTTTTGGCTGTCATTGTCTGGTTTGGTGTCCGGGTAATACCAGCAATACAAAATGAGCTGGGAATGTTCTCGCCTCTTCTGTCTTCGGGAAGAGGTCATGCGGAACAGGTGTGATCCTTCTTTAAACGTTTGGTGGAATTTCCCAGTGAAACTATCTGGGTTTGGAAATTTCTTGAGAGTTTCTTAATTACACACTCAAAATCCTTAATAGTTACAAGGATCTTCATATAATCTATTTCATATTGGGTGAGTGTTTTTTGAGAGAATAACCCAGTTCATCTAACTTGCAAGTCTTTAAGTATTGAGAAATCTGTATGCAGGTCAGGAAGCAACAGTTAGAACTGGACATGGAACAACAGTTCAGCTCTCTTTATAGTCCAACTGAAACTGTTTACCACAGATTGTGACTTGAACCCACCTGGCTGGGACTCAAACCCATGGCACCTGGTTTCAGGAGCTAATGAAACTCAGGTTCTTGATGTCTCATCACAGAAAGAATTTAGTAAGAGACAAAATGATAGGTAAGGAGTGGATCTATTCAGATACAAAGAGAAGCACACTCCACAGACAGAGTGTGGGCCATCGCAAAGGGTGAATGTGGCAGCTGTGAAATGTGGCATGGTAAGTTTTTAAAGGCTGGGTAATTCCATATGCTAATTAGATAGTATATTCAAAAGCAGATTCATTATTTTGCCGACTAAGGTCCGTCTAGTCAAGGCTATGGTTTTTCCTGTGGTCGTGTATGGATGTGAGAGTTGGACTGTGAAGAAGGCTGAGCGCCAAAGAATTGATGCTTTTGAACTGTGGTGTTGGAGAAGACTCTTGAGAGTCCCTTGGACTGCAAGGAGATCCAACCAGTCCATTCTGAAGGAGATCAACCCTGGGATTTCTTTGGAAGGAATGATGCTAAAGCTTAAATAGATGGGGAAACAGTAGAAATAGTGTCAGACTTTATTTTTTTGGGCTCCAAAATCACTGCAGATGGTGACTGCAGCCATGAAATTAAAAGACACTTACTTCTTGGAAGAAAGTTATGACCAACCTAGATAGTATGTTCAAAAGCAGAGACATTACTTTGCCGACTAAGGTCCGTCTAGTCAAGGATATGGTTTTTCCTGTGGTCATGTATGGATGTGAGAGTTGGACTGTGAAGAAGGCTGAGCACAGAAGAATTGATGCTTTTGAACTGTGGTGTTGGAGGAGACTCTTGAGAGTCCCTTGGACTGAAAGGAGATCCAACCAGTCCATTCTGAAGATTGGCCCTGGGATTTCTTTGGAAGGAATGATGCTAAAGCTGAAGCTCCAGTACTTTGGCCACCTCATGCAAAGAGTTGACTCACTGGAAAAGACTCTGATGCTGGGAGGGATTGGGGGCAGGAGGAGAAGGGGACGACAGAGGATGAGATGGCTGGATGGCATCACGGACTCGATGGACGTGAGTCTGAGTGAACTCCGGGAGTTGGTGATGGACAGGGAGGCCTGGCGTGCTGTGATTCATGGGGTCGCAAAGAGTTGGACACGACTGAGTGACTGAACTGAACTGAAGTATAGAATTGTTTACAGTATTCCTTGTTATCCTTTTCATGTCCTTATGGTCTATAGTGACGTGCCCTCTTGATGCCTGTTACTGGTAATTTGTCTTCTCTCTCTTTCCCCCTTTGTCAGTCTTGCTAGAAGTTCATCAATTCTATTGATATTTCCGGCTCTTTGTTTATTCAATTTGCTCTATTCTTTTTCTGTTTAATTGATTTCTGCTCTTATCTTTATTATTTTCTTTCATTTTCCTTGGGCTTATTTTTCACTTTTCCAGTTATTGAAATGGGAGCATAGATGGTTGAGTCTTTCCTTCTTCATTCCTGTTTGCGTTAATCTCAACACACTTGTACTGTATCCCCAAAATTTTGATACAATCAATTTTTAATTTTCATTCAATACACGTATCAACCCATGGTTTATTTAGAAGAGTGTTTTAGTTTCCAAGTGTTCAGAGATTTTTCTGTTTTCTTTCTTTCCATTTTTTATTGATTAATAATTGTTGATTCCACTGTGATCAGAGAACGCACTCTACGGTTTCAATTATTTTAAATATTCTGAGATTTTTCAGTGGCCCTGTATTAAGCCCACCTTTTCCTTCTGATGTTTTGATGCCTGTGGCCTCCCTAACGCAGGGGAGACGGCCCCTCCCAGGGCTGGGGAATTCCTAGAGACAGCAGACAACTCTTCTGTGATGTGCACTTTTCATGAGCCCACTGACCAACCCCAAACCCACTCCCACTCCTGCAACCTCCTCCCTCAGGCTGTCACTTGCCCAGCCAGTGCCCCCCTGCCCTCACCTCCCCCCTGCCCTCATCACGCCAGGCCAGGCCCAGCTGAGTCACCAGAACACTTCACACTGACCCACCTTCAGCCAGGCTGTCACCTGCCCTCCCCAGGACCACAGCCCAGGGCCTGCCTGGACTTCTATCCAGCATTTACAGCTATTGCTTTTTCGGGGGAGTAAAGTGCATTTATTTTTTATCTGATTTCCAGGATTTAAGTTTTACTTGGCTAGAAGAATAGGAAAAGTACATCAAGCATCTTCCCGGAAGTGAAAATTCCCTTTTGAAACAGCAGCCGACCCGAGATCACTGAAGCCCGGGCAGCAGTCGGTTCCTGCGCCTCTTTATGCTGCTCGTTCCCCTCCCCCTCTGTTCTCCTGCTAGTTTCTTTCCCTCAGAATCTGGGTCATTTCTCTCCCAGAGTTTCTCACAGGCTGGACTTTGCGGATTGCATATTCATGGTGGTGTACACGGTCTTCCATTCTCGTGTTTTCTACAATATAAACCAAGAGTTGACGTAACACTGGGGTTATTCCAGAGTCTCTCTCACTGGTGTCTCGGTGCTCCCGTATGGAGCATCCCCGAGGGCCATTTATGCCACCCCACCCCTCCCTCAGCCCCCCAGCCCCCATCCCCCTCCACTCCTCATCCTTCCCTCAGCCC
>SJXQ01000679.1:71674-102952 GCA_006408695.1 Aepyceros melampus | reverse complement strand
ACCCGGCCCCCCCCCCTGTAGCCGCCCCCCCCCCACCCCGCCACAAGGTCGCCCCTCTGCCCAGCGGGCAGGTGGTGTGGACAGGTCAGGAAGGGCAGGGGTCAGCGCCGGGATGAATGTTGAGAATGCTTTTGTCCGGCCTGGTCACCTGACCAGCCCTCCTCTCATGTCACCCTGTCCCATGGGGGGTCAAACTTTAATTAGCTCCTCTGCCTCAGGGATCTTTGGACAGGAAGCTGCCGCCCAACCAAGAGCTTTTACAAAAGGACAAGGATGGAGGGTTTACTTCCCACTGTGTTTCCTGAACATCAGCAGCTGGTTGACTGGTTAGAGGAATGTGGGTCCTGGGCTGGCACCCACCCTACCCGGAATCTTTAGCCAGATGCACTGATACAAGTCAGACGGGCTGTTTCAGAGAGTGTCCTGTTGGCCCTTAGTAAGTGAGGCCGAGAAGTAGAGGGTCTGATTTCACAGGGATGGTGGTCACGCTGCCGGCCAGGACTGGCCAGCTCAGAGGAACCCAAGGCCTCCAGGCCATCTGTGTTCAGGGTCAGGGCTGAGCCTTTTCCAGGTGACATTTCCCTCTTTCAAGCCAAGCTGCCCAAGTGTCTCAGTGCTCGTAGCTCTCCTGTCCCGACTTTCTTGTGTCTGGGCTGCCTCCTCTAAAGGAGTGGTTGTGGATGGTTTCAGCCAGGCCTGGGTGCCCCCAAGCAGTGCCCCATAGGCAGCGGGGTGATCAGACTGCCCCCCTACACTGGCTGCTCGGGAAGTCCAGTGGGAAACAGGACCCGACTTGCTCAGAATAAGGAGAACACTAAGCTTTTAAGCAAGAAGAAGCACTGAGAACCAGTTCGGAAGGTGTAGACACAGATTACTCATCAGATTGTAGAGGGTGGAGCCTTGTTACAAGAGGCTTGATTGAGACAGATGGGTATGACTGCATGTAAATGAAGACAGTTCATACCCTGCGATGAGAAGGCCACTGGCTCCTGGAGGCAAATGCCCGGGCTCCCCAGGTCCTCCCAGCAGGCAGCACGTCACCCGACAGCATCCACATTGACCCTCAATACCATGAGAGTGCCTGCGACGGCCAGTTCCTGGGGACTCACTGAGTTAAGCTTTCATTTATTTTCTTATGATACACCTCTTTAGAAGCACGTCTAAATTAAAACCACAGCCACAATAAACATGCATCATCTGAACAGTTTTCAAACCTGAGTACTGACTGATTGGTCAGTCCCAGCAGGACAACGAGGACCCAAGCCCGCACACAGAGTGCACACAGAAACCCAGGCACACACTGGCTCTTCCCTGAGGAAGGACCGTTTCTAATTGGCTCCCTTTTGTACAGGAAAGGAAGTGAAGCCCATTGGGAAAAGTTAAACATGAATTTTACCCTTGGGGACAGTCATTTTGCCACCTCATCCCATGTCCAGAAAACTGAAATAATTTAAGGAAGGAGGTGCTGTGGGGAGACATGGCCTCTTGGCCTTGAAGGCGAGGTCAGCCCCAGAAGGCACGAGCCCAGAGTACCATCCAGAGCTAGAGGCCAACAATCACTTGGGAGTGCTGAATGCCACTGGAGGGTCGGGGAGACCTGAACAGGGGGTGTCTGCAGAGGGTTTAGTCAGCACACCCAGGGCTCTGGGCCAGTGGGCACATTTGCTGGAGTGCTCCCTCCCCACCCCATGAGTTGATTGTGCTGAAGGCTGGGTGCGTTACTGGGGTGAGTACACCCCTGTTTACTAAAGAACAGAGAACGAGTCCACGATTGACTGCCTGCTGTACAGCAAATCCCATGGCAAGACTGTTGCTCTTGTTTCCCCTTGTTGAGGGGAGCTGTGTAAGAACTGGCCCTTTGAGATGGCTGGTGCTCATGGGCCAGCCCCCCACACGCTTGTCCCACACGCTCACCCCATGTTGTGCTGTGTCACTCTCTTTTCCAGCACAAGCCACCCAAACGAGACAATGGACTGGAGCGCACTGCACACGATCCTGGGGGGTGTGAACAAGCACTCCACCAGCATTGGCAAGATCTGGCTGACGTCCTCTTCATATTCCGAATCATGATCTTGGTGGTGGCCGCCAAGGAGGTGTGGGGGGACGAGCAGGCCGACTTCGTGTGCAACACCCTGCAGCCCGGGTGCAAGAACGTGTGCTACGACCACTACTTCCCCATCTCACACATCCGGCTCTGGGCACTGCAGCTCATCTTCGTGTCCACACCCGCCCTGCTGGTGGCCATGCATGTGGCCTACTATAGGCACGAGAAGAAGCGCAAGTTCATCAGAGGAGAGATAAAGACCGAGTTCAAGGACATCGAAGAGATCAAGAACCAGAAGGTCCGGATCGAGGGGTCTCTGTGGTGGACCTACACGGGCAGCATCTTCTTCCGTGTCATCTTCGAGGCTGCCTTCATGTATGTCTTCTACGTCATGTATGATGGCTTCGCCATGCAGCGCCTGGTGAAGTGCAATGCCTGGCCCTGCCCCAACACGGTGGACTGCTTCGTGTCCAGGCCCACAGAGAAGACCGTCTTCACGGTCTTCATGATCGCAGTGTCTGGAATTTGCATCCTGCTCAATGTCACTGAGCTGTGTTACTTGCTGATTCGATTTTGTTCAAAGTCAAAAAAACCAGTGTAACCATAGTGGTTGCCAGGTTTAGATAAAAGAGGAGTGCGATCTGTGCTCAGCCATGGGGCACAGTCAGCCGGGCCCCCCCGCCCCCGCCCTGGGTACAGCTCGGCTTCAGGTCTACCTTTGACCCCCTCCCCGGTAGATCGCGCATGCAACCCCAGACACCTCTAGAGGCTGTGCCCCCCACCCAACCCCTGCAAGTGTCCCATTGAAGGCAGACTCAGAGCCTCTGCCACTTTTCTCTGAAACCGGTGCTCATGGGGCCGAGCTGGCCCCAGTGGCCATGCCTATTTAGACAAAGGACATGGTGTTTGTCTCCATTTCTTTGAGGAAAGGAGAGAAACACCAGGGCCTGAAGAGCACAGGGTCTGTTTGATCCACTTAGGGCTCTCTTTGCCATTTCTCCTGCATTAAAGGTGAACACAGAAATCTTGGTTCTTTTATTTGCTTTGACGTTTCAGTCTTCAACAGTGGACGCGCTCCCTAATGGTTCAAACTCTGTTACACGTTTTTTAAATGAAAATTTAACATATGACGTGTTCTTTTGATCTGTAAGGAACCATTCATTATAGGTTCCTCTTATTTCAAAGGCTCAGATTATGATATGTAAACGGGGTATAATTAGATGCTCTTGTTGAATTTAACTATGTCCTTTCAGGTGTGAGTGGTTTGCACTGCCCCCAAGAGGCTGTCCACTGTGTGACCTGTGGTGTGTGCTACAGGAACACGTTTCAGCTTCCCTCAGTGAAACAAACTAGGGCTTCTAATAGTTGGCGATGGCTTCTAATAGCAAACAGCCTCGTTTCAAAAGCTTAGATGTGATTTTGCATGAGGAATGAAGACTTTATATACCATGAGTTACTACCAATGGTGGGGTGGTTCAAGACACCCTGAGCTTCCTTACGATGGTGCCTTTTCTCCCACGGGTAGAACGCTGACTTACAAAGATTGCTTGGGACTATTTTATTGCCACAGTATGATTTAATGGTGCAGAAGAAAACGGCAAATTGAGGGGGAAGGGGCAGTAACTTTCTAAAAAAGAGGTGTAAAAACTAGACTCTAAATTCTGACAATTAAAAATGAGTTTCATCTATTTCAAAGGTTTGTTCACTTCCCTTTTCAGCATCCAGGCTTTTAAAGTGAAAATAGATTTAATAAACATTTTTTTAAAAATAGAAACTAGGGTTTAGATAACTATTTAGCAGTTCTGTAAGACAGACAGAATCCTAATATTTTCATGATGCTTGACATGGTTTCAAAAAAAATGGTACTCGGTATACTTCAATGAGAGTAAATACTTTCCTGTTGCCAAGAATAGCTTTATAAAAACATTTTGTAATAATACATAATAGTTTTAATTACATACTTGTAATTAAAATAATTTTGTAACATCTCATATATCATTTAAATATTAAAATATAATTGATTCATATAATGGTTATTTAAAATTATTACAGAATGTGTGCTAAGTAGCTTCAATCACATCCACCTCTTTGCAACCCCATGGACTGTAGCTCTCCAAGATCCTCTGTCCATGGGATTCTCTAGGCAAGAACACTGGAATGGATTGCCATGCCCTCCTCCAGGGATCTTCCCGACCCAGGGATGTGCAACCTGAATCTCATGTCTCCTGTATTGGCCGGCAGGTTCTTTACCACTAGCACCACCTGGGAAGCCCTTTGAATAGAGTAGAATAGTAGCTTCTAATTTCATCTATAGCTGATTTTGTAAAAATATGTGAAAATTTCTTAACACTAAATGGGTAAGTTACCACTGTGTCTGTCTGAGACTCTGGGATCCTTGCGCCCCAGTTACAGAAAAGCCTGTGTCACCAGAAAGACAGTTGGGGAAGGATAAAAAAGGGTTATTCCCGCCCCATACTCACCACTAGCGGGTTCTTGAGAAATACACACATTGTGGGTGTGGACAGGCTTTGTTGCTTGAAGGACACTGAGCTGGGGTCACGTAACCAGGTTGGCTCCTAGAAGAATTATTTAAAGATATTAAAATGTTATTCACAGTCAAAGTTGGCTGAGGCATGAGAAAAATTCCATCAGGTGTCTTTTCTATGGGGTTTCATGTCCATTTGTGTGCAACCAAACTGGTCTTATCACCTGCCCTCTGTTCTGGGAGCACCTTCCAGTCCGTGCATGTGGCCAGCTGCCCAGTGCACTCCTGAGATGCCAGAAACACCCAAGGTGGTCGGAGACCTCCTCCAGAGACCTGAAAGCACTTTTCAGTTCAGTTCAGTTGCTCAGTTGTGTCTGACTCTTTGTGACCCCTTGAATCGCAGCACGCCAGGCCTCCCTGTCCATCACCAACTCCCGGAGTTCACTCAGACTCAAGTCCATCAAGTCAGTGATGCCATCCAGCCATCTCATCCTCTGGCATCCCCTTCTCCTCCTGCCCCCAATCCCTCCCAGCATCAAAGTCTTTTCCAATGAGTCAACTCTTCGCATGAGGTGGCCAAATACTGGAGTTTCAGCTTTAGCATCATTCCTTCCAAAGAAATCCCAGGGCTGATCTCCTTCAGAATGGACTGGTTGGATCTTCTTGCAGTCCAAGGGACTCTCAAGAGTTTTCTCCAACACCACAGTTCAAAAGCATCAATTCTTTGGCGCTGAGCTTTCTTCACAGTCCAACTCTCACATCCATACATGACCACAGGAAAAACCATATCCTTGACTAGGCGGACCTTTGTTGGCAAAGTAATGTCTGTGCTTTTGAATATGCTATCTAGGTTGGTCATAACTTTTCTTCCAAGGAGTAAGTGTCTTTTAATTTCATGGCTGCAGTCACCGTCTGCAGTGATTTTGGTAATTACAAGTGTGTTTATGGGGAACCATATGCCCTTTGTTGTTGTTTAGTCTCTAAGTCATGTCCAACTCTTTGTGACCCCTTGGAATGTAGCCTGCCAAGGCTCCTCTGTCCATGAGATTCTCCAGGCAAAAATACTAGAGCGGGTGGCCATTTCCTTCTCCTGGGGATCTTCCCGACCCAGGGATTGAACCCACGTCTCATGCCCATTAGCAGGCAGATTCTTTACCACTGAGCCACCTGGAAAGCCCGTACAGTTTGTAGATGGGTTTAGGACAGAAAGCAGTCACTTTTCCTCCAGATGATAGAGAAGGAATAAGAAATGGTCCCTGGCCACCTTCCAGGCTGCCCTCCACACAGCCTGTTACAGGAACACATGACTTTTTAAATAGATGCACTCACAAGCTATGAAGATTATGACTTGGGTATTAAAAGACTGGGTCAAAATAATTACAGACGACTGCTGACTGCTTTTAAGAATTTACAGACAGGTTTGGCCGCATGCCTGAAAATTAGAACTTGAACTCTAAAAACGATCATCCTAATATATATCTCAAGCCACTCATTTATAATTTGTTGTAGATGAAGGAAAGCTCTGCTTTTGTGTTATTCGTGAAGAGTCCACCCAAGTTCCCTGTGTCAGGTTGGCCATACCAAGCCCATAAGAGGCAGTGGGACAGCCCAGCTGCTAAGGCTTTCTTGTTCGGGGTTTATTAGGACACCTCGACTCTTCCATGCATGGGCAGCTATGGGCAGGTAAATCTGGGTTGAATCAGGAAGACGAAGGTGGGAATCTGGGGGTGGCCAGGGCCTGAGCGGTCCCTCATGCCGTCCCTGACTTTGAGGAAGGGCCTGGGGAGAGGCAGGGCGCTGAGTCTGTCGTGGGTACAGGGACCTCACTCATTTGTCAGACCTGGTTCCTCATCTTAAAGTGCCAGCTGAACAGTACCCGAGGGTCACAGAAACCCAGTAAGATAATTTACATCAAAGTGTCCATGAAGCAAAGCACTAAGTGATATACACTTGTCTCTGTTTTCCACCAGGTGGATCCCAGGCTGGGGGATGGATGGATGGGATTCTAGAAGGAATGACCCTCCCAAAGCTTGGGGAAACCATCTGTTTACTCAAAACCTGAAATAAGTACAATTTGGGGGCGGGGGGCAGGGAGTGGAGTGGCTGAGACCACCAAGAAGGGGAGGAGAGGCTCTGTTACCCTGCACCTGGAGAAAGATCTCAAAAAGCTTTGTTTCACATTGTTAGGGTCACTTCACACCTCCTTCAGAGTTACCAAGTGCTACTGAGCTGCCCAGCAATGCCCCAGGGGTGGCCATGCCTCCTCCTTGTGGGGGCCGCAGCTCAGGGCAGAAGCACGGCGGGGGCAGGGGGGAGGCAATTCTGGGGCTGGGGGGGTTACTTCCAGAAGCTGGTAGCCCTTTCACCCCGTACCAGCAGGGCTGAGGGGCCCCCTCTGGCAACACTGCCTTCCATTCCTGCCTGCCGCTAATTATATTATTTACTCAGCCAAGATTTACAGAGTGCCCGCTGAGCACCAGGAACTGTTGGGCAACAGGACTGAGAGCAAACAAAATACCAACAAATACCTGAAGATGAGTGCAGTGGAGAGAAATAAACGGGAAAGGGGTGGTGCCAGGGGCCGGATAGTATGGCGTGGCCAAGGGGAGGCCTCTGGGCTGCGGTACGCCTCCTCCAGGACACCTGCTTCCAGCATCTGTCCTGCCCTCTGCTGGACCCAGAGGAATCTGTCTGCCTCTCAGGAACTTCCCACCACCAAGAACATGTCCAAATTCAACCCTAACTTCATTTTCCAGCCACACGGGTCCACATTCCCGTTAGCAGACTCTGATTCATTTATTCATCACGGTGAAGCAGCTCCTGTGTCCGGATCCACCAGGCCAGGCAGAGAAGGAACAAGACAGGCCTAGCCCTGACCTCTGCCATGGAGTCCTGGTTAGTCCCCGCCCAGGTCCAGCGGCAGGGGCTCCTCCCAGCCCTCAGAGCACAGACAGCCCGGCCACAGACGCAGCCTGTGGCTAAAGCGGTGGGATCTCGAGTTTGCTTTTTAACAGCCGCCCCATCTTTCCTCATGATCAATCAAAAATGCCAGTAATGTGATGTATGAAATTGTGGAATTAGTATAGAAGTACACTGGCTTTGAGATAAATATGGAAGCAAAGTCCAGGTGCAGGTCTCTGCAGCCCTACTCGATGTCCGTATTAACCCCTGGATGCAAACCTGCCCCAGAGGTCCTGCACCGCAGATAATCACACACAAACCCACACAGACGCACACGGCCATGTCAGTCTGCTTTTCTTAGTCATTTTCTCTGTGATGGTGTCTCACTCAGTAATATGCCCCGGAACTCTCTCCAGGTCTGTGTGTAGCTCTAACGTGGTCTTTTTTACAGAGGAGCAATGTTCAGAGCGGTAACTGTGCCTTGTTAGTGCCTAGCTGTCACACTGTTCCAGTTTTTCACAAACAGTAACCCCCCTTCCCTGCTCCCCGCCACCTCCATCTCCTTTCAAACTACACTTCCCTTTGTAGCAAGTGCCGCGTGGATTTTCAAGCCTAACTCAGGGCTTCGCCTTTTCCCGAGTGGATTCCAACCTGCTGACCTTGGCCGATCCCTTGGCTCCATTAGATCCTCCGTGGCCCCATATTCAGTTTATATGAAGCAATTCCTTCCAACTTCATGTCACCTCCAGTTTAATGCGCCTAAGGCCATTTCAGCCAGTAAAAATGTTGACTGTGAAATGCCTCCAGACTCTTCCTTTGCGTTCCACCACAGTTCATTTACCAGCAGGATTTGAGTTTGGAGCTTTCCAGGTAAATGTACTTAGCTGCCTCTGGTTCGCACGTTTTCTTGAGTAAGGATATTATGACAGACTGGGCAAATGGCCTGAGTGCGGTTACGAATCTGGTATCCTCTCTAAGGATGCACTCACCGAGGTCCTCACAGGTGGGGGGTACTGATAAACACAGAGATGATTCCAGAAGCCATCATGGTGTGGAGGGCAGGTGTGTCCAAACAGAACAGCAACGTGCTGGGGGTGACGGGCACACCAAGCACCACAGGAGAGACCTGGGCTGGAAATGGTTTCTTTGGGGCCTAAAGGAGCACAAAGTAAACTGTGGCAGATGCAGCCTTTGGCCAGGAAGGGAGACAGTGTTCAGCCTGGCATTCTTCCTTTTCTTTGAGATGCTGCATGACTTATCAAGGCCTCTTTCTACCACTTGGTGTTATGACTGGCCGGTCGGTTTCTGGGAAGCCTGTATTTTGAAGTCTTACCATCCAAGGCCGTAAATGCTCTGCTGAGATTATTTCTTATTCAGGACTCATCTGTGGGACAGGGAAGTCTTGTACTTAAAATGTTTTTTAAACCATCATCTAATATTAACACAGCAGCTCTAAATATTCCGTGTTATTTGGTCTTAATTCCGTTATAGATGGGAAAATCACCTAATAACATTCCACTCAAAATTTTCAGGCACTTTATTAATTGTGATATTTACACAATTAATATTTACAAGACATAAAAAGTGGTTTTGGGCAATTGTGACTCACAAGAACTCAATAAAGCATTAATTTTTCTCATTTGCCCTGGTTTTTCCAAAAGAAACAGATCTCAGTGTTAACAGATATGTGTTTGCCTGTGTTCATAGCAGCTTTATTCACACTTGCAAAAAACTAGAAGCACTACAGGTGTCCATTGACAGATGAACAATTTTTTAAAATGTGGCTCACATACACATATTATTATTCAGCCTGAAAAAAAAAGGAAATTATGACACAGGCTACCACATGGGTGAAACTTGACATTATGCTCAGTGAAATAAATCAAACACATAAGGACAAATACTGTAGGATTCCACTTCCATGGGGTCCCCAGATTAGTCACATTCACGGAGATAGAAGGATGGCTTCCACGGTCTCGGGCGGGTAGAAGGGGCATAACTAATGAGCAGAGGGTCTCAGCTTGGGAGGTCGAAAAGCTCCTGGAGCTTGTGCTGGAGGTGGTCTCACAGTGATGTGAATGTGCTTCAAAGTGCACACACAAAATGGCTAATACAGTGAATTTTATGTCATGTATATTTTACTGTAATTTTTTAATATGTCTTTTCTCAACACAAGAGACAATGGATTGTCTTCACATAAGACACTGCTGGTGATCATAGCACTAAGAAGAGTTCTGAGCTCATACATACCTCAAACATTGCAAACGTCTCCAAATCAGTTTATTGGTGCTATAACACCCCCAAATAACTCCCTAAGCCCGTAGATTAGCTGTAAACACGATGCAAACACAGGTCTGAGCATGGAGCCTTTCTGCCCCGCAGAGAACACTCCTTTTCAAGTCCAGTCAGGTCATCCAGAGAAGAAGCCCCATGTTCAGGCACAGGGGGGCCTTCTCCTCACCTCGGAAGTGTGCACCATGGTCTCTACTGCCTGTGTCAGGAGAACATTGCAAACAGAGCAACTCTCAGGATGGAGATGAAAGGCAGAGGAAATGCCCATGACCAGCTCGTGAGAGCTCATGCACATCCCGGGCCCCGGGAGGTGGAGCACATTTGCGTCCCTGCAATGACTGCCTGGGCTTCACTTCTGCCCCAGACATACGCAGGAGCATCTGTGACACTCACACAAGTCCAGAAACACGTAGAGTAAGAGTTTGCTCCTGAGGGTCAGCACAGCTTTTACTCACGAAAAGAATCTGATGGGCTTTTTGTTCTCAAGTATCATGACTGCTTTGCATTTCTGAAAACGTACACAAAGCTCCCAGAACAGCAAACAGAGCCATCATCTTTACAAGAAGCAGAAAATGGACATCTCTGTGGTTGTCGTCCTTTTTTGAAAAGTGATTTATCTCTGTTTTGTCAGGACAGAAAAGTCCTTCTGTTTACTGCCTGTGAGGTGGTGAGGCAAAGCTGAGCTGCTGTGTGTTTTGCTGCCTCGGCGCCATCCTGAGCGGCCAGGAGACCAGAGGCATAGGGGGTGGAGGCGTAGGGGGACCCCAGTCCCTCATGCGCTCAGACCCTGGGCAGCAGGGGCAGAGCTCCCGTGATCTTTCTGTCCTGACCCGCCAGTGCCTCCCGTGTACCCTGAGATGAGACCCTAAGAAATTGAACAAAATTCCAGTCTTTTGTTTGAATTGACCAGCCCCGCCTTACCCCCAGACCCTAATAAAGGGCACCCAGGTCCTGCCTCCCCTCCCCACTCTTCTATCTGTACCTGTGTCAACCCATCCTCCCAGTTTGTCCTCCAGGACCCTCAAGTCCTCAGTTCAGTTCAGTCACTCAGTCGTGTCCGACTCTTTGCGACCCCATGAATCGCAGCACGCCAGGCCTCCCTGTCCATCACCAACTCCCGGAGTTCATTCAGACTCAGGTCCATCGAGTCAGTGATGCCATCCAGCCATCTCATCCTCTGGCGTCCCCTTCTCCTCCTGCCCCCAATCCCTCCCAGCATCAAAGTCTTTTCCAATGAGTCATCTCTTTGCATGAGGTGGCCAAAGTACTGGAGCTTCAGCTTTAGCATCATTCCTTCCAAAGAAATCCCAGGGCTGATCTCCTTCAGAATGGACTGGTTGGATCTCCTTGCAGTCCAAGGGATTCTCAAGAGTCTTCTCCAACACCACAGTTTAAAAACATAAATTCTTTGGCGCTCAGCCTTCTTCACAGTCCAACTCTCACATCCATACATGACCACAGAAAAAACCATAGCCTTGACTCAGTTCAGTTCAGTTCAGTTCAGTCACTCAGTCATGTCCGACTCTTTGGGACTCCATGAATCGCAGCACGCCAGGCCTCCCGGTCCATCACCAACTCCCGGAGTTCACTCAGACTCACACTCATCGAGCCAGTGATGCCATCCAGCCATCTCATCCTCTGTTGTCCCCTTCTCTTCCTGCCCCCAATCCCTCCCAGCATCAGAGTCTTTTCCAATGAGTCAACTCTTCACATGAGGTGGTCAAAGTACTGGAGTTTCAGCTTTAGCATCATTCCTTCCAAAGAAATCCCAGGGCTGATCTCCTTCAGAATGGACTGGTTGGATCTCCTTGCAGTCCAAGGGACTCTCAAGAGTCTTCTCCAACACCACAGCCTTGACTAGACGGACCTTAGTTGGCAAAGTAATGTCTCTGCTTTTGAATATGCTATCTAGGTTGGTCATAACTTTCTTCCAAGGAGTAAGCATCTTTTAATTTCATGGCTGCAGTCACCATCAAGTCCTCAGCTTCTCTTAACTCCCAGGTCACTGTCCAGACTGGGTGCACTGCTCCACCGGGGCTCAGAGCAGAGGGTGGAGACATGATCTCGTCGGAAGGAGAGGAAGAGACCTGAACTGGCGGATGTTCAGCACTTGGACTTCCATGCTCAGAAAATCCCAGAGGCCGACGAGGAAACCCAGCTGACCCCAGGGATAAAGAGGGAACCGTCCTAGGTTCATCCAGGCTGGCCCCACACGGCTCTCCTTGCAGAAGGAGAAAGGACTGCTCACCTCCTCACAGCCGGGGACAGCGCCGGAGGGAGCAGGTGAGTGGTGCCCCCAGGACAGAGGCGGCAGTGGGCTGGCCAGGCCTCGGAGCCCTTCAGTCAGAGAGGACAGCGCTGGGGAGGGAATGGTGCTCACTTGCAGATTCTAAGAAACAGCTCCTTGGTTCTTTTGCATTTGACATCCCTGAAGCAGAGAGCTGTGTCCTACCACTGGCGACATCTCAGCATCATGACCGAGCCTTTATTCTAGTGGAACAAAGCAGAGGGATCCCTGCCTCTCAAAACTTCACTTTACGTGGGTTTGCTTTTACCAAAGACCTACCTTCATGCCCATTTACCATCAGCTGTGCTTTGGGGTCAATGGAGCTCAGCGTGTGTGCTGGTGAGGTGACTGTTCAGTGGCCATCGCGTTGGACCTCGAGTTTCCAGGACACTGACCGGCTTAGCCCGTGGCCGCGCCCCCAGCCTGGTGGATGCCTTGCCGGGACCCTGGCAGATGGTGGCGGGTCCTTCACGAGGAGCAGACAGTCCTCGCCGCTTCCACCAGAGCTGAGTCCCTGCGACGGTGCTGCCTGTACTAAGCACTTGCCGAGTGAACGGCGTTCAAGCTGGATGGAGAGCGTCTACCCCCGTCGGGCCTGTGCTCATTGAGAGAAAGGAAAGGATTAAACATGCCTCATTCTTCTCGAGGGACAAGTGCTGGCAAGAGTGCACACGGCCTGTGTGTTCTCTTCCTTGGCCAACAGCCAGCCCAGCCTCTGGAAAGAGAGTGCTGCTTCCTGAAACCTGCACACATGATCTTTCCTGTCGCCCTTGTGGCAACACTCTGCCTCGGGGACGTTACAAGGGAATCACTTGAAAGCAGTGTCAGTTTTTTTTTTCCTTCTCCAGAGGGTTGGCAATATGAAGACAATGACTCATCTGTATACTCCCAGCAGCTGCAAGCCACTTACAAACATGTTCCCACACATCAAGTGAAATGAATCTGGAACACGCAGAAAAGTAAGTCTGTCCCCATGTGTGGGGACACGGGGCTCCTGGTCTGGGCGCCTTGGTGTGCATGCTCAGGGCGGGGGTCCGGCCAGGTGCCCAGCATCCCTTCAGCCTTTGCCCTGCTGGCCCTCAGGCGGCCGTGGAGGAACAGAAAGGAGAAAGAGGTGTCCTGTGTCTGCCTGTTCACTCAGAACTGACCTGTGACATTTAGTCACCAGTAGCTTCTCTTAGCAACTTTCTGAGGACTTCACTAATCATAGATGCACCTCTGGTCACTTAGAAGGAGCTTTCTCCAAGAATAGGAGTCATGACGTGCAGACCAGGGTTTCTCAGACTGTCTGCAGTGAAAGATTGTTTTTTCCCCCTCATCTCTTGGGGACCGATACTCTTGTAAATTACAATATAAATGTCACAGCAATGATGATAAATTGCTGGAAAAGTTTCCAAGTACTAATAATAAGAGCCATTTGGGGGCGGCAGCTGTGTACTGTATTAGACTATTTCATACACGGGCCACCTGGATTCATTTCAAAACAATCCCACAGGGATTTCCCTGGTGGCACAGAGAATCCGCCTACCAGTGCAGGGGACATGGGTTCAACCCCTAATCTGAGAAGACTCCACATGCCATAGGACAACAAGCCTGTGCAGCACAACTACTGAGCCCATGCTGCAACTAAGATGCAAGGTGGCCAAATAAATTAATTAATTAAGGGGAACAAATCTGTCCTCTTAAAGAAAACTACAGACTACGTAGATGCTCTCTATTTCGTGTCGTTTTGTGTAAGTGAACCTTAACAAATGGGGAGCCGATAAGGGTCAGGTCTATGATTTGAGCTTAGACATCCTCTCAGTTATCTGAAGAACATACTTAGCTCTTATCTGATCATCACTGCTGAGGGTAGGGACTCTGTCAGCTGGAGAAGGGGGCTTGCCCACCCACCTCTGCTCATTCCCATCACAGGTGTGGGGTATGGAGGGGGGGTCGTCCACCCGGAGGAGTCAGGGGAGGGAAATAAGAATGACACATTAGGCAAAAGTAAAATTAAAATGAGAGGGTAACAAAAAAGAAAATGTATCTGGTAGAAGTCAAGAAGGAAACAAGTAGAAAGCAGTTGAAACAGATGATCAGTGAAAAAAAGTCTGGTTAATCAAGAGCCCAGCTGCTGTGGAGCCGAGCCTCAGACGTGGCTGTCCCCCTAAAGCACCCCAGGGCAGAGGCTGCATCAGGAGCTGCCTCAGGGGGCCCAGGGCGGCCAGTGCGCTTCTGGCCCCTCTCTGTGCCCTGAACGCTCAGTCTCAGAGGACCCCAGGCTCCCAGCAGATGAGGAAGTCCCCGCCTCCTGCCCTTACACAAGATGGCTCAGATGTCCTTCTGACAAATGTCCACTCAGCTAGGGCACCTAGTAGGTTTTATTTAACATGCTGACACACTGAGCTGGTATCCAGCCTTGATGGGATCTGAACTCATTCCTCCCTTGTGGAAGGCTGTCCTTCTCACCTCTCCACAGGTGCAGACCTGGCACCTTTCACTGTGTCCTTCCTGTCCCGCAACCTGACCCTGCAGGGCTTCCAGCAGCGGGAACCACCCCCTTCTAGGACTCCAGACACTTGTGATGGATTGAAGCAAAAGCCATTTTCTTTCCTTTGTGGCTCAGACGGTAAAGAATCTGCCTGCAATTCAGAAGACACAGGAGACACAGGTTCAATCCCTGGGTTAGGAAGATCCCCTGGAGGATGGCATGGCAACCCACTCCAGTATTCTTTTTTTTTTTTTAATCTATTTTTTTAATTGAAGGATAATTGCTTTACAGAATTTTGTTATTTTCTGTCAAACCTCAACATGAATCAGCCATAGGTATACATATATATGCTCCCTTTTGAACCTTCTCCTCCATCTCCCTCCTCATCCCACCTCTCTAGGTTGATACAGAGTCCCTGTTTGAGTTTCCTGAGTCATAACAGCAAATTCCTGTTGGCTATCTATTTTATGATTCCAAGTTGGAAAAGGAGTATGTCAAGGCTGTATATTGTCACCCTGCTTATTTAACTTATATGCAGAGTACATCATGAGAAACGCTGGGCTGGAAGAAACACAAGCTGGAATCAAGATTGCTGGGAGAAATATCAATGACCTCAGATATGCAGATGACACCACCCTTATGGCAGAAAGTGAAGAAGAACTACACAGCCTCTTGATGAAGGTAAAAAAGGAGAGTGAAAAAGTTGGCTTAAAGCTCAACATTCAGAAAACAAAGATCATGGCATCTGGTCCCATCACTTCATGGCAAATAGATGGGGAAACAGTGGAAACAGTGGCTGACTTTATTTTGGGGGGCTCCAAAATCACTGCAGATGGTGACTGCAGCTGTGAAATTAAAAGATGCTTACTCCTTGGAAGGAAAGTTATGACCAACCTAAACAGCATATTAAAAAGCAGAGACATTACTTTGTCAACAAAGATCTGTCTAGTCAAGGCTATGGTTTTTCCAGTGGTCATGTATGGATGTGAGAGTTGGACTATAAAGAAAGCTGACTGCAGAAGAATTGATGCTTTTGAACTGTGGTGCTGAGAAGACTCTTGAGAGTCCCTTGGACTGCAAGGAGATCCAACCAGTCCATCCTAAAGGAGATCAGTCCTGGATGTTCATTGGAAGGAATGATATTGAAGCTGAAACTCCAATATTTTGGCCACCTGATTCCAAGAGCTGACTCATTTGAAAAGACCCTGATGCTGGGAAAGATTGAGTGCAGGAGGAGAAGGGGATGACAGAAGATGAGATGGTTGGATGGCATCACTGACTCAATGGACATGGGCTTGGGTGAACTCCGTGAGCTGGTGATGGACAGGGAGGACTGGCGTGCTGCGGTTCATGGGGTCACAAAGAGTCAGACATGACTGAGCAACTGAATTGAACTGAACTGAATGTAAGTTTCCGTGTTACTCTTTCCATACATCTCACCCTCTCCTCTCCTCTCCCCATGTTTGTAAGTCTATTCTCTATGCCTGTTTCTCCATAGCTGCCCAGTAAATAAATTCTTCAGAACCATTTTTCTCGACTCCATATACGTGCCTTAGAATACCATATTTATCTTTCTCATTCTGACTCACTTCACTCTGTATAATAGGTTCATCCACCTCATCAGAACTGACTCAAATACATTTCTTTTTTATGGCTGAATAATATTCCCTTGTGTATATGTACCACAACTTCTTTATCTATTCATCTGTCGATGGGTATCTAGGTTGATTCCATGTTCTGAATAATGCTGCAATGAACAATGAGATACATGTGTCTTTTTCAACCCTGGTTTCCTCAGGGTATATGCCTAGGAGTGGGATTGCTGGGTCATATGGTGGTTTTATTCCTAGTTTTTAAAGGAATCTCCATACCATCTTCTGCAGTGGCTATATCAGTTTACATTCCCGCCAACAGTGCAAGAGCATTTACTTTTCCCCACACCCTCTCCAGCATTTATTGTTTTTAGACTTTTTGATGATGGCCATTCTGACTGATGTGAGGTGATATCTCATTGTGATTTTGATTTGCGTTTCTCTAATAATGAGCGATGTTGAGCATCTTTTCATGTGTTGTTAGCCATCTGTATGTCTTCTTTGGAGAGATGTCTGTTTAGGTCTTTTCCCCACTCTTTGATTGGGTTGTTTGTTTTCCTGGTATTGAGTTATATGAGCTGCTTGTATATTTTGGAAATTAATCCTTTGTCAGTTGTTTCATTTGCTATTATTTTCTCCCATTCTGAGGGTTGTCTTTTAACCTTGCTTATAGTTTCCTTTGCTGTGCAAAAGCTTTTAAGTTTAATCAGATCTCACTTTACTTTTGTTTTTATTTCTATTACTCTAGGAGGTGGGTCATAGAGGATCTTGCTTTGATTTATGTCATCAACTGTCCTGCCTGTTTTCCTCTAAGAATTTTATAGTTTCTGGTCTTATCATTAGGTCTTTAATCCATTTTGAGTTTATCTTTGTATATTGTGTTAGGAGGTATTCTCATTTCATTCTTTTACAGGTAGCTGTCCAGTTTCCCAGCACCATTTATTGAAGAGGCTGTCTTTGCCCCCATTGTATATTCTTGCCTCCTTTGTCAAAAATAATGTACCCATAGGTGCATGGGTTTATCTCTGGACTCTCTATCTTGTTCCATTGGTCTATATTTCTGTTTTTGTGCTGGTACCATACTGTCTTAGTGACTGTAGCTTTGTAGTATAATCTGAAGTCAGGAAGCTTGATTCCTCCAGCTCCACTCTTCTTTCTCAAGACTGCTTTGGCTATTCAGGGTCTTTTGTGCTTTCATATGCATTGTGAAATTTTTTGTTCTAGTTCTGTGAAAAATGCCATTGGTAATTTGATAGGGATCACATTGAATCTGTAGATTGCATTTGGTAATATAGTCATTTTCACAATATTGATTCTTCCTACCCAGAAACATGGAATATCTCTCCATCTGTTTATGTCATCTTTGATTTCTTTCATCAGTGTCTTATAATTTTCTGTGTACAGTTCTTTTGTCTTGTTAGGTAAGTTTATTCCTAGATATTTAATTGTTTTGTTGCAATGGTGAATGGGACGGGCTCCTTAATTTTTCTTTCTGATTTTCATTGTTAGTATAGTATATAGAAATGCAAGTGATTTTTGTGTATTGACTTTGTATCCTGCAACTTTGCAAAATTCACTGGTTAGCTCTAGTAATTTTCTGATACTATCTTTAGGGTTTTCTGTGTACAATATCATGTCATCTGCAAACAGTAAAAGCTTTACTTCTTCTTTTTGGATCTGGATTCCTTTTATTTCTTTTTCTTCTCTGATTGCTGTAGCTAGGACTTCCAGAACTATATTGAATAATAGTGGTAAGAGTGAACACCCTTGTCTTGCTCCTAATCTTAGAGGGAATGCTTTTAGTTTCTCACTGTTGAGAATAATGTTTGCTATAGGTTTATCATATATGGCCTTTACTATGTTGAGGTAGGTTCCTTCTATGCCCATTCTTAGAAGAGTTTTAATCATAAATGGGTGCTGAATTTTGTCAAAGGCTTTTTCTGCATCTATTGAGATTATCATATGGCTTTTATCTTTCAATTTGTTAATATGGTATATCACATTGATTGATTTGCATATATTGAAGAATCCTTGCATTCCTGGAATAAACTCAACTTGATCATGGTATATGAGCTTTTTGATATGTTGCTGAATTCTGTTTGCTAAAATTTTGTTGAGAATTTTTGCATCTATGTTCATCAGTGATACTGACCTGTAGTTTTCCTTTTTTGTGTTGTCTTTGTCTGGTTTTGATATCAGGGTGATGGTGGCCTCATAGAATGAGTTTGGAAGTGTTCCTTCCTCTGCAATTTTTTGAAAGAGTTTTAGAAGGATAGGCATTAGCTATTCTCTAAATGCTTGATAAAATTCTCCTGTGAAGCCATCTGGTCCTGGGCTTTTGTTTTTTGGGAGATTTTTAATCATAGCTTTGATTTCAGTGCTTGTAATTGGGTTGGTCATAATTTCTATTTCTTCCTGCTTCAGTCTTGGAAGATTGGGCTTTTCTAAGAATCTATTTTTTCCAGGTTATCCATTTTATTGCCATTTAGTTGTTCATAATAGTCTCTTATAATCCTTTGTATTTTGCATTGTCTGTTGTAACCTCTCCTTTTTCATTTCTAGTTTTGTTGATTTGAAAAAAATTAGTAGAAGGAAAGAAATCATAAAGATCTGAGCAGAAATAAATGAAAAAGAAATGAAAGAAAAATAGTAAAGATGAATAAAACTAAAAGCTGGTTATTTGAGAAGATAAACAAAGTTGACAAGCCTTTAGCCAGACTCATCAAGATAAAAAGAGAAGAATCAAATCACTCCAGTATTCTTGCCTGGAGAACCCCATGGACAGAGGAGCCTGGCAGGCTACAGTCCTTAGGGTCTCAAAGAGTTGGACACAACTGAAGTGACTTAATACACATGTACTATCTTTGTTGTTCTGTTACTAAGTCATGTCCAACTCTTTGCTACCCCATGTACTATAGCACACCAAGCTTGCTTGTCTTTCACTATCTCCCAGAGTTTGTTCAAACTTATGTCCATTGAGTCAGTGATGCCATCCAACCATCTCATCCTCTGTCATCCCCCTCTCCTCCTGCCCTCAATCTTTCCCAGCATCAGGGTCTTTTCCAATGAGTCAGCTCTTCCCATCATGTGGCCAAAGATCTGGAGTTTCAGCTTCAGCATCAGTTCTTCCAATGAATATTCAGGACTGATCTCCTTTAGGATAGATTGGTGTGATTTCCATGCAGTCCAAGTAACTCTCAAGAGTCTTCTCCAACACCACAGTTCAAAAGCATCAATTCTTTGGTGCTCAGCTTTCTTTATAGTCCAGCTCTCATATCCATACATGACTACTGGAAAAACCATAGCTCTGACTAGATGGACCTTTGTTGGCAAAGTGATGTCTCTGTTTTTTAATATGCTGTCTAGGTTTGTCATAGCTTTCCTTCCAAGGAGCAAGCATCTTTTAATTTCATGGCACTGTCTTAGTTTCCCCAGTTCTCAAATAGACAAAATAACATAACATCTCTCCAGGCGATGACAGGGGATAAAGCTTCTGCAGACAGTGAGAGATGGAAGTGCTTGAGGACCCCAGAAATATCAGCTCGCACCACAACCCGTGGCCTGACCCTTCCCTGGTGTTACAGGACTTTCCTCATTCATAAATGACGAAGTTCTTCTCCTCATTGGCCTCATATATGTGGTTTTATACAAAAAGTACTATTAATAGATTCATAGTCCAAAATGTTAGCTGCTGAGCTGTTTACCAGCAATGGTAAAGGTCCCCTCCCTGCAATTCAGCTTCTTTCTCCATAACACGGGGAAGTGCCCCTGTCCTCACACTTGTGCAGTGAGGCTCAAGTTTGATCAAGCAGCTTGAAAACTAAAAGTTAAAAACCACTGAGCAGCTGCATTGTTATTGTCAGAGGGAAGACCATTTTCAACCAAAACAGTCTTTATTTCTGAAGAGCATGAAATGCCAGAAAGAGGCCTGTGCTCTGGGGTGATAACCCAGCAAGCAGGGCCTCCCACACACTTGTTTTATCAGCTGTGTTCTACTTGCTTTAGAAATCACACTCTTCAACTTGAGGAGATGGAATTCAGCCGCCGGAATCACCTCCCTGTTAACCCCTCTGTTCACATTTCTTTTAGGGTCATACAGTAAGTGTGAGGGCTTTTTTCACTTTTTTATTGTGGTAAAATACATGTAACATAAAATGTGCCATTGTAAACATTTCTAAGTGTGCAGTTAAATGGCTTTAATACATTCAAAATGTTGTGCAATTACCACCACCATCTGTCCTCAGAATTCTGTCCATCTTGCAAAACTGAAGCTCTGCCCCCCATTTAAGCACCAGCTCTCTACCTCCCTCCCTGCCCCCACCCATCCTACTTTCTGTCTCCTTGAATCTGACTAATCTAGGGGCCTTCTTTATGAGGAATCACTCAGTATTTGTCTTTTTGTGACTGGCTTATTTCACTTAGGGTAATGTTCTCAAAATTCATCCACGTGCACCCTGCATCAGAACTTTCTCCCTTTTGAATTCTGAGTTTTGCTCCACTGTATGCATGGACAACCTTTTGAATTCTGAATTATGTTCCTCTGTACGCATGGACCGAATTTTGCTATCCATTCATCTGTCAATGGACACTGGGTTCCCTCTGCCTTAAAGCCACTGTGACTAACACTGCTGTGAACACCAGTGTACAAACATCTCTTTGAGACCTTGTTTTCAATTTTTTTGGTAATTCCCAAAAGTGAGTTGCTGGCTTCCCTGGTTTTTTCAGTGGTAAAGAATCCACCTGCCAATGCAGGAGACACGGCTTCAATCCCTGCGTCAGGAAGATCCCCTGGAGGAGGACGTGGCCACCCGCTCCAGTATTCTTACCTGGAGAATCCCATGGACAGAGGAGCCTGGCAGGCTACGGTCCTTAACGTCACAGAGTCAGACATGACGTAGCGACAAAACAACAACAGCAAGTCAGAATAGGCTGCAAATTCCTCCAGTGGGCAGGATAGGGCCCAGAGCTCAGCACAAGAAATTCTTTGAGTGGAGAAAGCGGGGATCTTCACATCTCTTCCAGCACTCATCCACGGCCTTGAATGAGCAGATGTTTTATAAAAATAGTAGTTGAATTAATTTTCAAAAGTACAATAGAAGATATGTACACCTCACAAGTAACTAAAAGACCATGCATCACCTATTAGTATAATTAGTATGTAATGAATTTTAAACTAAAAGGAAAAAACCAAGTAACAACTTTTTATGAACCTTAAATCTGGCTATTTAAAGAAATGCGCCATTAAATTCTACTGTCCAGGATTACTGTGTTTACTCTGCGCCATCGTGTTCAGGAGTGAGTGAGTGAGTAAGTGAAGTCAATCAGTCGTGTCCGACTCTTTGCGACCCCATGGACTGTAGCCTACAAGGCTCCTCTGCCCATGAAATTTTCCAGGAAAGAGTACTGAAGTGGGTTGCTATTTCCTACTCCAGGGGATCTTCCCGATCCAGGAATTGAACCTGGGTCTCCCGTATTACAGGCAAACGCTTTAACCTCTGAGCCACCAGGGAAAGGCATTTATATTGAACGAATATTTGTTGAACTTCTCTTTAAATACAAGGCGCAGAGGCACCCAGATTCAACACAGGCCTGAAGGTTAGTTCCGGCTTTGACCGCCAGAGGGCAGCAGAGGCGAGCGCATCTTCGCGGTCTCCGAGAAAGAAGAGTGGGCGACGCCTTCGCGGGACCGGGAATCTCCGGGCTGTCTTCACTGCGCGCTTTTTTCAGATACACATATTGGTAGCATGTGGAAATGGGGTCTATCGGTTGAGGATTAAGCTCTAAGCAGGTTGGCATATGCGTATGTATTTGTATATATATGTATTTCCCCCTGAAATTATCCTAAACACAATCTCTCTTGAAACCAAATGGACAGTCTTTACATCTAAAACTGAAACCATACAATTAGCATCTTAGTTGTCTACCTAGAGAATGTAAGTGTAAACAAACCACTGTTTCCTAATTTTGGTAGTCTTTACACAATGTCACTGAAATTTTTTTATTGTAATAAAACCTACATAATATAAAATTTACCATTTTAGCCACTTTAATCGTTCAGTTCTCTGTGTTAGAACTGTTCAGCAACCACCATGGTAACTTCATCTTCTCAAACTGAAACTGTTCCCACTAAACACTGACTCCCATCCAGCCCTGCCCCTGCACCCAACACCTTACTTTCTGACAACTTTAGAAACTTCATAAGTGGAATTACACGGTATTTTGTTACTATTGGCTTCACTTAATATCATCATCATGTCCTCAAGAGTCATCTGTACGGCAGCCTGTGTCAGAATCTCCTCCCCTTTTTAGGGTGGATATTTCATTCTACATAGAAACACATTTTTTAAGCCATTCATGGAGTTGTCCCCACCTTTTGGAGATTGTGAATCAGGTTGCTATGACATGGTGTGCAAGTAATTGAGTGACACATCATTTTAAATCTGCATTTTTAATGAAAAGTTTTAAATCATTGCAATGCTGTATTTACACGTTTTAGCTTTGGAATATCAATAAGTGTTCTGCAAAGAGACTATAAGTATTAAGAAATTTTAGTTCTTCTATGATCAAGAAAAAAATAAAACTATTTTTGTACTTCTCAGAGAGAATTAAAAGTGAGAAAATATCTAAAGACATATTGTGTGTGTGTGTGTGTTGGTCACTCAATCGTGTCTGACTGTTTGTGACCCCATGGATTGTTGCCTGCCAGGCTCCTCTGTCCTTGGGATTCTCCAGGCAAGAATACTGGAGTGGGTTGCCATGCCCTCCTGCAGGGGATCTTTCTGGCCCAGGGATGGAACTCTGGTCTTATGCATTGCAGGCAGATTCTTTACTGTATGAGGCACCAGGGAAGGCTTCTATAGTAATATTTCTCAATTTAAAAACAAAACAAAAAAAAAAAAACCTAACAACCAAAAAAACCTAGATCCAGGTAACCACCACCTACTATACACACACACACACACACACACACACACACACGTCCGAGTTCTACAAGGAAAGGTATTTTAGACAAGCTTTTAGCAGCTCAGCTTTCTTTCCCCATGGGTTGCCCTCAAGTTCAGATCCCACCTGAACAGGTAAACTCTGCGGGGAGCACAGCTTGCTCGTCAGATCTGAGCGCCAATCAAGCAACCTTGGAAGCAACCAGAGACTCGGTTGTTCTTAAAAAAAAAAAAAAACCAACAGGAATCCCAGTGCCCTGGACTGAATTAAGTGTGTCTGACGCGAACCAGGCTCGCTGCGCTATTTATAGCCCCCGGCCCGGGCACCACTACAGCCCCCGCGACAGCGTGGGCCACTGACGCCGGCACTCCCGCAGGGCGCGCACCGCTCTTCCCCAAGGTCTTGGCTCGCCTGCGCTCGTTTAAGAATCTCTCTCAAAGTTTTTTTAAAGACAGACTGGCTCTGAGCGCCTCGGCCTCGTTTGTTGCCGCGTGTGCGCGTGGCGGCGGGTTTCAGCAGAATTTGCGGAGAGTGGGCTGGTCCCGCGTCTGCGCTCTTCGGGCCGCGCTCTGGGGCTGCGGGCGCTGGCACGTGCTCGCTGTCCGGCGGGTGAGACCCTTTCATCCCGGTGGGCAGACCCCTCGGTCCAGAGCAGCTGCGACACGGACTTCAGCGACCAGGGCAGTCCGCCAGGGTTTGCTTAATCAAGGTTTCGCCCAAATGTGCCATTTAATAATGTTCATATGCAAACAGCAGGGGAGTGGATGGTGCTTTGGTTTTTAATCACCCAAGAATTCAAAATGATGGGTTATGACATGTGCTTCACTTCGCTGGCAGGCCCTCCGTGTGCTGGGAAATGTATTGCAAATCAGACATTAAAAGATTAGAGTGGAAAACGGACTTATTTCCCGAAGGTCAGTATATTCAAAGTAAACCTCAGCTAATCTGGCGGCGATTCCACTGGTTCAGCAGTTTGGTTCTTGCCGAGATAAGCATCTGTTGAGGGCAGTGCACGTGTTTTGTAGTGAAAAGTAATTCACAGAAACTTTACAACTGTAACAGATTAGACAATGCTGTTCGTGTCAACCAGCAAATGCTTAACTGGCTTAAAGCTGCCTTATAATAATGGCGTGTAACAGAATTTCATTGTTGGCCAACGAGAAAAAGAATTTTGACATAATTTCTTTGAATGTTCTTATATTTTGTGTTCATTTTCTTAACTAAGGTAACTTTTACCCTGCACATTTGAAACTTTAAAATAATTATAGTCACAGCCATTTTACACAGTCTCACACGAGTCAAGAATTTAAATCTAATTTGCCTCTCACTTGTTACCATTACTTGAACACAAGTCTAACACAGAATAGGACATACATGTCTTAGGATTTTACCTCAGTACAGCACATAAATATATCAGTAAGTACATAGTCTTTGTAATGTACTAAAATATTCCCAGAACATTCTAGACAGTGTGAAGGCCTTTGAGGTTGCTCAAGGTCTGTATGGGAAAAAAATTAAGCCAAACTCAGTTGCCATCTTAATGTACCCCCTCTTTCTCCCTGTACTGTGTCAGGTCTCCCCACCCTCCAACGCCATGCCCAGTGCTGCTGAGCAGTTTGACAAGCCTGCCTCTCCTGCTGAATGAGAAGGTGGACTGGGTCTGGATTATTTTGGTCACTCCACGTGTGGCACAGTCCCACACCCGTAATAAGCATTTGATAAATATTTACTAACTTAAAGAGGGCAAAAAATCCAATACATGTGGCCCTAAATAGCATACACATGTCTCTAAAAACATTATGTTTTTGCAATTTCAATGTAATTCCTAAAAGCAATAAAATAGACAGATTTTCATGTTACTTTTCATTCCTACAATGGTGCAAAATTTATCTCGAGAGATAGATTAGTACTATGCTGCTTGCTTTTGGGGATCTCTGTGTCTTCAAAAGTGTGACATGAATGGTTCATGTAAGATTTCTGCATTCTTATATTTTCTTTAATTTGAAGTTTGTGGCTTGCTTTAAGTTTCCTGTAAACAGACTATTGATAAATGATGCTTAATGTAAAAATCACTTGATTTTTTTCATTCAGATCACATGATTAGCTCCTGAATGCTCATCTGTTCATGAAACTCCATTTCCTCTTAGCTTTAAAATGAATCTTTTATCCTAGAACAGAGAAGAGAGTTCTGCTTTGTACTAATAGAAATAGATTCAAATAAGAAAATTCAGATTCTATTTATACTATAGAAATTATTATTTCTGCAGAACATAGAAAACATTTTGACAGATGTAATTTGTGTCTATAATATTAATGGAATAATAAAATGCCATAATTATAAGGCTGTGAGGTTTTGTTCACTAAGCAAGAGTAAAGATAATACTGGAATTTGATTTAAAATGAAATTCCAATTTATATGATGAGATAGCTGGCTGTTGTTAGCAATCAAATATATGTGACAATTTTAGACATTCTGGACTGGAAGAAAAGAGCAAAGCCTAAAACATACTCTAACCCATGTTTCTACACGTTTCTTTTAAAGTGTGGTAGAAACAGCTCAAAAGGCACCTGTTGTCATCTGGACCATGTGTTTGGTGCTTAGTCCCATGAGGTCACATGGACGGGGACCCAGAGCAGAAAGTCAGGAGTTCTTGTGCCAACTTCAGCCCTGCATGCTGTGCAACCTCAGGGAAATCACAGAACCTCTCTGGGCATCCATTTTCTGATCTGTAAAGTGAGGATAACAGTAGGGCCACTTCTAAGGTCCTTCCAGCTCTAAGATGCTGCGATTCCATGTTCCTTTCGTGGATTATGAATAAGATTCCTGAAAGGTGTCACTGGGATTTACAAAGGGAAATTACCTTTTAACTACATTCATGAGGTCACTGTCTGGTGTACTATTGAGACATCCTGACCTTGTGTTTCAGGCATGATGAGCTGCTCAGAGCACAGGAAGCTGTCACACCCTATAGTTTTCTTGATTGTTATTTACTCTTGGCCCAAACCAGCCTTCAGAAGATTGGGCGCTGCCATGAGGGAGACAACTTTTTTTTTCACTATTCAGTTATTAAAACCTTGAGGGCTAATGTTGAAGTACATTAAAAGTAACACATCACTAAAATGTCTAAAACATTTGAGTGAGTGAAAATTACTAATGGTGTTCTTAGGTCTTTTGCAGAGTTCATTCTAGAAATGTGCAACGTGGTTTAATAAAGGGCGGGA
Source organism: Aepyceros melampus (assembly GCA_006408695.1). Lineage (NCBI taxonomy): Eukaryota > Metazoa > Chordata > Mammalia > Artiodactyla > Bovidae > Aepyceros > Aepyceros melampus. The sequence goes on along the minus strand of SJXQ01000679.1, from coordinate 76,714 downwards.
GGAGCTGACAAGGCAGTGGGCAGGGGACTGTTTGAAGGGCTTGGAGAGGGTGCCCAGCGTGGCATGAATAGCCTTGGAAGACAGTCATGTTTCTAATTTCACTGCAGACTATCTACATTTTCTGTCAACTGAACTGAAGCACGACCAGCTGGTAACTTTCTAGCTTAATATTAGAATTCTAATTGTGGAACTGGGATGTGATATCCTATCTGGAGGGAATATTTATTTTATTCAAGTATTTTAAGAAAAAAATACTGTGGCTAAAATCTTAAGTGTACTTTTAATTTTGCCATTCCTGAATATACAAGCTTGAAGACATTTGTTCTTTGACATAGTTGTTTAAATTACTTTTGACTTAAAATTAGCTCTAAGTTTGTATGTTACAGAAGGTCATAAACAAAGACTAGTGAGTCCTTCCCTTTGACTAAAAATCAAAGTGTCACCCATATTTACCTTCACCAAATAAAGATTTAGGAGCATAAGATTTTTTTGCATATTCATAAGTAATTAAATTCCGTGAAAGAGAAGATATGAGAATAATAATACATGGATGGCAGGAACTATTATAAATGTTTTCATACATTCTTAATGAATAAATAAGATAATGAAATTAAAATATGAATTTAAAACAGTTTCATGTTTCTGGAGATTTTTTCTTTGACAGTAAAATATACAATCCTAGAAATGCTTTAGAATTACTAATAAAGAAGCTGGAAAGTTAGTGCTTTATAATTCCACTAAATCAGTCAGGTCTGGGTGACAGTGATATTTCCTGCCAGAGATTCAGATTATTGAAAAGTTAAATTTCCATTAAAATTAGGAAGAGAAACCCCTGGATATAATAATAAATAATTTTACACTAAGGTCAAGGATACTCTTAAATTGCATATGTGTCATTTACAAAGCCATCAGTAAACACTAAAATCTTCATTATCTATTTAAAAGATCCTTAGGAGTTTTTGGTAGATGTATTCTATGTATTGTGAATACAGTATACATAATAAGACATTGGAAAAAATAACAAACTCTCATTCTTTTTCAAGCATATCAAAATTGATTCTTTATTAAAAGAAACACTTCTAGCAAGGCTAATACTTTAACAGCCTCAAACAATATTTGGAACCAAACAAAAGAATCTAACTCAGATATCATGGAATCTTTGCATCATAAAAAAATACCATGAATAATTTTATGCCAATAAATTTGAAATTTGGATGAAATGGAAATTCTCTAAAATATATAAATGATCAAAAATGACTTTAGCAAACCTACTTCTGTTAATAACAGTTAATGAGATTGAATTTGTGATCTAGTCCTCCCAACCACTCAAAATAAACAGAAAGACTTTAGGCCCAAGCAAGAGCTTTCATGGGACATTTTTTTTTTTAGATAAGAAGTAGATTTATTCAGATTCAGAGAGAAGCACACTCCAGAGACAGAGTATGGGCCATCACAGAGGGCGAGTGCAGCCTATTGAACATTTTTATACAAGCTTTTTACACAAGAATTTTAAAATAACTTTCTTTTCAAAATCCAATGACAGTACAAAAGACAATAAGATCAATCTCAAGTATGAACAAAAACATAATCTAAAATAAAGTTGTAGCCAGCTTAACTTGATCATATATTAAAAATAAAGTCATGACCCAAAAGATGCTTCACCATCTAAAAGCCACCGTCAGTTGTGGAAGTGAGAAATAGATTTAAGGGACTAGATCTGATAGATAGAGTGCCTGATGAACTATGGATGGAGGTTCGTTACATTGTACAGGAGACAGGGATCGAGACCATCCCCATGGAAAAGAAATGGAAAAAAGCGAAATGGCTGTCTTGGGAGGCCTTACAAATGGCTGTGAAAAAGTCACCACAGATGCAGAGAAAAAAGTATTCCACCAAATCCAATATTCATTCATGATTTAGAAAACAAAGCAGACAAAGACTGAAGGAAGACTTCTCCACCTGATACAAGTTGAAACATCACACTCAATGATAAAACTTCAGAAGCATCATTTTCAGACTGAAACCAGGGAAAATGTCACCATTCCACTTTGTACCAGAAGTCCGAGCCAATGCAAGAAGTCAAGGGAAAAAAAAAAAAACAGGGATTCAAATTAGAAGAGGAAGAGACACATCTCTCCTTAAGAGGATAGGATCTTGCATCTTTCACAGAAAATCCAAAGGAATCTGACTAGTCCATCTAGGAGGGGCTTTCTGCCAGGTTCCTGAATACAAGATCGATATACAGAATAAGGTTCCTGCCGCTGCTGCTGCCGCTAAGTTGCTTCAGTCGTGTCCAACTCTGTACAACCCCATAGGTGGCAGTCCACCAGGCTCCTCCGTCCTTGGGATTTTCCAGGCAAGAGTACTGGAGTGGGTTGCCATTGCCTTCTTGGAATAAGGTTCCTAGGTACCGATAACAACTACTCAGAAATTATAATGAAAACAACTATTTAGAATGAAGAATTAGAACTACAAAGTTATCTCGGAATAAGTCTAATGAAAGGTGTGTAAGACCTGTTGGGACAGCATCCTAACAGCATAAAGATGCCCTTCATCTATGGAGCAGTAGTGCTCAGCAGTGGGAGCACTAGATTGTAAAGAGGTATATTTGATTCTTCTGTGAATTTCATGCAATTCCAATCAAAACTGTGTCTCAGATTTTTGTGGAACTTGACAAGTTCTGCCTAAACTTCATATGGAAGAAATAAAAATAAATTGTTGTGACAAATATGAAGAATGAAGCTGGAGGACTTGTCCTTTGAGGCGTGAAGTGTGTCTGCAGCCACTGCCGTTGGGTGTCCTGCCTCTTGCTGTGGTCAGTCCCTTTCTTCTGGAGAACAAGTATCCCATTAGTCAGTGTGAAACTTTAGAGGGTCGGCTTTTTCCTCTTTCATGCTTGTCTTTGTGGTTGATCTTTTCTATGCAGGCTCTTACAGGCCTGGCTTCCATCTTGCTCTTGGGATTCCAAAGCTACCGTTTGGGTCATCTCCAAAGAGCAGAAAAAGAATTAACCTTTTGTTAAGAAACTTATTTTCAATTCTATTTTCTCTTTAAAGAGTCAGACCAGAATTATAAAAAGGTGTGATAAGTATGATAAAGGTGGTGCTAGAGGCAAAGAACCCGCCTGCCAATGCAGGAGACATAAGAGATGCAAGCTCAGTCCTGGGTTGGGAAGATCCCCTGGAAGAGGGCATGGCAACCCACTCCAGTATTCTTGCCTGGAGAATCCCATGGACAGAGGAGCCCGGCAGGCTATAGTCCATAAGGTCCAAACAGTTGGACACGACTGAAGCAACTTAGCATGCGTTGTTGTTCAGTTGCTCAGTCATGTCCAACTCTTTGTGACCCCATGGACTGCAGCACCCCAGGCTTCCCTGTCCTTCACCATCTCCCGGAGTTTGCTTAAACTCAAGTCCATTGAGTCGGTGATGCCCATTGAGTCAGCATGCATGCAGGTAGGTCTCTTGGCATCTAGAAATTACTGTCTTAAGTTCTTAAGTGTAAGAACTGGAAATAGGCATGTAAAATATGAAAAAAAAATGGCTAAAAGATACCCAGATAAGAACACTTTTCACTATAACAAACCCACTTTTCACAGCAAGTCATGTCCAACTCTTTGTGACCCCATGGACTGCAGCACCCCAGGCTTCCCTGTCCTTCACCATCTCCCGGAGTTTGCTTAAACTCAAGTCCATTGAGTCGGTGATGCCCATTGAGTCAGCATGCATGCAGGTAGGTCTCTTGGCATCTAGAAATTACTGTCTTAAGTTCTTAAGTGTAAGAACTGGAAATAGGCATGTAAAATATGAAAAAAAAATGGCTAAAAGATACCCAGATAAGAACACTTTTCACTATAACAAACCCACTTTTCACAGCTTACCAAGTCCTTTTAGCTTTGTACCAAGTCAGGGATTGCAAAAAAATAGCATTAGGGCCACCACTGCCCATGCCAAACCCTGGCAAACGTTACTAGTTAAACATAGAACTCTTTCTGGTTTAGCCTTCATGTCAATATCCAGATCCTACTTGTGGTGGTCCAGGAAATCACAAGAAAACTTGGAATGAATATGCCTGGTCATTCTATTGCCTCCAATTTATAAACCAAGTAGGAGTGTTTTTAGTGTCAGGCTGTTACAAAAGGGAATCTAGTGCAATGCAAATTGTAGATTTTGCTCTTGTTCATTCTAGGGTCTCAACTAAAACTGGCATTTCCACGTGGGCAGCTCATGGTCCTCTGGATGCTGGAGCTGGCTTGATCTCCAGCCTCTTTGCGCTGCCCTCCCCAGCCCCGTCCCGGTCCCTAACCCAGTCCTTAGAGGACCTCAGTGCTCTCTCAGGGTTCCGTGATGACTTGACCTCTAATGGGTGTCTAATAGACATTTCAGGCTGAACGTTCCTAAATAAAACTGTTTGCCCTCTGCCCCCACCCTCCACCCTCTGACCCTCAGCTTTCACCCTTGCCCTGGAGATAGTTCTCAGCACCAGTACCACTGGTCCCATAAAGACGTGGGATTGTATCACAGCTGTTCAACCCCCGGCCCTACCCAGTAAGCCCCCACCGCCCATCCTCCTCCGGGGCCCACATTGACAGGTCCCCCTTACTCGCGGGTCTCCAACCCGCCCCAGGTGCTCCCCGGGCCTGGCCCGTGGCCGGGTCACTGGAAGGGCGTCCGTGGTCCCCTCGTGTGAGATCAAAGGGCCTCTTCTCTGCTTCTTCTCCCGGAGTGGACGCCTTAGTCACCGGCTCCCCAGAAGCCCGCCGGCGTCCCCAGCTCCGCGGGTCTAGCCCCTCGGGCCGTTCTCTGGTCTTCGGCCTCTGGGGGGCCCCTCACAGGTGCGCCTCCCCGGACCTGCTGCCCCACGGGGTCTGGTCTGGGGAAGCTGGGGGTGCTGCTTGACTCTACCCTTAAGGTTAGAATTTCCTAGAAGTCACTTTTCCCAGAAGACTCAGAGGAAAACAGTAATACACATAACAGATAAAACAAGATTTCAAAGCATACGCTCCCTGGAGCACCCGCGGCCCCCACCCAGGGCCCTGCC
>SJXQ01000679.1:0-59938 GCA_006408695.1 Aepyceros melampus | reverse complement strand
GCGCCCCCGTCCCGTCCCGTCCCGTCCCTCTCCTTCCCCATCCGTCTCTCTCTATGCGGTCCATCCTGTGTGACCGCGGGGACTCCGCCAGGACTGCTGTCCACATCCGCCCCCTGCAGCCCCAGGTGCGCCCTGGTTGGAGGATGGGCGGCTGGGACCCACGAGCAACTCCGGACACACCTGGTTCCTCTCTGGGGCGAAATCACAACCCAGGTGAGGAAGGGGCGCACCTTGACTTGGCACAAAATATAGCGAATTAACATTCACGCTCCAGCTGACTCAACTGCACGTGTGCTGAGTAGCTCACTCCTGTCCTACTCTTTTGAGATCCCACAAACTAGCCCGTCGGGCTCCTCTGTCCATGGGCTTCTCCAGGCAGGAATACTGGAGTGGGATGCCATAAAGATGACTCTTAAGTATGCAACCATGCTGGGGAGTGGGGGTGGTGGGGACCAGCTGCTGTCGCCAGGATGGAGGGAGACTGCCCACCCCACCCGGGTGGACCTGGTGCGCCCGTGGCCTGCTGGTGGCAGAGGTGGGTGAGGGGCCAACACTGAGGTTTCCTAGAACTCTGTTGGACTGGGGCCTGAAATTCAAGAGGCACCAGCCCCTTCCTTCCTCTCCCTCTGCCGAAGCCCCACACCGATATCGAAAAGGGAAGGGTGCAAGTCCAAGCTAGTCCGGCAGAGACCACCTGGTCCTGATCCTCCTCCTCCAGTTAGTGCTCCCTCCTGTCCTGTCCCTATGTCTCCCTTTCTTCAGTCACCTCACTTCGGGAAGGAGTCACTCCTTGATAAATGCACCTAAGAGGTAAACTTTCTGAGAACTTTTATATCTGAACACAACCTGGCAGTTTGAGATAACGAATTCCAAACTGGAATAATCATTTTTTCGTCAGAATCTTAAAGGCATTGGGGGCATCGTTTTCTAACTCACAGCACTGCTGTTAAAAAGCCTGATGACACTCACACTCCCTAGCTTGTTTGTGGTGTTGGTTTTTTAATTTTATTATTCTGCCTCTGGGAACCCTTTAGAATCTTTTCTTCACATGCAGATTTTTTCCCAGCAATGTGTCTTAGTCCGAGTTCCTGAAGTGATTACCCTGTGGGCTAGGGGCCCTTTCACCCGGGGTGACCTGCTCCTCCTTCCTCCCCTACACTTTATTCTTTCTGGAAGTCTGCCTATTTCACATTGCATTGCACCTCCTGAACCTTGAGTTTTCTTTTCTTTGCCTTTCTTCATCTTCTTGCAGGACTTTATGAAGATCTTCTCAAACTTGTTATTTACTTGGTATTTCCAATATTTTCTCTTGTCTGACATTCCTTCTCCATAGCCTCTGTTTACTGTGTTTATCTTTCCTTGAATATCACTTCGTTTTCTTCGTCTTCCATTGCAGTTTCTCCTTCCACCTTCCTTTTATTCTGATGTCCATCTTCCCTGTTGAAAGCTTCCATCCTTGCTCTAGAACGACACCTGACAGCAGGCTGCAGACACAAGTGGAGGCTCCTGCCAGGCTCGGGGCAGCTCACGGTGCACACTGTGGGATCTCTGCCTCCCATCCTGGGCTAGCCTGCCCTCCAGCCTTCTGGGTGCCAGACCAGGTCTCCCTCCAGCCTCCACCTGTCACACACGGTGCCTGAGGCCCTGGGTCTCACCCTCCCCTAAACCCCAAGACCCCATGGGTGTGCGGAAAGTGCATTGCAGGGGAATGGCTTCTTTTACAGACTCTTAAACCACACACTGGGGCATCCCTGGTGGCTCAGATGGTAAAGGATCTGTCCACAATGCTGGCGACCTGGGTTCGATCCCCAGGTCAGAAGATCCCTTGGAGAAGGGAATGGCAACCCACTGCAGTATCCCTGCCTGGGATATTCCATGGACAGAGGAGCCTGGAGGGCTATAAGTCTGTGGGGTCACTCCTATACCCTATCTTCAGGCTATCTTGCTCCTCCAACTCTGAGATGCTGGGGTGTAAATCACTAGCTCTGTTGGATATGTTCAACGTCTGGACACCACAGTGCAGCAACTGAACACGTGGTGTCTGAGCTGCCCATGGGAACCCTGGTTCTGTCACCTCCTGGGTGCTGAGCTTGCTAAGTTATTCGGCCTTTGTACATCAGTTTCTCCATCTGAAAAGTGAAGTAATAATACAGCTACCCTACAGTAGCTCATAGAGAGGGCCATTAAGCAACCCACAGCCCAGATCTGGCCCACAGCCTGTGTCTATACACCCTGTGGGCTAATGGCTTTTCATTTTTAAAAGGTTGAAAAAAAAAAAAAGAAAAACATGCACCAAAATTATTAAGAAGCTCACAAAGCCTAGGTCTGGAAGTCCTGTGAATCTGACTCCACATTCCCAATGTCGGGGCCCAGGTCCAACTCCTGGTTGAGGAAGTGAATCCCACACGCTGCAACTATGACCCAGCGCAGCCAAATAATTTTTTTTAAAGAGCACCTCCCCCAAAAATAAAATACATGAAACCTAACAAATGAATTTTGCAATCAACTTAGATGATAGTGAACCACTGACTTTGAAACCCCAACTAAGCAAAGTGGGCAATCCCCCCAAACCTTCCATCCCCCTCATTGTAGCTGTTAGGAAATCTTGTTCTCAATTATATTTTGAATTTTGTCAGTAAAAAAGTGTGAGGAAATTTCTCTTGTAAGTACCTACACACTAAGCTCCACATTGCCTGAGATATTGACCCTCTGGTCCTATTTACATGGGTTTACTGACCTCTGAGCTTAAGAATGGGGGAAAGTATTAGAGATGTGAGAGGAAAAAGTCTGGTAGAGGGAAACGGTGAGTGGACAGAGCAGTGGGTCGGGGGCTGTTCGGGGCTGTCTCCCTACCTTCCAGAACGTCCCGCAGCTCAGTCTTTACTCCTGCCTGGGTATCTGCTCACAAAATACTTGTTCTATCAACAGCAGCTGGAGTAGACCAGAAGTGGCCAGCAGGGGTGAAGGAGCACACTGCCCACAATAAGACCTAAACTGGGCCCAGCTGCACCCCTTACTGAGCCAGTGTCACCACCACTCCGTGGGCTTTCCCACAGAAAGGAGGCCGTGACTATTCAACTCATCCCCATGGCCACTCTTGAGATAAACAATATCCTCAAAGTTATGGAAATAGGCAGAGAAAAGGCCCATCTCAAATGAGCCACACGCCCCTTGGTTATGGCAATATGTAAAAGCTGCGTCTACAACAGTTCACAGTTCTCTGGAGCTCGATGTAAGTGAACGGGAGACTCTGGTTAACGAGTCCTTCCACAAACGTAGGCTTCCTCTCGGTTTCCCAAAGGCAGGCTTTCAAACTTTGAAAAGCATGTTCCAATACACAAGTACAAAACAATTTTCATAAGAAAAATGCCTGTATTGGCTTCTCTTCCATTCTTCCATCTCTTCTAAAGGAAATGTGAGGTTTTGTGACTGTAGGTCTTGGGTTTTGAACCTAGGTGTTAAAAATGCAACTCTCTGGGACCCACTCTGAATCTACTAAACCAACCTCCTGGAGACAGGTCAGAAATCTGCATTTTAAGCTGCACTAGTGACTTCCAGGTATTTCTATTTTGAACGTTAACTATGAACCACCAAGACCTACATCTCAACTCTCTCAGCCCTCATAGACGGGAAGGTCACGGGCAACCAGCAGCTCCAGAGAATGAACGCAGGGCTGATTAGACTGATTCCTGGAGATGCAGACCAGCGTTCAGAGATGAACCCAAAGCAGGTGCTATTTCATGGATGGTGGGTCATGCTTCCTACAAATCACATTCTAGGTGCTTGACTTTAAAAGTGCTTATAATCAGTAATTCACTCAACAAATGTTTATGAACACCTTCCCTGTGCAGGGTGTTTCTAGCTGCTGGGGCCACCCCAGCAGCCAGGATGCACACTCACCCCTGCTTGTGACCTCATCTCTGGTGAGACACCTGCTCCTGCCCCACAGTCCCCTTGGGAACCTGGGGGGCCACAACCGCGGCAGGCAGCTGGGAAGCCAATAGCACAGTAGAGACCTGGCCTGGCCTACAGTCAGGGTCAGAAAGCTGGGCTAAGAGCAGTCTGTATAAATTACTTGACATGTGTATAAATTTTATTAATACAGGTGATCGTGTTCAGTAAGGCCCATGGCTCCATCTTATTCTGGCATTCCATCACACTTTCCCGTCTCCCCAGGTAGACCACATCTTTTGAGGAGAGGTACTGTGCTCCCAGCACCTTGCTTAGGGCACCTGAGAGAATAGTCACTTGAGAGTGTGTGTTGGATGAATAAACAGTTCTGGGACATAAGATGAGCCACTCAAAAAAGGCTTTTGAGCAGAACAGTCATTCTACAATTTCTGAGGAAAAAGGAAAATAAAAGCAGTTGTTCTTTCTTAAGCTTCAGAATTCAATGATTGTTCTACAACTGCCACTGTATTTATGCCTGTTCCCTGCCATTTTCAATAGGCAAATTTTACAGAAAGTTTTCAGTTGCCTCTATCCAACTGAGCAACACAAGAGAAAAAAATACGTTTCATTGAATGAAAACAGATCTGCCATTACTTTTATTACAGACCTGCAATCCCTCATTAGCAACTCTGAGACCCCAAAAGTCTTCTGTACTTTTGGCCCTGCTGCACGGCATGCAAGATCTTTGTTCCCTGAGCAGCGATCAAACCTGTGCCCTCTGCATTGGAAGTGTGGAGTCCTAACCACTGGACTTCCTGGGAAGTCCCATGGCACATTTTTCAAGGAAAATAAAATTCATTTATTTTTTAAGAATTTCTGATAAAGAGGTACAGTATATTTACAGTTGTATAAACAAAAAAGAGCAACTAAAGCCTGGGGCTGCCACCTGCTGACAGCAGCTTAGAAGCACAGATATAATCAAAATGGAAAACTTGAATCTCGCACACAGGGCTATGAACAGCACATTGGTGACTTAAAAAAAAATCTTTTTCCAAAACCAATTGCTATGAAATAAATCCTCAGTGGTTGAAGCAATATTGGATCTTGTGTGTTCCATGCACATCACATAACCTAGAAGCTGTTACCTTAGTTGCATGTGGTTCCACGGTTTAGTATCACCTCTGACTCACCAGCGCTAGCTGCCCCTCTAGGCACCGTTCAAGTTGGTCTGGAAGCCACAGGTGAGCAGGGATGCCACCAAAATGGAAACATTAAACTAACCTGTAATGGCTCCTGACCATTTGCTACAGAGCCATGAGCAATGTCAAGATTACGGGAATCTACATAAACTACAGGTGGTGGCTGAAGTCTATGAAGACTACACTAGATCTTAACAGACTATCAGACGATGTCCAAGTATCCACAATCTTCTCTGCTTTAAACTATCATGGATACATTCCCTGGTGCTCCTCAGGAGTTCAATATCCTTACAAATGTATCTTGTTCACCCTCATAATTATAACCTCTGGAACCCTATCTTCATCTTTTACTTTCTCTTCCTAACTACCATAGTTCGCATTAGCTCTCTGGCACAGAGAAAATATGAAACAAAGATCTGTGGTTTAGGTTTTATGATAACGAATTTCCATGTGCTAAGTGTACCTCTGACGGGTTATCTAACTAACAGTAAGAGGATTCACAAAACTAGGTCTAATGCCCTTTGTGTTCAGGCTATTTTAGGAGAGATCGCTCCACTCTCCAAAAAAAACATGTTGCTAAATAAATCATAAGGATGCAAACATAAATCTGCAAAAATTTAATTCAAAGTCTCTTAAGTATAATATTAACCACACTTAATTAGAAATTCCACAATCAGAAATCCAGGGCAAAGCCTTCATTTTACAAATAAACTGAGACCCAGACAGAATAAAGGACCCGGTCCTTCATTCCTGGAGCCGACTGCTCTTCCCCTGGAACCCGGCAGGATCCACATCTGCTTCATTCAACAAAAACAGGGACCTCCAATGGTATACCCACAGGGTCTGTGGGCCCCTCTGGTTCTATTCCTAATATACACTTTATTCACAGATTAAATCTTGGTTTCTCTTTAGTTCTTTTTTTTCTCAAAAGGCCTAAATTCATGGACTGTGTAACTCAGTAATGAATTAGGACATTATGTGTCCAGATATTAAGAACTTTCTCTTGTTCAGTATCATTTTCAGGCAGTAACAATAATTTACTGCAGTACCCCTCTAAGATCTAGCTTCTAAGTAATGACGTGGGGGGAAAGTACAAACTGAGACACCATTTTAAGTGTTTCTACTCAGACTGACACAATTAACCTGTTCTGGACATCAAATTCTAATTTGTAAGATTTTGTTAGTGGTATCATTTTCAAGCATGCTATACTCAGGAATGGCAAAAAAAAAGAACTACTTAATATCAGGGGAAAAAACCATTAACAACTGTCTAAGAACACAGCAGAATGGGATAACTGAAATCCAAAGAACTGCTCTAAAAATAAGTATGGGGCTTACTGAGGGGGAAAATCCAACAGTATTATAATTTAATTAAAGAAATTTACTCTCTAAAAAACATTTTCACGCACACTTTCATGACCGTATTGTTTGAGGGAAACAAGATGACCGTGTAGGCAATGTTCACTTGGGAACATAAGTGATACGTGTGTAACAGTACATTCTGGAAATAACTGGAAAAATAAAAGTGTACATTTTTTATAGTGATTTAAGACTGTAAGACATTTAAGATCTCAGGTTAAATGGACCAGTATTAAGAGTAATACAAACCCAAACTGTACAATGTTATCACTTCTCCATCACTGTGACCCTTAACATGGTGCACATATAACCACCCTAACCCAAGCCACAGTAGCCCAGGACAGAATGAGACCCCATCAGGAGGCAGTAACAGATGTGTGATGCACAACACAATTCACGGCCTCCTCTCCCTGTCTCAGTGTGTGTAATCTGTTGTAACAACTCCACACAGCAGAGAAACATTAGGTACTATTTAAAATAATGTACTGTTATGGCCAAAAGAAGAGTTGAGTTTCTTGCCTAGAAAAGTCCTTTAATATCTTACATTACCCAATACAGTCAGAAGTCTAAATAAAAAGAAAAGCATTAATGAAGATTCAATTTTGCACGGGAAATTCACTTTTCTCAATATGAATAAAATTTTTTTCATTAATTCATTTTAAATGGCAAAATCTTCTTCAGAACAAAAAAACAGAGAATCTTCAAAGCAATCTGAAGGCAACGTTATAGTTATAGGGCACTGTCATCAGAACCACTGAGGAGCAAAATGAACTATCATTTCATTGCCCCTTTCTCACGGTCATATATGACCACAAACCAAGGAGGTCCAGGAAGCAACAAAATGTGCTCCAGATGAAGTGGTTTCACAGAACAAACAGTCCTCACAAAATAGGATTATTTTCTTCTTTTGCTCCTGAGAGTCAAGTTAACCAGTCCTTGGACTGCAGTCAAGACAAAGACAGAAGTTCTAAATCCTCAATCGTATTAACATCAGAACTATGGGGACATTTCTGTTGAGAAAAGGGGGAAGCCTTTTTCACAATAAAGAAAAAGAAAGTAGCAAGACAAGGTGCTATGAATAGTGGGGCCACAGCAGGATGTATGGCGTTTGGTAAAACACACATGAGGTGACATTTAGGGAAAACGTTATTGCTCTGGGTGGAATATACAGCACCAGCTCAAAGAATAAAAGATGGTTAGGATTAATCACCTTTAATCAACATGTATTTATAGGAAAAGTGCTTAAAGCCATAGTTCTTAAAAAGGTGAGGATGAGAAAATTTTTGTATTATTGTAAATGTTACCTACTTCATTAAACAATGAGCAATCTGTATCTATTTAAGTAATATCAGATTTGCTGTCAATCTATCAAATCCACAAATATAAAACCAGTTAAGGGACAGAAATGTTATTCAAACTTATAAAACAAGTTAGAACCTTACAGAGTAATTTCTATGCCAAAAATATTTGTTAATTATTGCTTAAATATACAGCTGAATATACTCATGAAATTTCCCAAATCATGACTGAGGAGACTTTTTTCTGAATGCTAACATTTATCCCAAGGAAGAGAGAAATGTTTAAGGGATGTGTAGACACTGCTTAACCACTGTGAAAAGTAGCCCAATTTCCCCCAGTTTTAATAATGAACATCACTGAAGTGACTCAGGAACTGGAAACAAGACCATGTGATCACACTCAAGCTCTATGAAGTCAGCCAAAGGATTCTTCAAGATAATCACAGGTGGCACTTTCTCAGTCTAGACAGTAAGATTTTATGTAAACTTCCTTGTTCTAAAAGAAAAGGTCTGAACGGATAAATCAACATGCGGCAGTATAAAGTTTTTTAATGCAATCTTCTATAAGAAGCAATTAAAATGTAAAAGCCAAACAATCTAACATGGAACGTGATTTCCTTCGAGATACACTTGATCCATCAGTCTCCTTCTCTGCCCTCCGATCACCTGAATTGGCAGTCATTGTACTGCTAATCCTCAGAGTGAAACGGCTCCTGTCTTATTTCAACTCACTCTCTTCCATGACAGTCTCAGGAGTGGCGTTTCCGAACATAATTTTACCTAGCATGAGGGCAGGTATAAGAATCCTCATAAAGTTTTAAAGCTAGAGTCCTATCTAGGGACCCAAACGTGATCTGTGTCCTCAAGGGCAGAGGAAAACCAATGCCTATATAGTGAAGGGGTACTTAGGGTTGACATAAATAACAGAATTTTTTATTTTCATCAGATGTTTTTACAAAGAAAATGTCTCTGACGTATTAACATCTTTTATATGTGTGTGTGTGTGTACACAAACGTACACACATACACTCACACACATATATATACAAGTGTGTGTATGTATATGTGTGTGTATATATATAACTATTATTGTTTGGGATGCTACGGAAAGCCACCAGTGAGGAAAGGACACCAAGGTTTTAATAAGAGGAACAGAGAGGTCGGCCTGCAGTATGGACTCACGTAACAGTTCAACAGCATCCACACTAGGATCAACAGCATTCCTCATCTGTTGTGGTACAAAAGATGGTATCCCTCTACATAAGCTTGTAAGGCTTTAGGAACTAAAGCATAAATCGAACAAACAAAACCCCCAGGAAAACAAAACAAAAACCCCAGCCCATTAGTTTACAGTTTATTTTAAAAATTCTGAAAGACACTGCAAGTTCTAAACTTTTAGTAGGTGCTCCCCACACACAACCATCCGGTCAGAAACCCAGCAGAAGAGCCCCTTTCCAGGAAGCTTTGCAACAGCAGAGTGGTGCAATATGGATGTTTCTTACTACAAGAAAAAATTATACATGGCACATTCTCATTCATATTTTGTAATGTAAAAAGTTACAAACATACCTAATCAAATAAATAATAATAATAAAAAAAAAGAATTTGAATGTATTTGTAAGTATCCTAAAACCACTACATAGAATAATGGCAACTTCACTCACAGATTATTTACATGGTAGTACCCGGTGTGGGTGCACTGCTACAAAACCCAGAACAGGAGGAGTAAACCTGAAATGTTTCCATAATGAAGATCTAGCAGCATGACTGCCTAACGCTGTTATCCCGACTGCTTCTGAATCCTTCCTTTTTTTAGTCTGTGTCTTCATCCAGTTCGTAATTGTCTTTATCATAAATATCTTTTACTAAAAGAACCCGTACAAGCATGTTTTCCAAGGTGTTTCGGTCCAGTGAGGCGGACGTGTACCAGACAGGGCTGTCTGCAGAGCTAGAGCATTCTGGTTGCAAATAAAAAACATCCATTCTCTGATTAAGATTCTGTGGACTTTGGAAGAAAGAAGAAAGTCAATTTCACAGTATGTATACAAAATTCCTCACAACTTATGTTTTTCTTTTAAGAATAATTCTGCTACCATTACCACATTACATGGGCAGACCACATGCATGATTAACTACATTAAATATTCTATCACTTGAGACATTCTGAAAGTTAATTTCTATAATAAGATTATTTTCCCACCATAATTTAAATTCCGTATTTCACTGAATCCAAGACACCATCGATAGAAGCATTATTTTTAATCATTATTTTAATACTGCCATTAAACAAGTAAAGTACTGCCAATTATAATTCTTCAAGATTCATCCCAGTTCCAGACAATAAAATATGACTAGAAGATGCAATACTGGTGTAGCCACACAGGGCTACCCAAAACCACCTGAAATACTAATTATTAAAAACAATCATCCTAGAGGTGACATTACTGTTTTTATGGTTCTTGACAGCTAACCTGAGACAGTTTATAAAACTGATTACCTAAGAAAATACATTCTGAGTTCATGTTTACGTTTTAAAAATTAGAGGGTGCATACATAAAATAATGAATAAGCATAAAAAATTTGTGATCTCTAAAAATTTCACTGGCTGCAAGAGAGACTCACAGCCCCGAAACCTTACACTGTTTACTGTCTGACCCTCTACAACAGCAATAATTTCCTTAGTAGAGAGCAATTTCTTAACATATGCTTAGGAGATACAAGCTGGGTGCTTTATAATAACAGGACTAAAAACATTATAATTGAAATAAGAGAAAAATTTTTTAAAGGATTGATGAAAAAAAGTCACCTCTTGGTAATGATAAACTCACAGCACCTAACTGTTACTACCACTTAAAAAAATCAAGAATCATAAATACTTACCTCTTAGACAAGTAGCATTCAAACATTTTCACAGGACATCTAGAAGGATTGGCTGTATTTTCAATTTGTTCAAATACTGGCTCATCATCTTCATGTTTTCTTTTTCCAGTAGTAATTTTATCTTAAGAAATAAAAATAACATAAACTCTCTATGACAAGCCTTCAAGAAAGGTGACCCGACTCACTGTGTTCATTCCCAATGCTCTTACACCAAAGGATAGGACTGGGTGTGCTCAGAGCCAGAAGCTGTGGCTTCTGGTAATTCCTAATTTTAACATGACATGGGCTGTCTTATCTTATGGGAGCGACAGTCCTTGAGTTCCTAACAACAGACCTATGTGGCCTCTAGTTAGGCAAGAAGCAGCTATCCCTGCCACAGCCAATCCCAAACAAGACCGGTTACACTACCTTCACTATCTGTTCCGCACAAGGAAGACACTTGGTACCGAAGACAGGCTTTATTTTCCATGGTTAAAGGGTTTTTTTTCCAGTGCCTAAACACAGTGCCAAAGGAAAGCCGTAAGTGCTGTTCCACTGTTTTCAGGCCAAAATACTTAGTGTTAAAGTAGAACAGGGTGTTCAGAAGAGCTACTGGAGAGTGTGATCCTAGCTGTTTATCCTCCAGAGATAATCTTCTTCAACTCGAGAAAATATTGACCCTTAAATAGAGAGAAATATTTTTAAAGAATTACAATAAACAGTTTTCCTGTAACCATCTAGGAACAGGTAGTTAATTTAAGAACAAACCTAATCCAATCCTCCATTCACTCCAGGGCAACTAGAATGAATTTCAGCATCCCCTACGTGGCTCTGAAACAACACAGAGCCAGAACCACAACACACTACACAACTAGACCCTGGGGCCAGGCCTGGGGTCTGCTCCTGGTCTTCCAGGTGACAGCAGACTGTGGTCAGAAGGGGATTTAAATCTGTAGAAATCCTGAAAAAAAATAGGTCATTTCCATTCAAACAAGTTTTCTTTATACATCTAAAACAGGTTTCTAAGAGAAATTTATATCAGAATCTCTACTAAAGGGCTTAAGAAACAAACATCGAGTTTCTTGCTTATTCCAGAGAAATTGAGTCACATTTATTACAAAGTTCTTCATAAACACTAGTTATCAATCACATTCAGTTCTAATTCAACAAAGGACGATCTGATACATTTATAAATAAGTACTCTCTAATTTAAATTATTTCTTATTTTTAGCCACAATTTCTATAAAAACAAGGCAATCCCAGCATAAAGTCACTGCCACTGTATTTAAAGGAGCATTACCGTCTGGAAGTATGCTTGGTTGCCAACTTCGGAGTATCTTATTCAATTCTTGCTCAAATGTCTGGTATCCTGGATCAATAAATATGTTGTCTTTTCGATTACTACCACACAAGTACTGAAAAAAAAAAAAAAAAAAAAACCACACACCTTGAAGGAAAATCAACTAATTGTGTATCACTTATACTCTTTATTTCCTAAGAAAAAAATAAATGCCTTATGTCTATTAGCACACTTATAAAATGGGAAATTATCTTTATCTACATACTTAGAAAATGAAAGAAATGTAAGTTACCAATTAATCTGCTCCTGAAAACACTCCAAGCTGAGGTACACACCTAAGAGCGCAGGATGTAAGAGGTGAGAGCCTTCAGTCTGTCAGGTAAGAACAGAGCAGGTGGCTCCACTGCTACATACAGGGTTCAGGGGATGCAGGGTGAGGCTCGGGGCGGTGGCTGGCTTCCCACACCCGTGACAGCCTCGCCGAGCGGCCCGAGCGGCTCTCTATGCTCCACTCTCCTCAAGTCAGTGCAAATTTATGAATCTTATCGCTTCCTATGACAATCCTTAACAGTGAGGGTTGTTAAAGAATGATGTAAACACCAAAGTCCATCTCCAATGAGTAAAAATAAAGTATAAGGGAAACATGGGACAAGAGCACAAAGCCGGGGAACCAGGACCATACACAACATGAGAGTGTCACGTGTATAATGGGGTATGAAGACATGAAGGGCGATAAGTCACTCAAGATGCATGTAAATCCATTAGAAATCATCTAAGATGCATAAAAAATAAACCAATGGTGGAGGTAAATATATACAATATTGTATACAGAGCAGCTAAGAAAATCCTTTACAATTCCCTAGTATTTCCAAAAAGGTTAGTTTTCATTCCAATTCCAAAGAAGGGCAATGCCAAAGAATGTTCAAACTATCATACAATTGCTCTCATTTCACATGCTAGCAAGGTTATATTCAAAATCCTTCAAGCTAAGCTTCAACAGAATGCGAACCAAGAACTTTTAGATGTACAAGGTGGGTTTTGAAGAGGCAGAGTAATTGGAGAGCAAATTGCCAACATTCATTAGATCACAGAAAAAGCAAGGGAATTCCAAAAAAAAACATCTACTTCTGCTTCATTGACTACACCAAAGCCTTTAATCATGTGGATCACAACAAACTGTGGAAAATTCTGAAAGAGATGGGAATACCAGACCACCTTACTTGTCTCCTAAGAAACTTGTATGGGGGTCAAGAATCAACAATTAGAACTGAACATGGAACAAGTGACTGGTTCAAAATTGGGGAAGGAGTATGTCAAGGCTATATATATTGTCACCCTGCTTATTTAAATCATTTGCAGAGTACATCATGCGAAATGCCAGCTGGATAAATCACAAGCTGGAATTAAGATTGCCGGGAGAAATATCAACAACCTCAGACAGGCAAATGATACCACTATAATGGCAAAAAGTGAAGAAGAGGAACTAAAGAGCCTCTTAATGAGGGTGAAAGAGGGGAGTGAAAAAGCTGTCTTGAAACTCATCATACAAAAATCTAATAAGATCACGGCATCTGGTCCCATCACCTCATGGAGAAGTAGAAGGGGAAAAAGTGAAAGCAGTGACAAGATTTTATTTTCCTGGGCTCCAAAATAACTATGGACAGTGACTGCATCCATGAAATTAAAAGACACTTGCTTCTTAGAAGGAAAGCTACAACAAACCTAGACAGCCTATTAAAATGCAGAGACATCACTTTGCAAACAAAGCTATGGGTTTTCTAGTAGTCATGTACAGATATGAGAGTTGGACCGTAAAGAAGGCTGAATGCTAAAGAACTGATGCTTTGGAACTGTGCTAGAGAAGACTCTTGAGAGTCCCTTGGACTGCAAGGAGATCAAACCAGTCAATCCTAAAGGAAATCAACCCTGAATATTCACTGGAAGGGCTGATGCTGAAGCTCCAATACTTTGGCCACCTGGTGCAAAGAGCCGACTCACTGGAAAAAACCCTGATGTTGGCAAACACTGAGGGCAAAAGGAGAAGAGGATGGCAGAGGATGAGATGGTTAGACAGCAACATTGACTCAACGGACATGAATTTGAGAAAACTCCTAGAGATACTGAAGGACAAGGGACCTTGGCGTGCTGCAGTCCACAGGGTTGAAGAGTAGGACACAACTTAGCAACTGAACAACAAAAACCCTATTTCAAGTAAATTATCTTTGCCTTGCTTGGTAAGCCAATAAATCCTTATATTATATAAGATCTTAGAAGAAAAGATTTTTCTCTAGAAGAACTGCCATAACAACCTTCCTTAACAACATTATATTTCAGAGCTGTGGAATTACTGACCTCCTGAATTCCAAGGCAGAGATAGTAGATGCTATCGGGTGCATAGTTCTCCCATTGGGCCTTCGGATCTCATTGACAAAGTGGGCCAAGCCGTAGTCCAGCTCAGCCGTGGTGTGAGAGAGCAGATCCTCTTTCAACTTCACTGACTTAGCTAAGAAAAGAAATGTAAAGTAATTGCTATTTACTGTCTAAAGATTAAGAAACCTGAAATCACTTTATTCTATAAAAATTCAAATGTATTTTAAGTTCCAGTCATCCTTTTCAAAGGTGGTGGATAACACAAAGCCTGATTTTAAACAGTAACCAGTGAAGACAGAACCAGAGCACTTACAAGGTGTCAGCCCGTCTAACACCAGAAGGTCTTCCTCGAGCCGCCTTGTCCGGACCCAGTGTCTCCAGGCATTGACCCCATACGCGTACTTGAAAGGGAAGCTACACTCAGAATTGTCAGAGCTGTCGTCGTGAGACTGGTATCCTGACATCGCCTTCCTCTTGGTGCCCTGGTCATGAAACATCATAGTCACATCTTCTCTTCCTTAAGCCTATTTATCTCCCAACTTTAAGTAAGCCATCTCTCAACAAATGCCTATTACAGAGAGCTGACTGAAACCTCTGATTTGAGAACAGCTACCTATAACATGAAATCTCTCTCCAGGAATGCTGTATTTCTGCATAAATTACTTTGTATAACAAAATCATATTAATTTTTGCTGTGAGAGTGACTAACGATGAGATAATAAAGATACAAATAAGAAACTAAAGCTCTGAAGTAAGAGGATTCCAAATATTCATGTAAGAGAGAACTAAAGAACTTTTCCCAGACTCCACCTTAGGGAATAACTCAGTTCCTCCTGCTTCCCTGATGTACTGTTTACCACACAAAAACTTAAAATTTGGATATAATCCAATTTTCCTATTTTCCCTCTTGTTCCTGAGCTTTTGGTGTCAGATCTAAGAAACTATGCCTGACACAAGTTAAACAAGATTTAGGCCTCTGTTTTCTTCCCAGAGTTCTAGTTCTTACATCCAGGTCTCTGACTCACTCTGAGTTCATTTCTGTGCGTTGTGTCAATAAAAGTCCAATTTCATTCTACCACAGGTCTCACTTCACTTTCAATTTTTCCTTTATGGAGAAATTTGTGAAAGTCATCTTTTTCTTTTATTTAGATCTTGCTTTATGTTGGAAACCAGAAATACAGAAAGTTGTTAATAAAACTTTCAGAACAACAATACCTGTTCATTTGTTTAGGTCTGAGAGCCCCGAATGACTGAATTCTCCAGCACGTCTTCCTCTGTGCTGGAAGGCTTCAGAGAGACCAGACATAACCAAGTGTGAACCTCAACCTCACCAAAAGTCACAGGGGGAAAAACAGCATCAACTGCTGTAAAAGTAGTGAATTTACTTTTGTAGAAAGTATGTCAGCCTTTAATCAAGATAAAAATTAAAAATAAAAGCTAAGCTGCAATGATACTCCCTCTTCTATGCAGGTACAACTATAACAGGAGATCCTTTACTTAGAAATGAAGTAATAAAAACTTTACCTTTAAGCCATTTTAATCCTGGAAAAGGAACTATCTTCCCATATTCTGGTGTACAACTGAAGCTCACTACTCACACAGATGTGATATGAGTACAAGAACACCATCATGATTCCTACCTTTTTTTTAGATCGAGGTCTAGGCTGTTCCTCATATTCTTCTCCAAAAACAGGTGGTAATAAAAACTCATTTTCCATATCAAGCTCCTCAGCAGCTGACAATCAAATTAGAATAACTTTCACTCCAAACATAATAGCACAGGCTTGCATCACATAAACGCAACCAACAAAAGGACCAATCCCTGACTTTGCCCAACACCACACACAGGGCATCCTGTGCTGGCTGAAGAACCAACCATTTCTCTACCTAACCTGATCTATGAGATCTGATAACATCTGTTCAGACTCTTAAAACACACGTATAATGCACATCAACATGGAATTTCACAGAATGTGAAATTACTAAAACCTGAAATTCAATTACAAGATCTACATGATCTCAGCACAAATCTATTTCAAGCTAATACATCTTTTCTGAAGTTAAAACGCTTTACATCTGTTCAGTACGCTTACTGGCTGTAAGTAGATTAAGAAAATAATGAAAAACAGGACACACTTCTTTTACAACAAAAGACCTAAAAACATCTTTATTCCCTGTGAAGGTTAACTTAACTTTCAAAAAGGTTTTAAGAAAAATACTATCAATATTTTATTTAAATTTTTAAAAAGACGCCAACACTTCTTTACTCTTTATCTACAAAAGTTCCTATAATGAAACAGTTTTAAGGTTTTTAAGGCTCTGGGAAATCCTGTTAATTAAGCTCCTACAATTCAACATGCGCTTCCTTTTGGAAGAAAAATGCTGAGCTTTATTTGCATGAAAAAGACAACAAGTTCAGGCAATGATACGAACACGAGATTGTTTCATAACCACAATGATGACCCCATAGCTAAAGTCTAGAAACACACTTCATACTCCAAGAGCAAAACTGCACACTCAGTACCTCTGGGAAAGTCTATTTCAATATCCAAGTCTGGCTCATATGGCACATCGGGCATGCTGGACTGGGTCTCCGGCTCAGCACTCTTCAAGAGGTCAGAACCAATTATGTCTGTTTCAATAATGACACCTGTAATCAAGCCGTAGTATCATCAGAAAACAAAACAGAAAACTGCAAAATACTGACATTTAATCTGGGAAAAGCTACTTAATTATAAATGCAAAATAAGAATCTTTAATTTATCACAAAAGGAAAGAGTATGCATCTACCTTCAAATGTAAGCTACTGTAAGCTTTGAATTAGATAATCATGAATGCACAAAAACTTTCAATCCTGTAAGTTTTCACTGTGCTTCTACCAAGAGAAAAAAGCATGTTTTAAGAGTAAACAACTCCTATAGAGTATTTCTAAGAACAATCTTTGGTCAAAAATAAACTTATGAGCACAGACAACTGGAATTTTCAACATTCTTTTTGAATTGTGACCTAGGTTTTCCATATCATTCAATATATGCTTATTTACTATTGCCTTCTACTGTTTTGAATAGTTTTTTTAAACACTTTTGTACTGAAACCCATGAGAAAAGTATCTTACTGAGTTCAGGGTGTAGTGGGAAACAGACAAGCACACACTGGAAACAAAAGTTGCACAAAATAACAGCCTTTCTAGGAGGGATTCATGCTGACACAGTGCCCAGCTCTGGATGAGGGGAACGGAAGGTCGAATGTGGAGAAACGGTGCTCAAACACAAAGGCATCCAGCACACACGTGTCCAGCTACCCCATCTGGCCAGCACTGCCCTAACACAAGACCTGGTTTAAATAATCCAACTTACTTTCTTAGTATAAATGAATAAAGCAAAACTGGGGCTAACCATCATAAAGTAATAGTTTGGATATTTATAAAACCTACTACAAGTCAGTTTTGTGTCTGAGCTCAACCAATGAAACAAATTTAGATTTGATTTTAAAAACCAAATCTTGTCAACCATTAAAACAGAGACTGTTTGAAATAGGTTATAAATTGCTGGGCTTGAACGTAGGCTTGGCATCACAGAGCAACTACAGATCTGACGTGAGTCTCAACCTGCAATCACCTCTGCAGCATTGCGTCCCCCACAGCCCCCCAGGCTGAAGTTCAGTGAGGGGCCAGCCCAGATCCCCACCCACTCTACCCACCCCGGGCAGTGAGAAGCTCACTGTGGAGATCGGCGCCTTCCGCCTTCCCCTCGTCCTCAGTCATGTCCGTCATGGTCAGCAGCTCTGTGCCCAGGGCGTCTGAAGAACCTGTGCTTTTCAGCTCTTCAGCCACAGCAGTCTTCTCACCACAGTCCATGGGGGCAGGGAGAAACACAGGGACTGGCACCTAAAGGAACAGAGGACCTACCATCAGACTCACTCGCTTACAAGGTATTTTTCCAAATTAAAAATTACTCTGACATGTGATCTACTTCATAATACTGGATTTCTTAGCAGCTTTGGAAAGAATTTGTATGTTAACTGTCACAAGGAAAGCCCCAAATACAAGCAGCTACTTTTTGAAGTAAAAATTAATTTCTGAGGTATTTCCATCGCTAGAGGCCTCCAGCAGCCATGCCCTACACAGGGACCCAGCAGTGCACGTGAAGACATCTGTATGTGGCTCCATACCATGTGTGAACCTTCTGGCTCACAAATCTTATTACTTTCTTCTAAAACGAACATGAATACAAAACATAGTATATGTAGAGCAGACACAGACATTGGTTGGAACTATTTACTTAATATCTAATAAAACACAGAGTAACCCCTGGCAGAGGCTCCACCAGATCCAAGTGAAGGTCAGAAGCAGCCAAGCCTCATCCTTGCCCACTGAGCTCACACGTTTGGTGGGGCGGGGGAGCCCCTGCAGTGTGACTTACGGGCACAGGCACGGTGGTGGGCACAGGGATGCTCTGGCTGTACATGTGCATAGGCACTGGGACGTACACGGGCACAGGGATGGGCACAGGCACGTACTCCGTCCTCCAGTCGCCATCTGGGGACACAGAAGGCAGTCAGGGAGCAACCAGCTTCAACCACCACCCACCCAGCTGCTCGGGGTGCCCTGAGTACTCATTTTAAAAAATGCCCAGTTTTCACAAAATTAGTTAAGTTAAAAAACAACAAATTGAATGCAGTAGCCGTTCTAACTTATAGAAGGCACTGCAAGTGGGAATCTTAGCTTCTGCAGTGAAAGTGGGGAGTCCTAACCCCTGGACCAAAGGAAAGTACCTAGACTTGCTTTTTAAAAAGAAAGAAAACATCTTTTGAAATATAATTTGGTTCCAGACACCCTGGCACACTCCCCTCAGAAAGGTTTTACTTAAACAACAGACTACAGCTAACATTTAAATTTGGTGAAAATATAGGTTTGAATGATTTCAACTCACTCTGACAAGGAAACAGAATAGTTATGGTTACAGATCACACACAAAGAGATAGTTTTCTCAGAGGAGCTCACTTAACTTCAGTGGGCCCTGGCCCCTAAGGAAACCAGATCACTGGTGACATAACTTGCACGCCTTTGTAGAGACTGATCTTTATTAATGACTGTAAATGATATGCTGTATTCTGAAGGAATGTCTAGAACCAGAGAAGCAAATCAACCAAAAGTGAGAGAACACCCAACAAGTCTACTCTGAAGCCACTGCTGAAAAGATTATGGATGTCACTCAAGGGCAAGGCCTGGGTCACCTGTCTGACAGGACTTGCTCTGCATGTGGGGTTTGCAGTAGGTCGCCTTGGTCATAGTCAAAGGTTTGCACAGAACTGCCTTGTTCTTCATCTCCTTGTTGGGGGTTGGAGAAGGGGGTGGTGCTGAGCCCTACAGAGAAACAAAGAGAGACATTTTATTTCTGCCTCAAATTTTTACTGCTTTTGCTATTAAAAAATATCCAGTGTGTTCCATTGGAGGGAACACACATGGAACCAATGTGAACCTACCCCAACTATCAGCAAAGCGCAATAATTACCCCTCTACAGATCTGCTCGTCAAGACACCACAGCACACTGTCTGGTTCTGCAGCGTGCGGGGTCTTAGCTCCCCATGAGGGTGTGAACCTGCGCCCGCTCCATTGGGAAGTGTGGGGTCTTAACCACTGGACTGCCAGTTAAGTCCCCACAGCAAAATTTTTAAAAATGTAAGAGCAAGGTTGTTAACCCAGTATTTTGAAATAATTAGACTCTTTTTGAGAAAGAAAAAAATTCTTGAAATTATTATGGCTTTCTGATACTCTGGCTTTTTCTAATGCATAAACTATTAATGTGGTACTAACTCTGAAAAGAAAAATGATGAAAAGAATTACCATAAATGCTATTAAACCTTAAGCTGTGTGTTTCAGGGTAATTTTAGAAACATATCTCAATAGTCTATCAGATGCTTCAGCCTGTTCACATCACACACACATGCACACACACGCGCACACACGCACACACTCTAAAGGCAGCTGAAGCCCTGTCCCTAAGGGCAGAAACAAAGGTGATATGGGGAGAGCGACAGAAAAAATGTGGACACCAAACCCAGCCAAGTTGGGTCTGAACAGAGAAATGCTCTTGAAGCCCCTTATGAACCAGGGGTCCAGATCAAGACATCCTGGTTGCCCGTGTTCCATTCCTGTCACTCTCTAACAGGGCACCATGTCAACTAAACTTGGTCACCTGGTAAAAGAGTCAACAGGCAAGGTCTATACCTAATGAAAACGAATGCTGAAGGACCCTCAATAATGAAGACTACAATGATGACAGCCACCACACCTGAGTGTCTGCTGCAGGGCTGAGTGTCTGTGTCCCCTAAACTTCACACTGAGATGGAACCCCAACTGGATGGCACCTGAAGGCATGGCCTTTGGAAGGCGATAAGGTCATGAATGGGCTTGGGGCCCTCACAGAAGGGCCACCACAGCCCCTCCCATGAGGACACATGGCAAGATGGGAAGAGGAAGAAGAAGCCCTCGCTAGTCCCTGGGTCTGCTGGAAGCCCCAGATCTCTGAGAAACACGTTCTGTTGTTGGCAGGCACAGCTTCTGGCTGCAGCTCCTGTTATATACAACAGCTCCCATGGGCGGGACTCCATGCACAGTACCCTTGCAGCACCTTCTGACATGAGCCCTCTAACCCTCAGCACCACATGGGCAGCAGGTGTTTTCTCCTCCCGTTTTACAGATGAGGGAACTGAGGCTCAGACGATGCATGGCCAGAAGAGGTGACAGAGCGAAGAGCTCTGAAGTCAGGGCTTCAGAAGTTCCCTGATGCAAGCCTCTGTCTCAGTGCTCTTTGTAATGACCCTGAGGAGGTTCCACCACAAGGAGCAAAGCCCCACTTACAAACGAGGGCCAAGTCACACAGAGAACCGTGAAGTGACTTGCCCCCAACTACACAGCTGACTCTCATCCTCTGACATTCCTCAGCAGGGAACTAAGGCTCCCAGAGCTCACAGGACTAGGTGGGGAGGACTCCAGACGGTGGAGCGTGACGCTGCAGAGGCTCGGCTCCCCCCAGGTCACACCCCCTCTGTCCTCCCATCTTCCCGTGAGGAGGTCTTGGGGCTGTTGGAAGAAACAAGTATTCATTCGCCTTGGTGCAGGTGAAGGGGTGTCTTGAAACCTTGGTCAAAAGCTTGGAAACAAGCTTGGGAGTTGCCTTATGGTGCATGAAGAGGACCAACAGGAAGCAACCATCTTTACACTCCTCAGTGTGGACCAAGTGCCTGGTGAGCATGGGACGATTCCACTGACTGTGCTGTCCTGGCCCCCAGCACAGACCCCATCCTGTCTGAGGGGCGCCGGCTGGCCCACCCTGCCCCGGCTCCCCAGAACTCCACCTCAGGCCCCTCCAAGCTCGGCCTCAGGGAGCAGTCTGGACAAACGTGCACACCTCTGCACACCACATTCCTTCGGCTCATCGTCGTCCACTGGCAACCTTCTGCTTGGCTGTTCAGAAGCTCTGTCACAGCCGCCGGACCACACACGCTCGCCCACTGCAAACGCTCCACTACTCTTGCCCAGGGACACGAGTATTCATGTGTCATCTCGCCCGACGTGGGTGAGGGCCACAACTAATCCACCTTTGTGTCCCTCAGCAGGCAGAAAAAGACCTGTTTTTATTTTGGGTAATTCAACAGAATATGAATACTTCAACCATCTCAACAGGTAAGTAAAAAAAAATCTTTTATTATTATAATCAGATTAAAATGGACTAATTACTTTTTATGCCCACACTATAAAAGTCAGTATGTAGCACTTTACTTAAGCAATACTTACTGTCATTTTGGTTCGGGACGTCTGACAACCCTGATCTAAAAACAAACAAATTTAAAATAAGACAAATATCACTTTCTTCAGGATCTTCTAAATCCATATTTCTCATTAATTTTTATGGATTTTTTTGAAATAGTCACTGATGGAAATATTTCATATTCTTCTGAGAGCTGAAATACAGAGCTAAGTAGTGGAATTAACTCTTTTCCCTTTTCATTCCATTACAAAGTATATACTGCTTTGGGAGCAATATCTTAGATTTAACTCTTAAATAGGTCATATCGTCTAAAGCGTTTTTGCTGTTTGTCCTATCCACCCTGGAGCACATACAATTTGCTGAAAAACGTTTTCATTTAAATCGCAAGTGAATAGGCAGACAAATTGTTTTTCACTTGGAGGATAATTGCTTTACATTTTGTGTTGGTTTCTACCATACATCAGCCATAAGTGCATACATACATGCCCTTTCTCCTGAATCTCTAGGTTGTTACAGAGAAACTGGGTGAACTCCTTGTGCTAGACAGCAACTTCCTATTAGCTGTCTATCTTACACATGGTCAAATTTTCAATGCTATTCTCGCAATTTGTTGCACCCTCTCCCTCCTACGCTGTGTGCAGTCTGTTCTCTGTGTCTACATCTCTATTTCTGCCCTGCAAACAGGTTCACCAGTACCTTATTTATTGATCCCATGTATATGTATTATTATACAATATTTGTTTTTCTCTTTCTGACTTGCTCTATAACAGGCTCTAGGTTCATCTACTTCTCTAGAATTGACTCAAATGCATTCCTTTTTATGGATGAGTAATATTCTATTGCATATATGTACCAAAACTTCCTTATCTATTCAAGGCAGATGAAATTTTTTATAACAATTTTCATTATAATTCTGTTTAGACTCTATTTTTATCAACTACCATTAAATTTTTAAAGAGAGTAAAAAAACAAAATGCAAAACGCCACTGCAGGCACTTCCACCTGGAGAAACCACAGAAGCTGAGGTTAAACTAACCCTGAAATCAACTGTTCATTACCAGCACCCTGAATCCAGGTCTGCTCAGTGGGCTTTTCAGGTCACTACCTGAAGGGACCCTTACCGTAGTGTAAGTTCTCAGGTCCCCTCTGGGTCGTCATGTTGGGCTCACTCTGCTGGCAGTAGAAGCGTAACAGGCAGTGCTGGTCACAGAAGTGCTTCATCTCGCCACGCCACTGCACCCTCTCCCGAAGGGCTCCTTGAGACTTACAGCAGTCACACCTGGCAGCCTTAATGAAGCAAGGAAGGGGTCAGCATCTCCCAGGAGAAGGTTTACAAAGCCAGACATGTTTTACAAGACATGAGTTTTATTATAAGAGTTCTAGCATTTCAGTGATCATTGCCAAATGTGATAAAACAATGTCTGATAAAGAAAAAATAAAACTGTACTATAAATCGTAGAGTAAAATCCACAAAAATTTAAAAAGTAGTAGTTTAGCTAATTGTCAAAATCCCTTTCTATACTTATCAGAAGTCAAAGACCAGCATTACAAAGATAAGATAACCAAAACAAATGCACAATGGTGGACCAGGCTGGTCCAGTGAGATTTAACATTACGAGATAACTGAGAGCCACACTGATACACAGGTCCAAGTCTCCCACAGTCACACTACATTGGAAATCTCTGATTAGTGAATAGACTTCCTAGGATCAACTAACTCATAATAGACCAATTTATACAACTGTACAGGCCAGAATAATTTTGAAGCCAGCACTTATGCTAAGAAAAATAATGGATGTTATTTTGAAGTGTTTTGTTTCAATAGTTTAATAAACTTGAAGGGCTTTCATAAATATATTGTTTTAGCAGCTAGAACTTCAACTTTTTGTTTTAAAACACTCAATGATTAATTAATTAAAAACCAATTAAATTTTAAGATCACAAATTTGAACTACATCTAGGAAAACAATCAGTCCTAACTAGTCTATAACTTAATACGCAAAATAAAACTGACTAGAATTCATACATAAACAAGTTGTAATTTTTGACTGACCATCAATCAAACCTTCGGACAGAATTTTTGGAGAGTCCATTCTGCCTAGATTTTACCCATTTTCACTGTTTCTTAATACCCTGATCAATGAGTAGACCAAAAGGTATAAATAATTTTAAAGATAATAGCTTTCATAATTTAGTTATCTAATTACAGTAGAAATAAATTACTGTAATTTAATAAATTACCCTTTAGTTTAGCCATCAACTTAGAAGTTTTGACAAAGCAATAAATGCCACGTACTTGGTGGTGGGTAATGGGCCCAAAGGAGCTCCTCTCACTACTCTGAGTCAGCTTTCCCTGTCTCCATGGGAGTCCCACACATAACATGACAAATTCTAGCTGGCACATGAACAAAGCACTGTGTGGGTAAACAGGTCTTATATAACAAACATACCCCAAGTTAGAACATGGGTTCTTTATTTCCCAGGTCTGGTATTTCTCCTGCTGAATACATGTTAAATGAATGAAGATGTACAGTATAAGTTATGACTATTAAGTGATGCCAATATCACATCTCTTGTCCACAAACTCGTGAGCTTAAATGCTATACTCCTGGTAATATTACATGGTAACCTCAGTAACATTAGCACTACCAACCAGGTCTCGGTTTACTTGATAATAAAAAAGTCCCTACGTAAAACTCACCAGCAGAGATTGTTCTTTAACCACTGACGTGCTCCAGGTTTCTGGGGTTTTTCCCTTTTATGCTTTATACTCAAAGAAAAGCCAAAGCACCAGCTATATGTCAAGAACACAGCAAAAGCCGTGCTCCAGGTTTCTGGGGTTTTTCCCTTTTATGCTTTATACTCAAAGAAAAGCCAAAGAACCAGCTATATGTCAAGAACACAGCAAAAGTGAAGATAAGGACCTGAAACAAGGGTCTGACTGCCCAGTCCACACACAGCGCAGTGAGTGACTTTCTAGGGCCCAATGTTGAAGTTAATGCAGAGTCCAAGCAGACACAAGTCCGAACGAAGGCTCTCTGTAGGGCACCCCATTACAAAAACAATGAAAAATCCAAGTGAGTTACTATGGCCAACCAGAAACACAAATCCTAACAGATGTGAAATGCAGTAAGACAGTTCTCAATAACACCTAAAACCCACATTAATATGTACTTGCACACAAAGTACTGACTTCTTGTACACGGTAATATTTCCAGTTACACAGTAATTCCATAGGCCTAGTGCCAACAACCAAGCACATTCCACCCAAAGAATCTGAACAATAAACTCACTTCATTATTTTATAATTACAGACATTTGGAATTTTGTCCTAACATCACCTTAAGCTTCTTTTTTCCAGAAAATTCAAAACAATTTAGAATGTTTCTACCCCGCTTCCCCCCAAAAAGGAGCAAGATTAATGCTAATTCTCAAAAGGAAACAAAATATTTATTTTTTTTTTTTCAGGATAAAGGATAATAACAGAACTCAATACTAATTGAATACCAAAATCACAATTTTAGAGGTTATGAGCCTCTTGCTTTGGGGCTGTTTCTCCCTTACTCAGCCACTCAAACAAACTCCTGGTAAACTGTATGGAACCCACGTCAATAGAAAACCTTGTGAAAGACCATCATTCCTTACCAACACCAACACCACTGCCTCCCACTCATGAGACGGAACTCTTAGGAAAGCTTAACATGTCTACAGCGTAAGAACTGAAGTATGACGTGCTTCTGCTTTAACAAATATTGCATCATCATTCACTTCATGGTTTTCCTGTCACTGTAGAAAATCAAGGATTGTATATTACTTTTAGGGGGAAAAAAGTTACTGTTTCAAGCAATCTAAATAATAGGCAGAAACTAAATTTTTAATTCAAAAATGTTAATCCCCCCTCGCAACTAATCCAAGAGCCCCTCTTCAGTAACCTTTAATCCCACTTCTCAGCTAATCTAGGAGCCCCACTTCAGTAAGCCAGGGAAGACCACTGGACAGACACTACACTCACAAAGCCCGTGACCTGTCGTGAACAGTTGTGGGTTGATGTACCCACATCCTTGAAACCTTCTACCCTCTTGTTCCCTACTTCACCAACCACACCTGATTTTCTAAGGGGGAATCATGAATGGAACGGAAACAAGAGGATTTTATAGTCATTTATTTCAAAAAAGAATGCAGAAATAAAAGACTGGGCACCAGGTACTATGCAAAGCATTAAAGTGTTAAGAATTCGTCAGTTATACCCAAAGGCACATTAAAAGCAAGAATATTAGGCACTTCCTTTATAAATCTAATGTCAAAAAATAAATAACTTTTTAAATCAATATTTCTAGCAGTTTATAAACAAATAAGAAAAACATAGAAGCCCGAAATATGCTTCATTCAGTCATCCTTTCATAACTAAGGCTTATTAAAATCTAAGTATTAACCTGACTACAGCTCAAAGTCCCACTACTCAACCATTAGGACATTTGCTAAAGAATTTAACACGGTCACCCTTCCCTACTGGTTTTTAAAACAATCAAAACCCGTACTAAAAACCTATAATTTGAAGAAAGTTTCAGAAAAGCTCCTTAGTTCTATTAAACAGAGTACTAGGAAAGCATTCTTGGGAAATCATGGGACTTTTGCGTTATCTTCACTGTATATCAAACACCTAGCTATCATTTTATTACAATACTAAATCCTTTTTCTCCAAAAAATGTAAAACTTACAAGAATGAAAAGAACTATCTTCTCACCTGGTTTCACATTATGCCTGGAAACAATAACTTTGAGGAAAAGTAAAACCTACTTCTTCTATCTGGGAGAAGAAGAAACATTCATTTTACTCTCAGCATTTCCTGGTTGCATGATTTCAATGGTCTCTGAATTCTAATTTAGATGAGACAGTACTTACTTAACCTCTATCTTAAATCCAAAAGCAAATCACTACACAGACCTGTACAGATTATTCAAAATGTCTTGTCTAGCTAAACAAACACAGGCAGAAAAATTTTTAATATAGTATTAAATACTTAAACTTAAATAAACAAAAATGTAAAGCCATTTATTCTCTAGGTGGTCTCCCAAACTGAAGAAGGAAGATGAGAAAAGGTGGAAACTCGGTATGTGTGCTCTGCTGGGCTACCTGCTCTTGTTAGTAAAACATTCCCTAATGAGGCACTTTTTATGGATTATTGGTCACATTGTTTAATTAATTAAAATCTAAAATTTTGAGTTCTTAAATTTAAAAACTGGAAAGGGAGAGAGGTTCAGGAAAATGTAATTTGGTTGGGACTCAATTTAACACATTTTTCAAGACCACATGACAGTAACAGTGAATAAAGTGGACTCATGGTAAGTGCAAAAAACATAGATGGCTGAGGGAAAACCCACAGGCAGCGACTCTGCATCAGTACTGGCTGCCTCCACAGGGGCACAATGATTCATCAGGAGGGACAACAGTCTCCTCATTTGGTAGGTTGTAATCCCACTGATTACATTAAAATCATCACTGCTGCATACCTCACTAACTTCTATCAAGTACCTTTACTCCTCCATTAGCACAGTTTATAATAATGCTATGTCATACATTATACAAAGATACGCTGGGTTTAAAATAAAGCAAGAAATAATTGAAATGTTTAATGTATAGAATACCGACATTAAACATAATTGTCACTAATTATTCAAATTTCTGAATGTACTGCCTCACTGAAATTTCATTATTGAGCACATAAAAACATGAGATACAATTATCCTTTAAATAGACAACATCTAGAATAACTTGGTCTTCTGCCAAAGAATACTTCTTTGCTTCCCAAAAAAGAAAAAAGGAAACCAAAGGATTTCTATATTTTAGTTATAGATAATACAAAAGATAACAGAAAGAATCAAATCAAAGAAAGAAGCCACAGAGAAATACAGTTCATGTGCCCTGAATAGAAAGCAATATCCTCTAAGATATTCTTTAAAATTGAAGTTTTGAATTCACAATTACACAATTCAGCAGAAATCTGTATAATAAAATGACAGGGAAATCCTTAGTACCACATGGTAACAACTTCTGTCTCAAACAATAAAACAGATGATGAAAAAGGTGACAGTAAGAATAAAATGGAGTTTCCACATTTGTGCCACTAAACACCTTCACTGTTTTCAAATGATCCAAAAACGATTTTTAAAACCTCTACATGATGTAAGAAAAGGTGTGTTTGTGTGTGCTAAACTGAAACTGAGCATTTAAAGTCACTGAAGAAACATCTTCTGAGTGATATCTCATCTGTAACAAGGTGCTGCTTCAGATGGAAAGGCATGTGTGTTCAAGTGAGTTAGTACTTATCCTGCGTGTTTCTAAAATCTGAACCTTAATTCTGCTGCTGCTGTTGCTGCTGCTAAGTCGCTTCAGTCATGTCCGACTCTGTGTGACCCCATAGATGGCAGCCCACCAGGCTCCACCGTCCCTGGGATTCTCCAGGCAAGAACATTGGAGTGGGTTGCCATTTCCTTCTCCAGAACCTCAATTCTAAGGCTTACAAAATAGTCAGAAACAACAGAAGAATAGTGAACTAACTTTAAAACACAAAATCTTCACCTATGACAACTTGTAAAGTATCACTTTTCTCTATTTAACAGATGTTTGTTACTATGTCAAGCAGTATATTCAAGACCTACATCGAGAATTCCTACAATTTTCTTAAGTAGTGTCACTTTACCACTAGTAGCTTTCATTAAGAGACTAAATTACTGTACATGTTTCAACCATTTTATTGTTGATTTCTTTAGGAGCATTTCACAAATCTGAGGTTACAACGACATCTGGCCTTAAGTGCTTTAGAACTGTATTCATAGCAAAGCTTTAGCACTAACATGGTTTTCATCAAGTTGTTTTTATTTGACTAAATAAAGCCCAAATTTATACCATTTTCTTACTGAAAAAGAAATCAAAGCAATGGACCAAAAGGGGCTTCTCTTCTACTTTTTAAAAAGTAGATATTTCTAAGACATTTACATATGTATTCACAATTTCAAGGTAAATGTTTCTAGTCTCTATTCATTTATAGCATCCTTTCCATTTGAAATTCTTCAAAGGGGGAGGGAAGAGGGGGAGAGTAATATTTTAAAACACATCCTAAGTATCTAAGGAGTAGGAAATGGCAACCCACTCCAGTGTTCTTGCCTAGAGAATCCCAGGGACAGGGGAGCCTGGTGGGCTGCCGTCTATGGGGTCACACAGAGTCGGATACGACTGAAGTGACTTAGGAGCAGCAGTAAGTATCTAAAACAATAACCTGTCAATATTCATAATTGATAAAGAAGCCATCAAAAATATTTCTATTTAGTGAACTAATGACACACAAACTTTAGATAAATACTCCATGTTGTTGACACACCCGGCTGAGGGAATGATGCCTCAAGGCATGGAGTGAGGCCGGTGGGGGTACTTGCCTTGTAGTACCAGTCCTGGAAGCGGCGGCAGCACTCCTCGCTGCAGAAGTCCCGCACCACACCGTCCAGCTCCCTTGTTGCCCCCTTCTTACACAGCTGAGAGCAGTAATTGCAAGTCACGCACCTCAGTCCTAAACGCCTTGCAAAGTCCTGTTTTACAACAGTTTGCAGCCTGAAAAATATAAGGTTTTAGTATTAAAACAAAAACTGATTTTTAAGGTAAGAAAGAGTTGACATGTCAAATAGATCACTGGCTTTAGAAAGTGTTTATAAATTCACACATAAAGTCCTCTTTCTCTCCTCCTCAAAACTGTGAAATCTAGTATGATCAACATCAGCCTGTGAACAGTGGAACAGAGCGTGGAATATTAGATTTAGAATATCGTGTAGGTTCAAATAATTAATGTAGTAAGGCTTTCAAATCTGGTAATGACTCAGAACTGTTATACCTGCTCTGTGCAAATATAATCCTGCTTGAGTGTTATCAACACAGCACAAATGGGCATTTAGAGAACTGAAACATGGAGACTGTTGAGAGGCACTGAGCAGACATTCAGCTAAATAGGCATTTTAGCTCAAGTCTCTAACCTTACAAGTGTCTGCCACCCTAAAGGACCTTCAGGGAAGTAAAACTGGTTTAATGACTTGCCCAAAAGAGCAGTGTTACTCTATTCTTTTATTAAAACACTTCTTTTACCTACTATATAAATGCATTATTTTAACTTACATTTAAATCTTATTTACTCCCTGTATCTTTCTAAGGATTAAATAACCTTCATACTTCTACTCATGATGTGCACGTAAGAATGAACTTCTGCTGTTGTATCTACGAAATCCTACCCACTCTTTAATAAGGATGGCAGCTGTTTCCTATGTAATTTACTAGGCCATTACTTATGCACCATCCTTATGACTTCTTTTCTATTACTGTGAATAATATTTTAAAACATGTTTAATATTTTTACCTTTATTAGCTTTATCTTTCTAACTAGCTTTTGATGGTAGTACCAGGTATTATATGTTTTGTTATTTCTGACAGGTTCCAGCAGAGAACTAGGTGTAGTTAAGAGAAAGCACAAAATATATTATTAAACAAAAAAAAAATACATCTCTTTTAACCTTTTATTGCCCAAAGCTGTAAGTTCCTCTGACTGAAAATTATGTTCTTTAATGTCAATATCTGTTTGTTGCTAATTGTCCTTCATTTCCATAAAATCCACATAATCCAAATGGTCCAAGACCATTAATGTGTGTGCTAGCCCTTGACAAGGACATGTTCTGACTTGTGAATCACTGAGACTGCCACTGCACAAAAATTCAGGTAGAAGAGCTAAATTAATTTAGTCATTCTTTTCAATGAAGCATATGACACTTTTCGTTAAGTTACAATCTTCACAGTAATCGTGACTGCTCTTCTCCAGGGGGCTGGACCCACATGTGCAGGAATGCCTGCTGTAGGCAGCGCCACCTGGAGTCATGGCCCCGTGTGTTGAAGACGCCTGATGATGGACTAAGAGTCTTCTGATACTGCTGTCACTCTATTGCATTTAGGATCTCCGAACCTTGCTCTCACCTCTAACCAGCAGAAGATATTGATAGAAAAAGAGGATCTAGGAAGAAGGGGGAAAAAAAACCCTGGGAAATAATAGATGAGGACAGCAGGTAGGAAAGCAGAGTCCAGTGCTTGGGGCCAAAGAATCGAAGGGAGAGCCACATATAATAAATAAAGAGTCCAAAGCCCATAATCTTGATTCCTATCTCTGGAGAATCAGAATAAGAAACGGAGTTCATCTCTGTAACCTGCCGCCTGGCACCAGAGCAGCAAAAACTATACATTGAAAGAGGATTTCCGGATGTACTGTAACCAGGGCCAGCATCTCCCTGGCCTCCCAGACTGAAAACCTGGAGGTCTTTTCTGGCTGTGGTGATGCCCGCACTGATACAGGGAGTACCTCTGCAGACCAGCAGTCAACTGGGCAGGGAATGGAGCCAGTGGACAGTAACTAATCCACCTGGAAAATCAACTTTCAGATCACTATTTGCCTGTTTAGAAATGACCTGATGTGGCAATGCTTTTCTTTTCTTTCACCCTCAAAACTTCCTTGTAATGGAAAAACACGTTATCAAATTCTTAGAGATCAAATACTGTGAGGCCCAGAGATCGATCAATCTACCTATCTATATATAGTATTAGTAACAGAGAAAAGCAAACAATTTTTTTGTTCAGCTATACTAAAATTGTACTGCTACTCTGAACATATTTAGTGATAAAGTTCAAAAATATTTTGGCAAAAAATTAACATTAAATATTAATGAAAGTTATGAACAACACTGTATATACACTTGCCTTCACTACAGAAAGGTCTCTTAACGCCAGAGAAATTTACTGTTTCATGAAGAGTCTTCTCCTCTTGACAGTATTCGCAATATGTAACTATGCAATGCAGCTTCTTATAGTCATCTGAACAAGTTTTGCTGCAGAATTGATGAACTTTGTTCTAAATGCACAATGGGAACCTTGGTAAGTATATGAAAACCACCTCAAGAACAAGTTTAAGAAATAAACAAGCCACTTTTACAGAAACAAAGTTAAATCATTACCTACTTAATGTTACAATCCTTAGTGATACATTTCCTATAATAGACCACAGACACCTAATTTAACTAATTCACTGCTGTATTTAGACATAGCTCCACAAAATTCAATACCATTAACTACCCTACAATTACTCAAAGAATAAAAGTGCAAGTATCACTAAGGTGGCAGTCCAGTGTTGCTAACAGAACTGGAGAAATGGGAAAACAAAGGAAGGTACAACATGGATAAGCTACAAATAAGAACTAGAACAATAATATGATTTTCACTCAAAAAGAAGTACTCTTTGTGGAGTACAGTCAAGTAGGCTTAGTTGCATTTCTGCCACAGCATTAACAGTAACAGCCCTAGTAGGGACCACTGCATGGTGTGTGCCCAGTCTAAGCTGGTTCCCTTGAGTGGAGCAGGTTAATAATCACAGAGTTGTGTCTCCTGTCCCCAAACCCACCAGAGCCAGAGTGACTTCGCAAGTAGCCAGCTGAGCAGGGGCAAGGTAACATGTCCAGGGCGGCAGCCTTCCCTCTCTTACTACAGAGCACAGAGACGAGGTCCAAACCATCTGCCTGACAGTCACAGCACTATCTGAAGACCAAGGGGACAAAAGCCAAGGTTTTGGAAACACCCCAGAGTGAGACAAGCTGGCCCACAGGGGACAAGCCCTCCCAGAAGCCTCACTGTCAACCATGGGACAAGAAGCAAGAGGCATGCAGGACAGGCTCACTCAGCCTCGTGTAAAGACCCACAGCTGGGAACACAGAGTGGGCAGCACCAGCCTGGGGCTGCTGTGGAGACCCTGCTCACCCAGGTCGCCAGACCCAGTGTGTGCAGGGCCCTGGGCTCCTGTGTGCGCTATGCTATGTATCCCCCCTTCTTCTTCGGCACCCCTTCACTCCCTCCTACAGGCCTAATATCCTTCCACTGTGATTTAAAGAGGGGAACAGTCATTGAAAACCATCACTGGTGCCAATAACAGTCTCAAAGAACGACCAATTTAAATGCTTTTAAGACAGCACCAAACAAAATAGCAAAACAAAAAAAACTTTAGGGGCTAAATAGTGCAACCTTGGATTTCCAAAGTACTTCAGAAATCACGTGGTCCTGTTCTGGGGACCACCTTCTGCCTGAGACTAAGACACCAGGGATAAGCCAACAGCCACTAGTAGGTCTGGCTCAAGGGCAGCGGCTCTTAGCATTACATCTTGTGACCATCTTATCATACACTCCATGCCCTCGAAAACATGAAAGAATGACTGCAGGTGAACACAGCTCAAGAAGCTGTGTCTAGCTAGGGCCACCCTGTCCCTCCCTCCCTGCTTCCTTCCATCCACTCCTTACTGCCCCTTTCCAAAACAAACACTAATGCTCAGAGTTTCTGCTTTGGCGAAAAGATATGGCAAAGTAAATTAATACACTGGTGGAGACAAGGGTGGTTTAAGAAAGGGAAAAAAAATTCGTATTTGGATTTTTTGATAAAACACAACTATAAAATGTTACATGACAACATAAACCTAAGGCAATATAAGATCCTACAGTTCACAGACAATGCTTATAAACACAGGGTGGGGAGAGAGGTGGGAACAGGAACACTCCACACAGAAGACGCTGTAGGTATGCGGCCAAGCAAAGACTCCTTACGCTACCATGAACAAACGTGGAGTATGACTTCAGTGTGCTCTTTGACTTCAAAAGAAACAGGTCCTTTCCTGGTGCTACTCCCACATTAAAAAATAAAAGCAAATAATCCAACCTTCACTAAATCTGAAAAACGAATCTTTATTCACTAGGAAATCGCTGCTCAAATGAAAATGCCATGATTACTATACTAGACTTTCACTGTAGCAGAAGATAGAATGCATAATAAAACATGACTTGCCTCCCATTCCAAGATTTCTGGCTTTGAACAGAAAGAGTTTTTGCAATAGTTGCACTTCAGTTGAATATCACTTGGCGCTACAAACTGGCCGTTGGGAGACGACTGCATGCTGAGAGCCTAAAACAGAGCACAAGAGACACCAAGTCTGAGGCAGTTTTGCAAGTTTTATTTGTGACAACCATCGAGTATCAACTAGATCCAGAAAATAATACACATCTTTAAGTTCTTATCTCTTCAACATATAAAATGACATTTTTGAATTTGTCTTTAAAAATACTAGTATACTAAGTTTAGTTTGATGAAACTGAATTTCATTTTTTACCACACAATTTCTATTAAAGATGAAAAAAGAAAAAAAATATAAAGTTCAACTGTGATTTTATCTTTAAGAAAATATAAACAAATAATAAATAGTGAGGTCACACCACCAAGTCCTGAACCAGTAACAAAACACAGAAGAACGTAATTCCCAACTCTGCCTATAACAGCTGACACTGCAATCATTTTCATTCCAAGTGCATCCGTGAAAATAGTCTTCATAATTTTTCTCGATGTTTTTTACATGCAATGTTGGGGAGGAAAAGATTTGTAGAAGGGGACAATAGAGGACAGGATGGTTTGCTGGCATCACTGACTCAATGGACACGAGTTTCAGCAAACTGTGAGATGGTGAAGGACAGGGAAGCCTAGTGTGCTACAGTCCATGGGATCACAAAGAGTCGGACATGACTGAGTGAACTACAATGAATGGATAACCAGGAATTTCAGTTTCATTACACTTTAAAGAGTTAAAAGGATTACAGGTTGGAGTGAGATAAGCAAACATGAGTGTCCCATGTCTTTTAAGAATTTTCTCCAGTTTGTTGTGATCCACACAGTCAAAGGCTTTAGCATAGTCAATGAAGCAGAAGTAAATTTTTTTTTTAACTCCCTTCTTTTTCTATGATCTAGTGGATGTTGGCAATTTGATCTCTGGTTCCTCTGCCTTTTCTAAATCCAGCTTGAACATCTGGAAGTTCACGGTTCACGTACTGTTGAAGCCTAGCTTAGAGAATTTTGAACATTACTTTGGTAGCACGTGAGATGAGTGCAACTGTGCGGTAGTTTGAACATCTTTTGGCATTGCCTTTCTTTGAGATTGACATGAAAATTTATCCCTTCCAGTCCTGTGGTCACTGCTGAGTTTTCTAGATTTGCTGGCATACTGAGTGCAGCAATTGAACAGCATCATATTTTAGGATTTGAAATAGCTCACCTGGAATTCCATCACCTCCACTAGCTTTGTTCGCAGTGACGCTTCCTAAGGCCCACTTGACTTCAAACTCCAGGATGTCTGACTCAAAGTGAGTTACACATTAATGGTTATCCAGGTCATTAAGACCTTTTAGGTATAGTTCTGTGTATCCTTGCCAACTCTTCTTAATCTCTTTTGCTTCTTTTAGGTCTTTACTGTTCCTGTCATTTATCATGCCCATCTTTGCATGGAATATTCCCTTGATGTCGCCAATTTTATTTAGTCTTTCTCATTCTATTGTTTTCCTCTATTTCTTTGCATGTTCACTTAAGAAGGCTTTCTAATTTCTCCTCACTATTCTTTGGAACTCAAGTTCAGAAGGGTATACCTTTCTCCTCTTCTTTCATCAGCTATTTGTAAGGCTTCCTCAGACAACTTTACCTTCTTACATTTATTTTTCTTTTGAATGTACACTGCCTGCCTGTACAATGTTACAAACCTCCATCCATAGTTCTTCAGGCACTCCATCAGATCTAATCCCTTCAGTCTATTTGTCACTTAAACTGTATAATCATAAGGGATTTATTTAGGTCATACCTGAATGGTCTAGTGGCTTTTCCTACTTTCTTCAAACTGAGCCTGAATTTTGCAATAAGGAGCTCATGATCTGAGCTACAGTCAGCTCCAGATCTTGTTTTTGCTGACTGTATAGAGCTTCTCTATCTTAAGCTGCAATGAATATAATCAATCCAATTTCGGTATTGACCATCTGGTGATGTCCATGTGTACAGGCATCTCTTGGGTTTTTGGAAAAGGGGTG
Organism: Aepyceros melampus; assembly: GCA_006408695.1. Taxonomy (NCBI): domain Eukaryota; kingdom Metazoa; phylum Chordata; class Mammalia; order Artiodactyla; family Bovidae; genus Aepyceros; species Aepyceros melampus. The sequence goes on along the minus strand of SJXQ01000679.1, from coordinate 23,933 downwards.
TTTGCTATGATCAGCATATTCTCTTGACAAAATTCTACTAGCCTTTGTTTTGTACTCCAAGGCCAAACTTGAGTGTTATTCCAGGTACCTCTTCACATCCTACTTTTCCATCCACTTAGCACAAAACAGAACCTTCCCCTTACGAGTCAGATGTTATTCAAACCATCTATTAAGAACACACTGCACAGAAGGCACTGAGTATAATGACACTGTGTGAAAGTGAATAAAGAAAAATCTCACTGAAAAACAGAGCCAAGAAGCCTGGTCAGCTCACTCTACAGACCCCCGCAGGAGGGAAACGGTCTCCATGGCCAGCAACAATTAAGATTCTCACCAGCCTCCAGGTAACTTGGGCTCAAAACCAACCCCAAGGCAACCCTAACCCTCCTTTGTTCTCCAGACTTGTCTGCGGTGCCTCCTGGTTGGCTATTCCCAAATGAACTTGATTTTGCTGGCTAGACCACCTATCCTTTTGTTTTAAAGGTTGATAACTAAAATATATTTTCCTTCAAGATCAGTATCACAAATAACAGTTAAGAAGTCAATTTGAGTACCCACACTAAGTAGATCACTGGTAAGTCATATCTGCTCTAGGTCCAGAATCTCCACCCTCCAATCTGACCGTCAACAAAACCATGTAAAACTCAGCATGTTAAATACAGGTGAAGTCATGTCACAGTGTTCATTTTCTACCTATATTTTATCAGAAGAATTAAGCAAAATAAAGAACAAACCTGGAATTTAGCCACACAACTGGAATTGCAAAAGTTATACAACTTTCCATCAGCATTGTGGCTTGATACTGAGGTAAAGAGTTCCGCTTACAAAAATGGCAAATAATTCCCAAACCTAAGACAGAAAAAGTATATATCAGATTTTTTATGAAATAGCCAAGGTTTTTCCTAAAAATCTTAATTGACCTCTCAGACTAGTCTACTAATGAAACTTTCTATATACTATTATTTTATTAATTTCTGAGATTAATTGCACCTTGAAAAAATACTGTCATAAAAGAGTCTGATACGATTCTCCAAAACATACACAGACACATGAAACAATCTCAGTTTTAGATAATGTTTAAATGGAAAAACAATTTTAGCTAAGAACACAGGCATGGACAAACTCCACCAATAATTTAAAAACTAACGATCAAAACCATTAAAAAACTTTTACATTAACAAAGTTTAGTGTGATGATAAAAATAAACCATTTATGTGGTTTAAAATGAGCATAAAAAGAGGAGAAATCATTAAGAAATTATTAATATTAAAGTTCTTAAACTTTCCAAATACCTGAAACTTACTTTGTGATTTTGCATATTTTGTCTTGTGACTGTTCATGCAAGCAGTTGAACAATATGGCTCCATATACCCATTAGGACCTATACACTGAGTCATGTCAAAAAACCTGCATTGTGTTCGGCAACCAGTACAAGTGGTCAGTTTTCCATATTTCTAAAATTTGAAACATAAAAAGAAAATTAAGAATTTAACTAGAAAAGTATTTTTCATTATACTTTTTCTCTCTGTAAAACAATTTTGTTCATCTCTAATCAGGCTTAGTGGGTCAAGTCTTCATCTGAGGCTGAGTTTATTGCAATGCAGCTATATTAAGGTCAAACAAAAGTATGATCTAAGCTAAGTCTCCTTCAAAAATAGTAGTTTTCCCTATTAAGTTAAACCAAACCGTTACACGTAAGTAAACAGAAACTGAAAATCTAAGGCAAACTGTTTACCCGTTCACCATGATGACACACTTCCTCATCTTATGGTAGAAGAAATTAATGAATTCTAATAATCAAACAACTACGTCCTTCAAAGGAATAATTTGAAGATGTTAAATAGTTTTTCCATTGAGCTGCTGCTATTTCAAGCACTCTGATACTTCCCTTAAAACTGATTTACCACGCTTCTACTACATTAAAACCTCATTCAACCAACACAGAACACAGAAACATTTACATTTTTTTTAATTAAAAAAAAACTTCATTCAAAATTATTTTTGGTTATTAAAGTTAATAATTAAGTTGATAGGTAATAATACAGTCAATTGTGCCAAATGTGAATACTGCCAACCCTGTGTAGTTGAGAGAACAAGGAGAGAGTGAAGTAGGGAAGGCACAGGAGGCCCACTCTGGAATCTACTGGACAAAAAAAAGCAGCATCACTGCACAGTCTCCAACAACACACCCAGAGGCTGGTGTGTCTATATACAAGAATTACCTTGAAGTCAAACAAATCTAAAGGCAAACCTTTAAGTGCAACTTTTATTTGATGTTTTTTTCTGAGTGGTAACAGAACTATCATAATCAGTTACATCAAACATCACATTTCACAACGCAAAGTAATAATCTTTTCAGTTCTCTGCATTTGCAGACACAAGCTCATCACATGGAAGGGACTTGAGCATCCGTCCTTCTACATGATGTTTAGATTGTTTCCCTTATCTTTGCACCGAACACCACGCAGTACAATATGATGATGTAAGAAGGCCTCAGGAAATTCCATGGACAAATGAATAAGAGATGTCAGGGGAAAACGACAATCAGGCCAAAAATAACAAAAAATGAGCAAACTGCATAGATGAATTTCACAAATGCCACAGGACTTGAGAAAACAAAACAATAAACTGAAGGTAAAAACATTAGGCAAAAACAACAACACTGATAAAAGAGAAAAACTTCCTCAGCATACAATAAATGGAAAAATTATGAGAAAACAGCTATTTACATTCCAGGAATGTATGTCATATTCACACTGGTTCCTTATTTACTCAACACCTAAAGGAAGCCATAAACATTACTTCTCAAAGTGGAAACCAACTCATCTCCTATTCAATCTCTGAAAAGCTAAAAAAAAAAAAAAACAAAACAAAACAGAAAAACTTATCCACAACAAAAGAATGCTAACATGGAAAAAAAAATAAGAAAAACTGCTAACCTGTTAAGTCTAATTATGATTCTCCCAAGGTTACAGGACAATAGAGGAAAAGGCTGGTTTTTTGTTTGGAACAAAATGTTTTCCTGGAGCCTAATAATTTACATTTTATATTGGAAGAAAAAAAATCAGTAAGACAAGGAAAAAAGAAAAGAATGTTTAAAATCTGGCACCACAGCACAAATAAGGAGTACTAAAAATATCAGAGCCCTGCCACTGTGTCACAGATCTACACGGAGAAAAGCAAAGTGGCTCTCAGCAGTGGACGGGAGACCTCCACAAGGCAGCTCCTACAAAGAACTGTCTTACCAACATAACTGAGGCCCAATCATCCACTCTAACCTACATTACATGTTTTAACTTATCAGAAATATCCTTCAAGTTGACAATGAGTTCACTGTCAGAATGGCTAAGTATCAATCATTAGTAACTTTTAAGACATGCCAAAAAAAAGTAAACCAATTAACTTGGGTCAAGTAAATAAGAAGCAATTGATCCCCACTAAGAAATAGTTTTGTGTGAAGAATCATCAATACTGAGAACACTGTAACCTTTACATTTGCCACTACTCCACCTAACGGGAGAGTATTAGCAAAAAAGACATACACTGCCATGTTGCATTTTCTCTGCTTCCTATGTAAACAATCAACATAATCATATTTAAACTTCATGCTTCTATAAATATGCACTGAGTGGTTTAAGGAACAAAATTAAGTGAAATAAATTCACAATTACTACATTCCCCATTCAGGTATGGGGGAAACTTACTTATACATGCAGTAAAAAAAAAAAAAAGTACGAGGTAGATCTGATTGAAACAGCACTGGTGTAAAAAGTAAAAATAATGGGGTGTTTGTGGCAAATGGACTCATTTAGAGTCTACTCTCTGAAAAAAAGTGCCTTATTAACCAACTCCAATGAATATAAAAATCCATCACATGATTCCAAAACTTTCCCCTATTTTTTCCTTTACCATGCAAGCAAAATATCTCATTTATTACATTTTTAACCAAGTGAGTGGACAGCAGTGGTAGGTGCTCAAGCAATAAAGGTTGGATGGAGTTGTAACTGCGAATCTAACCTAGGAAATGACCATGTGTGTGGCTGCACAAAACCAACACCTGGCCACATCCATAAACAACTGAAAGCTGACTTGTGTCCACAACACCACATGGAGAAATATACCCCTTCAAATTCATTAACATCCAACCAACCGACATGCAGCTCTGTTTTTCATTCCCATTAGAGGCAATAAACCACACTAGTTAGCAGAACATGTGACTCTGTCAAAAATAAAAATTCCCAACTTTTTATCTATACTGGCAGGTTTATCAATGTATCACAGATGTCAACCTCAAAAAAATTATACTTATTAAACACTATACCTTACTACTTACTGCATTAATACCATGTGCATAAATCACATTTCATTTAATACTTTTAAAACTATATTTTGAATAACTGGTCCTATTTGTAATCATAGATATTTTATTTATGCGTCTTTATGCGTCTAACAGCGTTCTGAGAATCCATCTAACCATGTTACCAAAGGAGTCCAAAGCATAAGAATAGTGAAGAACTAAATCTGTGGAGGAGAGGCAGTGGTAAACTGTCAACAATGACATGATATTATACTAATTTCTATACTAAGTGAAGATTAAGAGATAAATTCAAGCAAACCTTGTACTTCATTCATTCAAAAAAAAAAAACCCTGAAATTCTTCCTTCATGTTGCAAGATGTTTGTGCAGAAAAATAAAGATCTAAAAAATTTACATACCATCATGCTTGACTTTTCTTCACTATTGTATAGTTTACAGTTTTTCTTTCAATACATATATACTACTTTTGCAATTTTTAGAATTTCTCTAATTGACAATAGATGCTAAAAACAGTGAAAAGTTTGCTGAGCAACATGGTATTTACATAGTATAAAATACTCCCCTCAAAATAACTTATACATGGAGGGAAAAACAGCAACTGCCCTGGAGAAATGGGACAGCGCCCCCTTGACCAAGTGAGCCAAGCCAATGCACAAGAGCGGACAGCAGACATCACGTGCCTGCTGGTCTGACACCGCACAAGGATGTGTACTGCTGCCTAGGTATTCGTGCCCACCATGCCCACCTCAGTGTGATCCTGAGAAAACAGCAGACAAACCTAACTCAAGGGCACTTCACCACCTGTCCTGCAGTGCTCAGAAATATCAAGGTCATGAAAGACCTTGGAACCAGACAGACCAGGGACCAGTTCAGAAGTCCCATATATAAAATGGTATAGTATGCACATCTCCCTCAATTACGTATAATAACTAAAACAATGTAAATGATATGTAAACAGCCGACAGTGTGCAGCAAATTTAACTTGTGATTTTCAGAAGTTCCTGGAATTTTTTGCCACACCTCTACCCCCAACACATTTTTAATCAATTGAATCCACTAGATGCAGAAGCTGTGTAACAAAGGGCCAACTGTATAACTCTCTAAAACATAGAAATTTTATGTAAGAAGGACATATGAAGTGAGTAGACAAAGCTATTAAAAGAGCTACTATGATAAATATGTTGATATACTCAAGAAACCCATGGAGGAACAACATGAACATAATGAGGCCAGAAATAGAGGACATAAAAAAGACCCAGACAAAACCTCTAGAGATGACACAAAGGCCAAGTCAAAAACTACACCACACGGAACTAACAGTTGGTTAGAAATGATGAGTAAAACCAGTAAAACCAAAGAAAGTCTCTACAAGGAAGCAAGAAGGAAAACAAGAATTAAAAAATCTCAATAAATAATGAGCCACTGCGACCAGGGGCAGGAGCAGGAAGTCTAGCACACCTGGAACTAGGGTCTCAGGAGGAGAGAGGAAGAAACTGAAAAAAAGGTTTCTTTAAATAATGGCTTATGACTCTGGATTAGATGTTATATAAATCTTTTTTTCCAATTAACAAATTTTGAATAAGTCTATAGATGAACCAAACAGCAGTATTAATTAAAAATGTCTTATTTTGATTGCTATACTACAATTTTAATTACTGTTAATTGTATACATTTATTATTCAAATACTAATTAACTCATGCAGCTTAACAAATATAGATTTGGAAACAAGTTTTTGAAAGAAAGGGGTTTTTTTCCCCTCTCTTTCAGGTAGGTCCAAGAGAAGGACTTTTATATTCTACATTTAAATGCCCACTATGGTCAAGGACTATGACTTAAAAATCTGTATCTTAAACTAATGTTTAATAACATAAATACCTAAAATCAATAGAATACATCACAAGAAAACACACATAATATTTAGTGAAATGAAAGTTTGTTTGTCTGAAGAGATAAAGAAAACGATCATCATCATGACAGATTTTAAGTTCAGAAATGTTAATATGCTTCCAAATGGACATGATTCTCAGACACACAATAAGGCAGTAGCAGCATGTGTTATGTGGAGGCCATAGCCAGGCCACACTCCCACTTACCTCAGGCTGTGTGAGGAAAGAGTCTGGTGTGTGATCTCGAACTTCCTTCAGGAAGCCTGGATGGCTACCTACCTAAAAGAAGATTTTAAAAGGCTTTTTTTTTTTTTTTATTGAAGGACAATTGCTTTACAGAATTTTGTTGTTTTCTGTCAAACCTCAACATGAATCAACCATAGGTATACATACATTCCCTTTGAACCTTCCTCCCATCTCCCTCCCCATCCCACCCCTCTAGGTTGATACAGAGCCCCTGTTTAAGTTTCCTGAGCCATACAGCAAATTCCCACTGGTTGTCTATTTTACATATGGTAATGTAAGTTTTCACATTACTCTTTCCACACATCTCACCATCTCCTTCCTTCTCCCCATGTCCATAAATCTATTCTTTATGTCTGCTTCTCCAAGGCTGTCCTGCAAATAACTTCTTCAGAACCATTTTTCTAGATTCCATATATGTGCGTGAGAATACAACATTTATCTTTCTTTCTGACTCACTTCACTCTAATAGTTCTAGGTCCATATAAAAAGATATAAAGAAAGGCTCCCAGACTGAAAGGTCAACCAGCAACCTGTAAAAGCTGATTTTTAATTACCTATTTCGTGACTTAAAACAACCTCATCCAACTTTACAAATGCCTGTCTGCTCTATCCTAGTGCCGATGCTCAGCTTTTACAGAATAATTATTACATAACTTTAATGATCCTATAGAAAAATAAGGCCCAGATAATGGTCAGTATTTTTAACTAAGGTATGTACATTATTTTAGACATTGACGCTATTTGCACATTGAGTAGTCTAAGTCTCACTTTAATATTCATTCTGCTGCCTGCCATACGGGAGACCTGGGTACGATCCCTGGGTTGGGAAAATAACCTGGAGAAGGGAGAGGCTACCCACTCCAGTATTCTGGCCTGAAGAATTCAATGAACTATACAGTCCCTGGGGTCGCAAAGAATCGGACACTACTGAGCAACTTTCAGTCAATCAATCAATCTTGAGCGACTTTCAGTCAATCAGTCAATCTACTGCAGTGGTCTGGAACTGAACCCAAACATCTCTGAGCTATGCCTGTGCCAGGTTATTCACCATCGGTTATCTGTAGCAGCAAAACAACGGAGATAATATGCAATAACATCCACAGCAAAGTAACCAAATAAACAAGTCAGTCCAGTGTTGTCTCGTATACTGGTGAACACTGGCTCTTGGGAGGGGAGAGGAAACACCATAATCCACACAGCACCAGCATAAAATGAACATGAAGTCGGGCAGGGAGACATGAATGCACTCCATTACTACAATATTGCCACCACACAAATACAGTCATGGAAATAACTTCAAGAGCACAGATAACATAAGTATAATAAAATAATTAGGAATTTCTAAGTTTTAAGTATTAATTTTCTTTGTTTTCAATACTCTATGTCTCCCTCCACCCCAAATATATTATCTTTAAGCCCTTACTCCCAATGATACTGTATCTGGAGTAGGGGCTTTAGGGAGGCAGTCAAGACTAAATGAAGTCCTACAGGCACACTTTCTCCTGAGCACAGAGGAAAGACCACATGAGGACACAGAGAGAAGGCTCCCTACAAGTCTGGCAGAGTGGCCTCACCAAAATCACCCTGGAAGGACACCTTGATCTTTAAGCCTCCAGAACTGTGAGAAGGAAAATTCTTGGCGGTCTGAACCCCTCAGTATTTTGTTATGGCATCCTAGCAGATTAATACAAATGGAATTTATAAGTTTCTCAAACTTAATTTTTAACAATGGGTTAACAACCAGCTCACAAAATACCTAAAAACTAAGCCGTGAAAAAAGAAGGAGGAATATATTGACAGGGGATGCATCCAAGATACAAATGTACAGTAAAGCACATACAGTATGCTCCCTTTTGTACAGGAAAAAAAGAGAAACTAAGAACAAATTATTTCCCTAATTTTTCAGAAAGAACAGAATACTATTAAAAACTGATATGTATAAAGAATAAGTAGGAACCAACAGAAGAAAGAAATGGGGGCCAACTTCTGACTTTTGAAATCATTAAAAAATAAACTAAATCAAAAACATCTTAAATTTCAAATTAATATTACAAATGAAATAATAATCATTCCTAAGCATTAACAATCTGAAAAATCATATTTATGACCCCTTTCCACCACCCCCAAAAATTCAAAACAAGAATCATTTTGGTAAGCATTTACCTATGGTAAAATCACAACCTTATTTCCAACCATCTACATATATTTCCACATTTATCTGAGATAAGGTTATCTCTAAGATGTTAAGACAATAATGGAATTAAATGAGATCCCAAGATAAATTACTAAATGCTGTTAAGAGTAAAACCATTATAGCAATTTAAAAATACACTCAAACCAGTGGTGAATTACCTGCTTGTATTCACTGACACAACTCTGGCAGCAAAACCTCTTTTGCTGACCATCAACGACCAGGACATTGTTCCCAGCTCCTTTGCTGGGCAGGTACTCGCCACACTGCTCACAGCAGTTCATTATAAGGCCATTAGCCATCCTGTATCTGTTAAAGCAATGTCACTGCACAGCTTATGAGTCATGTTTTTAAAGCTAACTTCATGGCGAATCTAAAAGAAAAACAACAAGCAAAATTTTAAAACACAAATTAATACACAACATGTAGCTTAAGTCACAAAGTGTTCCAACAGAAAGAAAATGCCGCTATTTTTCTATGTAAGGCTGGTTTAGGAAAAGGGCAAAACAAAGTACATTTCATTTTTAAACTTTTTTTTAACAAACACATGGAATGGGACTGATGCATGGGGATAATCCAGAGAGATGATGTGGGGTGGGAGGGGGGAGGTGGGGGTCGGGATTAGGAGTTCATGTACACTCGTGGCTGATTCATGTCGATGTACAGCAAAACGAATACAGTGTTGTAAAGCAAAACAAACTAAAAAATAAAAATTATTAAAAAAAAAAACCACATGGAATACACGTATGGCAGGAAGCAGGGAGGACCACCAGGATCATAATACAAGCTTCTCTAGAGGTCTCTATAACTGATAGGAAGCAACTCAGTCTGGGTAGTATAAAACTTCTAAACCAGATTGGAAATCTTTAGCTAAATCCAAACGGAAATATAAATAAAGTACATTGCTATACAGAATAGGGAGAACTATTATAAATAATTCAAATAAGGATGGATACACAGATTTCTTATTTCATAAAATGCCAAAACCATAATATATTTTTAATGAAATCCTCCAAAATATCCCCACCACTTATTTCACTGCTTAGACATGACTGTTGCCTCTTGTTTGAAGTTTAGCACCATTTAAGCACTATGGTTTTGTCTGTGAGTGCTCCCAACATCAAGGAAAAAGTCAACTGATGCTATATTTCAATGTTTTCATAACTGCATAAAGGGACAGTTGTAAGACAGATTTCATATACCCTCACTTTTAAGGAAACACACCCTGATGATATATCGTTAACAGTTAAAGTCAAAAACATTCCTATTAATCAGAACTAAGTGATAAAGCACAGAAATACAAACCTCTGTTAATTTACCACAAATTGTACATCTTGATTTATTAGAGCTCCTTTAGTAGGATTTTGTTTGTCTTCATAGAGAGACAGACAAGATGTGCTACAGAACTCCTGGAAGGATTCACTTGAGTCCACTTGAGCAACAATGGTTCCTTTCATTGTAGTTATATCTCTGAAAAGCAGCAAAGTCAAGCTCCACTTAAAAATAAATCAAATACAAAAAAAGTAAGTGACATTTTAAACTTTCATAAATTGGAACCATTTTTAGATTCATTAAATCACCTTTACTATGTAAAAACTCTTGGTTCATAAAAATATGATGAACATAGAAGCTTGAGAAGCAGTACTATTAAACCCTAGCCACCAGTCAATTCATCTTCAAGCTCCTTAACAAGGCTTTCAGACATTGGAAACACTTTTAAAAAAAAGTTTTTGTTATAAATGTGGAGTTTAATGTCAAGGCCTAACTTACTGAGGTATAAATTACAATACCTAGGCAATTTTCCTCTCCAGGTAAGCAGAAAGCATGAGGTATCTAGGTCACAGGAATACAGCATCCTTTTAGAGAGCAAAAGTGAATTTAAATACATTCCATAACCCAGAATAACCCCACTGACCATTCTATACAGCTCTCAACTACAATTAAAAATATTAACCACCACATTAAAAATGTTAACAACCACACTGATGACTTTCAAAATTTTCCTTTAATTCTGAATTTTCAGGTCTTACACTACTGTATGCAAGTCTATTACTGTAAAGCAACCAAAAAATGTATAACAAGTGTGCCAATATTTGAATTTACTAAACTTACACAGAGCACTCAGCCCTTTTCAAATTTCTAAGATCTAAAACGTCTTCACAAACATGGGCTGCACAAGAGACGGTACAGAAAATCCACCTGCTTGACCTTGTACAGAACATGCCATATTCATCTCATTTTTAACTAGGCCAGACGTAGAAACAGCAGGAGAGGATTCACTACAACGCTGTCAAAAAATTGGTACCTGAGTCGTCAAAAGGTGGGTATTAAAAAATGACCTAACATTTAAGACAAACATAAATAAAGCATACAATAACCAAAGTTCTGCCAATTTTAAACAATCTTAACATGAAAGTACTCTAAATTTTGACCTATTTTAATACAAAACTAGTCACACATAAATTGCTTAAGAATTTTATCAGGCAAGAACTAAATTCTTATAATTAGTAATGTAAATAAGCATGTATGTATTTTTTACAAACTCAAGAAGTCCAGTGGAGATCACAGATATATTACAGGGATCAAGGATCTAAATCAAGCCCAAACCAAAGCCCATCCAAGTCGGAGGCTCTTATTCTTAAACCACCTCAGCTTGACAGAGAACATTCTAATGCTCTACAAATTTTAGTCTGGCTTAGCTTATGCATTTTCGAAACACGGTGATTCACCTCTAAAACACTTTTTTCTCAAATTTTATATCACCAATAATCAATCACATGGAAACATGTTTAAAGGTAAACCTTACTTTTTACACATAACACAAAGTTTCTTTGGAGCAGGCTTGTGAGAGAAGGAAGAAAGGCAGGTGGTAGAACAGAAGAGGTGAGCTGATCCTTTTCGCTGATAAGCTGTCTGTCCCTTCTGCAGAGGTTTTTTGCAGTTTGCACAAGTGACTTTAACTGGTTTAGTGGGTTGCTGTTGGGCAGAAGGCTGGAAAATCTGTTTAGGAAGCGAGGCCACTGGTGATAAAGAATCCACCCCTGGCTGTTTCTGATTACGGGGAAAGGATGCTGACTGGGAGATCCAAGAATCTAAAAAAAAACCACACACACATACATTGAAATTTGTATCAGAGAAACATTCTGTACATTTCAGACATCAGGAAGGCACAGTACAGCGGACAGTCAAAGGCACAGACTTTGGAGTCAGCAAGGCTGACATGCAGGCTTCATTACCTACCAGCCCAGGAAGTTACTTACCTGGCGCCTAACTCGTCTCTCAACTGCAAATGGAAACTTTAAATGAGATAATACATGGTTTAAAAACCATGTATGACTGACATATAGGAAGCACTAAAAAGTATTAGCCATTAGTTATTAAACAGGAAAACTTACAGAATATGACTTTAAGCAAGCAACACATATATCAACACAAAAGTGTAACAAAATCTTGTCCAACCAGAACCTTTGACAAATATAACATAGGTTGGATAAAGTTACAAATGATTATACTCAAAACATCTTCCTAGGAACTTCCCTTGCAGTCTAGTGGTAAGACTCCATGCTTGCAGTAAGACTCACTGCAAGGGGGCATGGGTTTGATCCTTGGTCAGAGAACTAAGATGCCACATGCTGCATGGCACAGCCAAAAAAATTAAATAATAATAATAATTTTAAAATAAATCTGAGAACAGCTTTTCCATATACCTGTTTCATTTCATAGCCTCCAAGTACATCACATAATATCAAAGAAATCAGAGTGTTACACAGACGTGGGGACCAACGCACCATCACCCAGGGGTGCTGCCCCTGCCAGCAGCACAGCCTACTGGGCATGGCACTGAGAGCTGGGAGCCCAATGCTGAGGAGCAGAAGTCCACCCCTCTCTCCTTCACAGTCTGCTTCAGTGGGATGAGCAGTGAGTTTCCACCCCACCACTGGTCACCGCTCCACAGCCTCCCGATGCAACACCACTGTGTGTGTGTGCTCTATTGCTCAGTTGTGTCCAGCTCTTTTGCAACCCCATAGACTGTAGCAATACCAATACTGCTAATGTTTTGCATTTTGAAACTTTTCATGATATTGCTTCTAACTTCTACTACTTTGTCCTCTTGTAATATTTTTCCTTTCGAGCTCCTTGTGAAATGTGAAGTTCCATACAAAAAAGATGTCCTTTCATATGAAAAACAAGTACAAATATATCCAGAGTATGAGGACATTTCTTTACTACCAAAACCTTAAAGAGGGCAAGTTCCTGGTTCTGACCAGTCCACTGATGTAATGGTTTCCAGGGGCTACACACACTGCCATTCAAATTTAACCTAATCCACAAACCCCTCCAAATAAAACCATACTTGATACAGAAAGTAAACAAAGCGCATTCTGGAATCCTGTCACCCTGATACCATGAGGCCGGTTTTAATGAAGAGGTAAAAATACTAAGGAACACGAAGAATGCAGATCCCTGAAATGGCAATTCCATCTCATGAAGGGCCATCAAACAAAAATTTTATTTGAATATATGTTAGAAGGAATAGCTTTTACAACATAAAGTGGCTCCTTAGAATTTTCAACTCTATAGGCTTCTCATTTGAATATATACTTAAAGGAGCCTATTTAAACCTAAAATCATCTATTAACTTAACTTTGAAAACCAGCAAATTTTTTTCAATTTAGTTTTAGGCCCTGTAAACTAAACACACAGTGGCTCCTTTTATCTATACTTCAACTCTTACATTTCCCCTGCTTTCAAATTTTCACCTTCTCCAACATCAACACACTTTTAGGAACGGAAGGGGCATTCTGTCTGAAGCCTCTGTTTTACACAAGGGACATCAAGGAATAGAGGTTAATTTGCCAAAGTCATCATTAGTCTAAGAGCCAGCATAAACAGCTAGGATGTTGTAATTATCCGTTACAAAGACCGCAGATAAACACAAGAGCTAATCCGTAAACTCAGGAGCAAAAGGTGTACCTGTCTGGCTTTCTGATGTGCACTTGACATTCCCTGACTCAGCAACAGTCCTAAAGTACTAGGGGTCCCAAGACACATGGATAAGAATATTCTTAAGTTATTTTTGTGATCCACACAAAGGCTTTGGCATAGTCAATAAAGCAGAAATAGATGTTTTTCTGGAACTCTCTTACTTTTTCCACGATCCAGGAGATGTTGGCAATTTGATCTCTGGTTCCTCTGCCTTTTCTAAAACCAGCTTGAACATCTGGACGTTCACAGTTCAAGTATTGCTGAAGCCTGGCTTGGAGAATTTTGAGCATTACTTTACTAGCATGTGAGATGAGTGCAATTGTACAGCAGTTTGAGCATTCTTTGGCATTGCCTTTCTTTGGGAGTGGAATGAAAACTGACCTTTTCCAGTCCTGTGGCCACTGCTCAGTTTTCCAGATTTGCTGGCATAATGAGTGCAGCACTTTACAGCATCATCTTTTAGGATTTGGAATAGCTCCACTGGAATTCCATCACCTCCACTAGCTGTGTTTGTAGTGATGCTTTCTAAGGCCCACTTGACGTCACATTTCAGGATGTCTGGCTCTAAGTGAGTGATCATACCATCATGATTATCTTCATCATGAAGACCTTTTTTGTACAGTTCTTCTGTGTATTCTTGCCACCTCTTCTTTACATCTTCTGCTTCTATGAGGTCCATACCATTTCTGTCCTTTATCAAGCCCATCTTTGCATGAAATGTTCCCTTGGTATCTCTAATTTTCTTGAAGAGATCTCTAGTCTTTCCCATTCTGTTGTTTTCCTCTATTTCTTGCAATGATTGCTGAGGAAGGCTTTCTTATCTCTTCTTGCTATTCTTTGGAACTCTGCATTCAGATGCTTTTATCTTTCTTTTTCTCCTTTGCTTTTCACTTCTCTTTTTTTCACAGCTATTTGTAAAGCCTCTCCAGACGGCCATTTTGCTTTTTTGCATTTCTTTTCCATGGGGATGGTCTTGATCCCTGTCTCCTATACAATGTCCCGAACCTCAGTCCATAGTTCATCAGGCACTCTATCTATCAGATCTACTCCCTTCAATCTATTTCTCACTTCCACTGTATAATCATAAGGGATTTGATTTAGGTCATACCTGAATGGTCTAGTGGTGTTGCCCACTTTCTTCAATTTAAGTCTGAATTTGGCAATAAGGAGCTCATGATCTGAGCCACAGTCAGCTCTCGGTCTTGTTTTTGCTAACTGTATAGAGCTTCTCCATCTTTGGTTGCAAAGAATATAATCAACCTGATCTTGGTGTTGACCACCTGGTGATGTCCATGTGTAGAGTCTCCTGTTATGTTGTTAGAAGAGGGTGTTTGCTATGACCAGTGCGTTCTCTTGGCAAAACTATATTAGCCTTTGCCCTACTTCATTCCATATTCCAAGGCCAAATTTGCCTGTTACTCCAGGTGTTTCTTGACTTATTACTTTTGCATTCCAGTCCCCTATAATGAAAGGACATCTTTTTTGGGTGTTAGTTCTAAAAGGTCTTGGAGGTCTTCATAGAACTATTCAACTTCAGCTTCTTCAGTGTTACTGGCTGGGGCACGACTTGGATTACTGTGATATTGAATGGTTTGCCTCGGAAACGAACAGAGATCATTCTGTTGTTTTTGAGACTGCATCCAAGTACTGCATTTCAGACTCTTGTTGACCATGATGGCTACTCCGTTTCTTCTAAGAGATTCCTGCCCAAAGTAGTAGACACAATGGTCATCTGAGTTAAATTCACCTATTCCAGTCCATTTCAGGAGGCAACAGTTAGAACTGGACATGGAACAACAGACTGGTTCCAAACAGGAAAAGGAGGCCGTCAAGGCTGTATACTGTCACCCTGCTCATTTAACTTCTATGCAGAGTACATCATGAGAAACGCTGGGCTGGAAGAAACACAAGCTGGAATCAAGATTGCCAGGAGAAATATCAATAACCTCAGATATGTAGATGACACTACCCTTATGGCAGAAAGTGAGGAGGAACTAAAAAGCCTCTTGATGAAAGTAAAAGAGGAGAGTGAAAAAGTTGGCTTAAAGCTCAACATTCAGAAAACGAAGATCATGGCATCTGGTCCCATCACTTCACGGGAAATAAATGGGGAAACATTGGAAACAGTGTCAGACTTTATTTTTTGGGCTCCAAAATCACTGCAGATGGTGAATGCAGCCATGAAATTAAAAGACGCTTACTCCTTGGAAGAAATTTTATGACAACCTAGATAGCATATTGAAAAGCAGAGACATTACTTTGAGAACAAATGTCCATCTAGTCAAAGCTATGGTTTTTCCACTGGTCATGTATGGATGTGAATTGGACTGTGAAGAAAGCTGAGCACTGAAGAATTGATGCTTTTGAACTGTGGTGTTGGAGAAGACTCTTGAGAGTCCCTTGGACTGCAAGGCGATCCAACCAGTCCATTCTAAAGGAGATCAGCCCTGGGTGTTCTTTGGAGGGACTGATGCTAAAGCTGAAAATGACACTACCCTTATGGCAGAAAGTGAGGAGGAACTAAAAAGCCTCTTGATGAAAGTAAAAGAGGAGAGTGAAAAAGTTGGCTTAAAGCTCAACATTCAGAAAACGAAGATCATGGCATCTGGTCCCATCACTTCACGGGAAATAAATGGGGAAACATTGGAAACAGTGTCAGACTTTATTTTTTGGGCTCCAAAATCACTGCAGATGGTGAATGCAGCCATGAAATTAAAAGACGCTTACTCCTTGGAAGAAATTTTATGACAACCTAGATAGCATATTGAAAAGCAGAGACATTACTTTGAGAACAAATGTCCATCTAGTCAAAGCTATGGTTTTTCCACTGGTCATGTATGGATGTGAATTGGACTGTGAAGAAAGCTGAGCACTGAAGAATTGATGCTTTTGAACTGTGGTGTTGGAGAAGACTCTTGAGAGTCCCTTGGACTGCAAGGCGATCCAACCAGTCCATTCTAAAGGAGATCAGCCCTGGGTGTTCTTTGGAGGGACTGATGCTAAAGCTGAAACTCCAGTACTTTGGCCACCTTATGCGAAGAGTTGACTCATTGGAAAAGACCCCGATGCTAGGAAGGATTGCAGGCAGGAGGAAAAGGGCACGACAGAGGATGAGATGGCTGGATGGCATCACCGACTGGATGGACATGAGTTTGAGTGAACTCCGGGAATTGGTGATGGACAAGTAGGCCTGGCGTGCTGTGATTCATGGGGTCGCAAAGAGTTGGACACGACTGAGCGACTGAACTGAAGAGTCATTTAAATACTAAAAACTGAAATTGAACTAAATAGAGAATTAACAAAATCAAACATATACTGTTGATATGGTCAAAAGTTAAAGATCTACCATTTATTTAAAGGGGTGGGAGGAAGGGAAAGTATGCAAAGCTAGACCTATCCTGCAATCTCAAGTTACAATTAAACGTACCATCTTCAACAGTAAAGACTGCACACTATGTTCTTTTTCATACATTTTTAATATATTTAAATTATAAGAGACAAAATAGCTGTTTGAAACTAATTTGACTATTATCATGTCTTAAACTTTTATGTGAGCCAGAAGGAAAGATATTCTAATATACAGCTGATAGCCATTTAAATTGGTAAAACCTTTCCAGAAGGCAGCATGACAAACTATTTCCACAACTTAAAATGTTCTCACAAATTCACATATACATATTCACATTAGTGATCTACAAACAAATATATGTAAATACATACAAGGGGAAATGGTCTTGGGAGACATTAGAATTTTTCAAAACTGAGTATTAAGAAACATATTTTTTCAAAATCACTATAAACCAGAACCTTTTTATAACCAATGATATTTGTACAGATGGAAGCAGTGACACTCTGTGATCCAGTAACTTTACTTCTACGAGTAAATGCTAAGAAATCATCAGAAATTTGAGGGAAAAAAAGTTCATTGTATACCAACAACAGCAAAAAAGAAAAATGGTGTAAAAGCCAAATATGGTGACTAGTATAACAAAATCCACTGTGCAGTCATTACAACTTCCATGTATAAACAATTTTAGTGTTATGAAAAAATACAGAGCCACATTAAGTGGAGGGAAAACAAGAAGGAACATTATGAAGAACTGCACTCTAGCAAGTTAAGAAATACAAGGAGAAAGAATGACAACCAGCCACTCAAACCATTATCAACAGTGGTAGGTAACCTTCAGTTAATCACCTATAAGGGTTTCTCCCCCTCATTTTTTAATTATGGATTTTCCAAATATTCTTCAGTAATTAGACATTACTATCATAACTAAAAAGAGTAAGTAAGAAAAACAACTAGCATTTAACAAAACATTCTACACAGCCTCGGTTTCAGTCATTTCTTATTATTCCCCACAATCCTAGGCTGATAAAGTTGCTAACAAGCTTAAAATAATGAAGCCTAAGAAGAGAAGGTACACAAGAGACAGGCCTCACATGGTCGGGAAAAGCCACAGAACTCTTCTCACAGCTTCCACAGAATAAAGCTGCCTGCAGAAAGTATTTTCAAATAGTTGAGAAATTTACCAATCTTTACATATTAAAAAAAAAATTAGTGTTAATAAGTAAAAATTAAAATCAGACAGGCAGTCAAAATTAAACACAAATCTAGATGCAATTATACAACATTATATTGCTCCTCACATGTACTAAATATCTCTTCATTCACTATTTGCACATTAAAACCATACCATTAAAAACACAAGAGCATAAAATGAGTACATGACAAATAGGATGCCAAATTATTAGACTTGAGCATGGTGAATATAAAGAGTATTTTGTTCTGATTAATTTTCCAATACTCTACAGAGAAATATTACATACATAGTTTACATGTCTTATTAGTTAAAATTTAAAAACTTGAAAGTCAATAGAATTAACACAGCTTACATGAGTAAACTAACCAAAGTAGCACCAATTAGGACAATGAAAGAAGAACCTGCCTAAAGGGGGAGCGGGAGAGGACCCTCACTGCTTACCAGGGTTGTGATGAGCTGCAGACTCTCCATTCTGAAATGCATCTCCTGCCACATTCATTCTACCAGGATTGAAAGGTCCTACTGCAGTCTTGGTCTGTGAAGTTAAAGACGGGGTGTATGTTTGCATATTAACACCAAAATTACTTGACTGCAGTCCATTAGAGACTCTCCCAAGCTGGCATTCTGCAGAGATGTTACGTGTGTGATCATCAGGTTCATGTCTCTCCCATCAGTGTGTTCTAACTGGCCATCACTCACAGAGCCGACGCCGGTTTCTAAGGTCGTAACGTTAGCGATCTGAATCTCAGAGTCTGGTTCTGTGGTGATACCACTATTACCCATTCCTGCATTTACCTTACTTCTTGAAAAACTGGAAGGGGAGAAATCCACATCATTGGTTCTGTTTTTAGACTCAGATGGTCTCCGTTCAATAAAATTGGAGGAATTTTTCTCTTGCCCTTGATTTGTTTCCATATCCTCCTCATCATCAATGACGATCGTCTCGCTTACACTCCCCTTCTGAGAAGCCAATTCTTTTGAGGAAGGAAGAATTTTGGAATCATTTCCTGGCAGCTCTTCATTTTTCGATAATGTAAATGTTATGGTTCTTTGATCAGCCACCACTGGTGCACAAGGAGGAGGTGGTTGTACTGGTTCAATAAACACAACATCATCATCATCTTCCACTGATGAGCTCTGAAATTTATTAGATCTATTCACTAAAGGATTAGGTGGCCCACTAAACGAATTTCCTACATCCGTGAGACTAGCTGCCATGGCCGTCCTCCCCAACAGAACAGGAGTCTGATCAGTCACTTCCAATCCTCCTGTTGAACCTGTGTCCATGCCAAAGACCCTGTTAAGGAGATGGAAAAAAGACACACGTTACAAGGAAACTCTAAACTGATGTCTCTAATGGACTGCAGTCAAGTAATTTTGGTGTCAGTATATGGCTTTTGATGCGACTCAAATTCAAAGAATTTTTTGAAGGTACTTTTACTTTCTTTCTTACTCTAAGTGACAACAATTCTTATCAATGATCCAGGAAAAATTTGATATCCATTCTGTGATCTTCCCTCAATCACTAATCATTTCATATAGTTTAACATGTGATATAAAAATAACATGTAATATAAAAATATAGGTAATTATAGAATTTTCAAAGAATATGCAGTATATTTGCAACCTTCTCTTCTCTACCACTGCCTACCCTATAAATTTTAACACTGAAAACATACATAAATCGTTCCACACACGTGAACAAAAAAATAACTAAAATTTGATCATGACAATCTCTTCTTGATATTTATCCCACTTATTCACTGTACTGAATAAAATGATATGATTATATCTCCAACTTTCCTTATCTTTTTTTTTTTAAATCCACTGTTCTCACATTCCCTGGCTCCCATGTAGCTGCGTGATTAAATCCTTCTGAGAATCTAAAATTTTTGTCAGCTGCACCCACAAAGCGTAAATGCCCACTGCCTTGCCCTTCGTGTCCATCTATCAGGCTGTATAACAGTCCTGACAACATCAGATACTAAGCCCTGGAACCTGTAACTGTTACCTCACATGGAAAGGGGGTCTGTGCAGAGATGACAAGGAGAAAGGACTTCAAAATGGGCTTAGCTGGGTGGGCCCTGCACACACCTCTCTTGTACCCCATTAAGATACAGTCCATTAGAGACATCTCCCAAGCTGGCATTCTGCAGAGATGTTACGTGTGTGATCATCAGGTTCATGTCTCTCCCATCAGTGTGTTCTAACTGGCCATCACTCACAGAGCCGACGCCGGTTTCTAAGGTCGTAACGTTAGCGATCTGAATCTCAGAGTCTGGTTCTGTGGTGATACCACTATTACCCATTCCTGCATTTACCTTACTTCTTGAAAAACTGGAAGGGGAGAAATCCACATCATTGGTTCTGTTTTTAGACTCAGATGGTCTCCGTTCAATAAAATTGGAGGAATTTTTCTCTTGCCCTTGATTTGTTTCCATATCCTCCTCATCATCAATGACGATCGTCTCGCTTACACTCCCCTTCTGAGAAGCCAATTCTTTTGAGGAAGGAAGAATTTTGGAATCATTTCCTGGCAGCTCTTCATTTTTCGATAATGTAAATGTTATGGTTCTTTGATCAGCCACCACTGGTGCACAAGGAGGAGGTGGTTGTACTGGTTCAATAAACACAACATCATCATCATCTTCCACTGATGAGCTCTGAAATTTATTAGATCTATTCACTAAAGGATTAGGTGGCCCACTAAACGAATTTCCTACATCCGTGAGACTAGCTGCCATGGCCGTCCTCCCCAACAGAACAGGAGTCTGATCAGTCACTTCCAATCCTCCTGTTGAACCTGTGTCCATGCCAAAGACCCTGTTAAGGAGATGGAAAAAAGACACACGTTACAAGGAAACTCTAAACTGATGTCTCTAATGGACTGCAGTCAAGTAATTTTGGTGTCAGTATATGGCTTTTGATGCGACTCAAATTCAAAGAATTTTTTGAAGGTACTTTTACTTTCTTTCTTACTCTAAGTGACAACAATTCTTATCAATGATCCAGGAAAAATTTGATATCCATTCTGTGATCTTCCCTCAATCACTAATCATTTCATATAGTTTAACATGTGATATAAAAATAACATGTAATATAAAAATATAGGTAATTATAGAATTTTCAAAGAATATGCGTATATTTGCAACCTTCTCTTCTCTACCACTGCCTACCCTATAAATTTTAACACTGAAAACATACATAAATCGTTCCACACACGTGAACAAAAAAATAACTAAAATTTGATCATGACAATCTCTTCTTGATATTTATCCCACTTATTCACTGTACTGAATAAAATGATATGATTATATCTCCAACTTTCCTTATCTTTTTTTTTTTAAATCCACTGTTCTCACATTCCCTGGCTCCCATGTAGCTGCGTGATTAAATCCTTCTGAGAATCTAAAATTTTTGTCAGCTGCACCCACAAAGCGTAAATGCCCACTGCCTTGCCCTTCGTGTCCATCTATCAGGCTGTATAACAGTCCTGACAACATCAGATACTAAGCCCTGGAACCTGTAACTGTTACCTCACATGGAAAGGGGGTCTGTGCAGAGATGACAAGGAGAAAGGACTTCAAAATGGGCTTAGCTGGGTGGGCCCTGCACACACCTCTCTTGTACCCCATTAAGATGTGGAGGAGACGACAGGTCTGAGACCAGAGGCAGCTGTGGAGCGAGAATGACACAGCCCAGCATGTCACAGCACCAAAACCTACAGGAGGTGAGGAGTGAGCCCTCCCCAGACAAAGCCTTCCGGGCAAGCTCAGCTCTGGTGACACCCTGGCTTGAGCCCCAGGCCACCAACTTCTGACTTGAGACTTCCAGTTTTAAACTGCCAAGTTTGTGGTAATTTGTTACAATAGTTCTAGGGAAATATTATCTGCCCCTTGGGTACATCTTCAAAATAACCCTGATACAGCTGTAATATTTGTCCCATGTTCACGACTTAGAAACTGTGGCTTAGAGACACTAATTAACCAAGTCACACAGCTAGAATGCATTTCCAGGTCTTCACCGCAACAGTCCAAACTCCTCATGACTCTGCCACAGTCGATTCGTATTTCTGAGCACCTACTACACAGGCAGAGTTGTGCCAAAGCCAAAGACACAGCAGCAAGTTAACAATAAAACAGTCGGAAAGGAGAAAAATAATTACTGAGCAGAGAGAAGATGAGGTGATGGGCATGGATGGTAGCAGACCCAGTCCTGAACATGGATCACCTTCATCTCAGAGGCTAAACTGGAAAAAACAAGGAGGGAAAATGCAGTGTGAGTATAGACTGCAGGTCAATTTGCAGAAAGACAGACAGGACCATGAAGTGGTTTGTACCCTACACCTTCAGAGGAGACAAGACTGCAGCTCTGCAGGTGTGGAAATCTGGTCTAAGGGCCCAGTGGAAACTCTGAACTGCCTGGTAACCCTTCTTCTCTCATAAGGCCACTCAGCTCAGTCTGAAAACACAGAAGCTTACAAACACTGCTTCATCTATACAGCCATGTGCTTACACTGAGACAAAAGCCTTTGGATGGAAGACAACCACCCTAATATAAATAATTATCACGCTGACAGATGGCTGACAGGCACGGAGAAACTATTCACTGTGTGTTTTGGTGGATTTTCTGAATTTGTGAGCATGGCTTCTCACTTATTACGTTAAAATTTAAATTTTAGAAAAAACAATGTGTATCAGAATAAAGAAAAAAGACCAAAGACCTCTGTGAGCAGGTGACACTTCACTGAGACCTGGAATGACGAGCAAGAGCTAACTGGGAAACTGGAGTGAGGGCAGCTCCCACAGAAGCCCAACAGGAACAAGGCTGACACTTCCAGCACTAGGGTGAAGCCCAAACATGGCTGGAACAAGGTCCAGGTCCATGGAAGGCAACAGGATGAGAGGAGATACATAAACAAACAAACAACTCACCAAAGTCAGCAAGTCAGGTTAATAGTTGGATTCAACAAAGATTTATGGAGCACCCAGTATATACAAGACACAGTCTGAGGCGTTGAGAAGAATCAATAAACCAAACAGGTCAACACCCTTGCCATCAGAAATCATGAACCTGGGAGTCACTTGATGGTCTAGTGGTTAGGACCCCAGGCTTTCACTACCGAGGCCTGGATTCAAGCAACCACCAGAAACTATTCTAAAATTCCACAAGCCAGAAAAAAAAAAAAAAAACCTGTGAATCACTATGCTGTACACTTCAAGCTTTTAGAATATCGTAAATCAATACTTCAATTAAGAAAAAGCAGTAGCTTAGATATATAAATCAAAAGTGCCCAAGGTTCCAAGACAACGTCAGGACTCCACACACACTGCACAAAGCTTGGCGTCAAGGCTTCCCTTGGTGCTCTAGTGGCTAGGATCCACCAGCCAATGCAGGGGACACAGGTTCGGCCCCTGGTCCGGGAAGATCCAACGTTCGGTGGAGATTCTGGGCCCATGCTCCGCAACTACTGAGCCAGCACCATATAGCCCACAAGCCACAATGACTGCAGCCCACACTACAGAGCATGTGCTCGACTATAAGAGAAGCCACCGCAATGAGAAGCCCACACAGCAATGAAGACCCAGCACAGCCAAAAATAAATAAATCTTTTATTTTTTAAAAAAGACTTGATCCTACAACTCTCTTCATTCTTCTTGTTTAAGCTGTGTGTTTCAGGATGGAAGACATGCTAATATTGGAAAATGAGAAAGTTCAGTTCAGTTCAGTCGCTCAGTCGTGTCCGACTCTTTGCGACCCCATGA